>OX352762.1:48416593-48836593 GCA_947095585.1 Nephrocerus scutellatus
ATACCACATAAGTGTGATTTTGTTGTTTTTGGCCAGTTCTTCTAAGTGGTGGAAACAGCTCCACGTTGTTTTAGAGTAAAAGACTGGACCTTTTAATGCTAGCAATGCTGCTTGACTGTCTGAGATCACATAGATCTCGGTTCTTCTGTAATTTCTTTTAGTACATTCCAGGACGCAGGCTTTTATTGCTATAGTTTCTGCCTGAAATACTGTTGGAGATCTACCTAGGGGTATTCGTAGGGTGATTCTGGGTCCGAATACTCCTGCTCCGGTGTTTGTTTATGATCCGTCTGTATACCAGATGGATCCATGATTTGGAATGGTACTTACGATATTTTCAACTTGATTCCGATCGGGTATTTTAATCGAAAAATTCCTTTTGAAATTAGTAGTTTTTATCATTAGGTCTGATGGTTGGACAGTTACATATTCCAAGTCTATTTTGGTTATGATGCTAGAGTGTCCTGGTTTGTTTGTCTTTATTTGTTTAAGAATTTTTAGTTTTGTGGCTCTTGATACAGCCTCGCTTTTGATGTGTATGTGCAGAGGAGGAAGTCCTAGAAGTTTTTCCAGAGCTGCCGTTGGGCAGCTCTTAACTGCACCCGTTGCACTCAGACATATTAGTCTCTGTATTTTGTTCAGTTTTGAGCGTGTCGTTGATTGCTCTGTTTTTGGCCACCAAACCAGGGCCGCGTATGTGATCCTGGGTCTGATTATGCTTTGGTATAGCCAGAGGGTAATTTGCGGGTTTATTCCCCACGTTTTGCTAAACATACGTTGACAGGTAAAGTAAGCTTAATTAGCTTTGTTTGTGATATATGATATGTGGGGGTTCCATGTTAGTTTTTTGTCAAACACGACCCCTAAATATTTGGCTTCTGGCATTAATTGAAGGGTTTTGCCTTGGAATTGTATTGCTGGTAGCGTTACTTTTTGTCTTTTGGTGAATAGGGTGCAAACTATCTTGTCAGGATTGACGCTTAGTCCAACCTCTTTGCACCAGTCTTTGACTTGTTTGAGAGCAATTTGCATGCGATCTGTTATCGTGCTCTCGAATTTGCCACGAACTACTAGGACTAGGTCATCTGCATAGCTAATATTAGTAAGGCCGTTGTTTTCTAGACTGGTGAGCCGCTGATCCATCACTAATAGCCACAGAAGGGGCGATAGGACACCACCTTGTGGACAGCCTCTGGTTGCCGCTATTGTGATGCTTTCCTCGCCGAGTGCGGCTTGAACTTTGCTGCTTCTTAGCATGCTCATGACCCATCCTATGGTAGAGGAGTCGATGCCCCTTGATCTAGATTGTGTTTGAATTACTTCGAAGCTAGTGTTGTCAAAAGCGCCTTGTATCTCGATGAAGGCGCATAATAACATTTCTTTGCTTCGAAGTGTGTCTTCGATTTCAGTTGTCAGCTCATGTAGTGCTGTTTCCGTCGATTTACCAGTCTGGTATGCGTGTTGGCTGGTATTCAAGGAATTCGTTGGAACACATTCGACCTTACGTAATGGCCTATTATTTTCTCCATAGACTTTAGGATGAAGGATGTAAGGCTGATAGGTCTATACGACCTAGTATCCTCGGGGGATTTCTTTCCTCCTTTTGGTAAGAACAGGACCCGCACATCTCTTCAGCACCTTGGAACGTAATCTAGGCTGTGACTGGCTCTGTAGAGTTTTACGAGTACTGGTTCTATTTACTTAATGCCTTGCTGCAGGAGGATTGGATACAGCCCGTCTCCACCTGGAGACTTGTATGGTCCGAAAGGGTTTATCGCCCAGCGGATGCTTTCTGGTGGGAAAATGCTGGCTGAGCGTCTGTAGGCGTTAGTTGAGATAAGGTGTGGGTGCATGTTTGTATCCTCGTATACTTCTTGATTATCTAGTATGATGCACTTGGGAAAGTGACTCTTAACCAGACACTCAAGAGTTTCTTGTCTAGAGGATGTAAGTTCACCGTTTGGTTTTTTTCCCGAACCAGGTGGATTGTTGTGGTCAAGTGAGAGGGCTTTGTGTAGTCGACAAGCTGTTGGCAGTGTGTCGATGCTCTCGCAAAACTCTCTCCAGCTTTTTCTTTTGCTGTCCCTTAAAGCCACGTTGTATCTGGTTAGGGCAGTTTTATAGGCCGTCCAGGTGTGTGTACGCTTGGCTTTGTTAAAGAGTTTACGAACTTCTCTTCGCTTAGCCTCGAGGTCGTGATTCCACCATGGAACGTCCCTGGTGCACCTGATGCGAATTATAGGGGAACTTGCGTGGCAGGCGTTTATGATTGCCTCGGTAAGGTCGTTTGCTAAGTTATCAATTTCAGCAATAGAGTTAATGGGGGTACATATACCAGTTAAGTTACATTTGAGTTGGTCTGAGAAGACTTGCCAATTAGTATGTTTAGGGGTTCTTATAAGGGATTGAGGCCTGTTGGGAGTTTCAATATTGAATCTAATATACATGTGGTCGGAAAATGATGCCTCCTTCATTAAGTGCCATTTATGGATCGAGCTCTAGGACAACCCTGCTGATGTCTTGTCACGTGGAATAGCACCAGATCAACTCCAAAATCACACCCTTTGGCTTTATGGATCAGAATCGATCTGGCCACCCAAATTTGCGAAGAAGCCAGAGATACGTGAAGATATCATCGCATTATCAGCAAAAGCTGAAACTCAGGGATCAACAGATTGCTAAATTCTAGGATTTATCAATCATGGAAACTCATTCAAAAGGGCTCAGCGAATTGTAGCATACATGCTCCGATTCAAAAACATCACCAACCGTCGAATCGATGTTGGTAAGGGAACTAAGAATTCATTCATATATTGTGATGAATTTCAACAATCATCGAACACCATTATCAAGTTGATGCAGAAGCTAGAATTCCAAGATGACATCAATCACCTGAGGCAACATAGTGAGGTCTCAATGCAAAGTTCACTCTCCAGTCTCACACCGTTCCTCGATAACAATGGGATCATCTGAGTCGGCGGACGGCTGGAATCTTCAGTTTTATCATACAACGCCAAGCATCCAGTGTTACTGCCTTACTCCCATCCGTTTACAAGACTAATGCTGATTGACATTCATCAAGAAAACAATCAGACCAGAAGCCATACTAGCATTAGCAAGACAAGGATACTGGCCGATCAAGGGTAAAACAATTGCCCGGTCAATAGTACAAGGATGTGTCAAGTGTTCAAGAGCAAGACCAAAACTTTTAACTCAATTAATGGGAAATCTTCCTGCTGACAGAGTTTGACCAGCACGACCCTTTGTAAATACAGGCATCGACTTTTGCGGACCCATATGGACTCATTACAAGGTCAGGGAAAAACAACCCCAAAAATAATTCACATCAGTTTTTTGCTGCTTTGCAACAAAGGCTTGCCACTTAGAGCTAGTAAGCGATCTCACTTCGCAAGGATTTATTGGTGCGTTTAAGAGATTTATGGCAAGGCAAGGTCACTGCAAAAACTTTTACTGTGACAAACTTTGTGGGAGCCAAAAATCTCCTGGTAGAACTTAAACACTACGTAAATTCAACCAAGGAACAAGAACGAATTACCGCTATATGTACGAGCAAGGGATGTGACTTTAACTTCATACCTCCACGTTCACCATCGGAGGGATGTGGAAAGCTGCAGTGAAGTCTGTCAAGCATCTTCTTCAACACACATTCGCATCGGCATCGTTAACATATGAAGAACTTGAAACTGCTGTAATTGAAGTTGAAGCTATCTTAAATTCACGACCGATAACACCGATGTCAGCATCTCCAAATGACTTCAACGCTCTGACTCCGGGTCATTTCCTTATTGGGGAACCAATCACCAGTAACATCGATATTCTCGCAACAGCTAAACGATCATCACTTCTTACCCGATGGAAGCTCGTCACCCATGTGAAGAACGAGTTTTGGCGACGTTGTTCAAATGAATACTTAAATCAACTACAACATCGATATAAATGTAGGGAGAGATGTCAGAACGTGGAGCCAGGAATGATGGTTATACTGAAAGTTGATCAACCCAGTCTCAAATGGCCACTAGGACGAATAATCAACACAGTTCAAGGTTCAAGCCCTAGCTTGGCTTGTTAGAGTAGCGGATGTTCAAACTGCCACTGGAGTCTTTCGCCGTGATATTCAAAAACTAGCACCTCTTCCGATACAACAATCGTCAGAGGAAGAGAACATGGCAAATCGATACGCTCGACAAAACATCATCTACACAAGATCATGCTATTAAGGATCCCAGACCAAGCAAACGGAAGAAAGGGTTATCCTATGGATCTGCATTGTAGTTTCATTGTTTATTACATGTACATTTACGATGTTACCCGCAAGTGAAATTGAAACCACCAGATTCACGGCCAGACCGGGAATATATTTTGACAATATTGGGACTTCCACGTTAATAACTCACTCATGCAATTTAGTCACATACTATGATTTGAAACCATACTGGAAGGAGCTAAGGACAATTGAAAATAGAACTAGAGTATTCCAACATCTTTGTGACAATACGCAACAAAAAACATTATGTACTCGAGTAACAAATTCAATTCAGGCCACATATCAGGAGTTGCTACAAGATGACATGCTTCTTCAATACAAACAAACTAAAAGAAGCAAACGAGGTGCATTCAATCTCATTGGCAATATGGCAAGCTCATTATTTGGTGTACCGGACTCGCAATATGCAGAAGAAATGTCGAAAACCATAGAAAAGGTTAAGGGCAATGAGGATTATTTACTAACAGTAACAGAGTCTACCATTAACATCATCAGGGAAAATCAGGAAACTCTGGACGAAAGGCACAGAACATTGCAGCAGCAATTTACTGAAGGGAAGGGAATCAAATAAACAACACCATAGATGAATCTCATCAGCTGAAGCTTCAACAACTCTTCACTTCGTGGTCACTACTCACCATATTATTTATAACCAACATTCAACGAACGCAAGCAGCAATAACCAACTCCTTGTTAGAAACTCATCACGGAAGAGTAAGCCACTTACTTATGTCACCACAGCAAATGAAGCAACGAGCCATCGAAATAAAAAACCATTTACCACCAACATATCGCTTACCGGTCAGCACCGACAACAAACTTGAGTTATATAGAATAATGGTGACTGAAAGCCGAGTAACAAGCAATTATCAAAATCCCACTAATAAGCTCCGCGGATTTTGAACGACTTCTCCCGATACCAACAGTCATAAACAACACATTCGTTACAATAGAACCCTCATCGAAGTTCATAGCTGTTAGCCGTCATCACGACCAGTACTACCCGCTTACAGAGCAAGAATTAGCCTCTTGCATCATCGTGGAAAAAACAAGACACCTTTGCACTCAGATGCACTCGATTTACCACCGTGGTGCGATGACTAGCAGATGCGAAATACATATCCTAAATAAAATGGAGAACCTATCATCATGTCAAATAAAAATAATCCGAAACAATACAATTTGGACGCAATACTTACACAACAATCATTGGATATACTCCGTGACAACAAAAACTTCATTAAATGTGGTATGCGACCACCAGGCATCACAACCTACTATTGTAGGTTCAGGAATCCTGAAATTATAACCTAGTTTCATCGCCAAGAAAGACATAACCACCCTACGTGCTCACGGCATTTATCATCAAAGTATTCGCTTAACTATCACAAGATTTAGTGACATAACCAACATTACCATTCAAGAACAAATGGCTATAACAAATCCTATGCAAATGATTGTCCAAGAGAGCAAATTAAAAACATTATAAGCACGAATGGATTCAAGCCACCTAAAATTACCAAATATCATCTAACGATATGTTTTGCCTCATACTATTGGAAGTTCAGCCGGACTGTTTATGATCCTCGCAGCATGTATCATACTAGCATGGAAACTGCGGATTTGCAACCAGCGAGCAGCCGAGTATCCTGTTCCCGCACCAGGAGGACCACAAGGACATAATGTAGAATCACCACCTAACCAGATTATTGAATTACATTCAATGGGGGCAGGATGTTAACACATATTAGTAAAAAGTCAAAAACCGCATTTTATACATTTATATTAATAACCTTGAATATTGTTCGTATTGCAATCTTTCTGCACATTGCACAAGTTCTTGTTACTAGCTTTAATTTTCTTTATGTACAATCAACTAAGCCTCAATAGAAACAGTCAGCACATCAAATAATTAATTTTTGGTTGTTTTCTTTTCCGCACACTTTTGTTTCATTTAGCTAAGTAAGCAATTTGTTGTATAGAATTTGATGTATAGAATTTACGTGCACCTTACAATATAGCTAAGTAAGCAATTTGTTTAGCAGAATTCAATAATTATTTTGCGATAATGTAAGCAATTTTTTATCTATAAAAGGTGAATAAAATTAACTGAATGTTCAGATAACATAAAGCTACCAAATGGTGTATTTCAATTTGCGATTCTCCAATATTGATGTACCTAGTACTGCACTAGTTACATTAAAATAGTCACAGTATAAGAACCGTGATCTAACAATCTGGCAGTAAAAGCACTGTCAACACCGTTTCCCGCAGTAAATGCTGTCTTCTCCTTGCCGTTGTCATGAATTGCTACCAGCCAGTATCCGCTTTTCAGATCCAATGTACTGAAGATTTTGGCTCCCGATAAGATGTCCAACGTGTCGTCTATACGTGGTAATGGAGTACTATCCTTCTCGGTGACATCGTTCAGTTTCCGATAGTCCACACAAAATCTCGTTAAACCATCTTTCTTTTGAACAAGTATCACAGGTGAGCTCCATGGGCTTTTGGACTTCTCTATGATTCCATCACGTTCCATCTTCTTAACTAGTGTTTCTGCCTCTTGTTGCTTAGCAAGTGCTTATCAAAACAGGAAGCACTCTCCTTTAATTGCTGCAACTTCACCCGTCGCTGTCCTCAAATTATAACCAAATACTTTTTCCACTTGAACTTTGGACACCACTTTGGGATTTACAATTGATCTGGAAGCTCCTGTATCCAAGTTAAACGTACATGGTTTTCCTTCTAACACATCACTAACAACCAAACTGTTGCTGTCCTTTCCAAGTTTGACAATGTTCACCGTTACCTTGGGGCTGTCTCCCCATTTCACCAGCTTACGCCCCGTAAAGTTATTTCTTCATCTGGAGCTGTACTTTGCTTAACTCCAGGGTGTGAGACTGTCCATAACGCAAGTCCTTTGAGGCTGTTGAGTTCGTAAAGGATTTTGCAAATAAAACACAACACATTATTATTAATATACAAACAATAACTTTAATTCACAAACAGTAAAAAAATAACACAAGTACTTTTAAATGCACACAAAAACAAAAACAAAGCAATACAAATACAAAGACTTTTCGACTAAAAAAGTAAAAACATAACTTAAGATTGTAATATATGTATATATAAGCTATTGGTTTAGGCACGAGACAGGTTCTCCGTATATTTTTGTTTTGCGTGCTGTAAATTTGGAGTGGAAGAGTTGCTTCTAGTAGAATAACTATTCTACTTGTTTTGCTGTGCCAACGCTGAAAGTCTTCCTGTAAGAGAGTGGAACTCAGTGAAGGCCTAACAATCGCTGAAGGACTAAGCAGGTGCTGCTACCGCCCAATACTGCTTGATTCACCCAGAGGGCAATGGCAGTACAATTGAAGAAGAGAAACAACGTGTTTAGAGTCTGAATCAAAACTTGTTTTCTTTATTCAAAATCATGCCCTTTTAAAGTAAATTTTAAAACGTTTTTATTAGCTCGCTTTCGTGTATGTCTGTCTGTGCGGGTGGAATTTTGTAATTGATTTTAAACTAACTTCCCATTGAGCTAGAGACTTTAAACATAGCTCAGAACTGGATGAACATTGACAAATCATAAAAAAAGACAACAAATCGCAAAAAAAATTTAATACGAGCTTGCAATTTATTTCAGATCAAAGCAAACTACTACGCACAATACTCGTGTTAATCGTTTTAAATTAAAAATTTAGTTTTATTAGCTAACATGTTCTAATGTAAATTTTGAGTACAAAATGTATATAACTATGGAATATGTTCGTGGTGCGTTAAATGAAACTAATTCTTCCAATGTTTAATTACAATTATGCTTTAATTTAATAAGTAAAGAATTTAGAAAGTTATATCGACTGCCTTTGTTAACGATTACTATTACACTAACGAATATGAAAGAATGAACTATCATGATGAAGTGTGTGAGTGAGATCGCCACAATATTCCTCCCCTCAGAGAAAACGTACTGGTGTATTGACTCGTCGTCCAGACTTGGTTGTCTTCCGTGTTGAAGCTGAAGTTGTTGGAATTGCGGTTGATGTGTTTGTGTTGTTTTGCGTTGTATGTTCGGGTGTTGGCGGCAAAGACGTCATTTGTGATGCTGTACTTGACTCTTCCGTTGGTAGAAAGGCGGTTTTTAATCGATCGATGGAAATTTTTGCATTACGGTTCCCCAAATCGATAAGGAAATATTTATCGAATCGTTGCAAAACTTTGTGTGGACCTGTGTATGGTTGTTGTAACGGAGCCTTTACACTGCTGACTCGGACAAAAACATGTGAACAATCTTTCAAGTTTTTTTGTACAAAAACTTTAGGACTGCTGTGGTGCAATGTAGATGTAGGTCGAATTTGATTCATTCGTCGTCGAAAATCTTTCACGAATTCGGTTTCGGTCAGGTTGCTTTCAGATGGTGCAAAAAGTTCTCCCGGAATGCGAAGTGTTTGACCAAAAACCAATTCGGCCGGTGATACACCAATATCGTCTTTGTGAACTACCCGTAAGCCAAGAAGAATTAGTGGCAAAAGCGATGCCCAATCATTCGATGCGTAACATTTGATTGAAGATTTCAAGGTTCGATGCCATCGTTCGATTAATCCATTGGCTTGGGGATGATATGGCGTTGTTCGAAGATGTTTAACCCCAAGAATCTTGTTTATCTCGTGAAATAAACTTGATTCGAATTGTCGCCCCAAATCACTACTGATTTTTACTGGAACGCCAAAATGTTGAATCCAACCATGGATAAGAGCGTTTGCAACCCTTTCAGCGGTCATATCAGGAATTGGTATTGCAGTCGGCCACCGTGTAAATCGATCGATGATTGTAAGACAGTAACGATTGCCTTCCGATGGTGGAAGTGGACCAATTAAATCGATGTTGATGTGCTGAAATCGTTCGGCCGGTGCGATGTATGATGCGATCGACGTTTTATTGTGCTTGTGAATTTTCGATCGTTGACAAGGAACATATTGCTGTACCCATGACTGACAATCTTTTCGCATAGAGGACCAAACGTATCTATCACCCACCAGTTTCGTAGTGGATCGAATTCCCGGATGTGTAATCTCGTGCAATTTCTTGAGAATCTGCGAACGAAATTGTTGCGGTACAAACGGACGAATTTTGTTTGTCGAAGTTTCACAAAAAATTTGTGATGTCGAGTCGGGAATTGTGTATTTTTTGAACACGAGTGTACAGTTGTGAAGCTTGCCTTCGATGATTGATTTCAATTCCAAATCGTTTTCTTGAGCTTCTGCGATTTTTTGGAAATCGATTGCTTCGAGACTCACCGTATTGATGCGAGATAAGAAATCAGCGACAATATTCATTGCACCGACAACATGACGAATATCGGTCGTGAATTGACTAATGTAATTCAGTTGATGAACTTGTCGTGGTGATTTGTTGAGTTTGGTTTTCTTCTTGTTTTTCGGTAGAAAAACGTACGTCAACGGTTCGTGGTCAGTGTGGACACAAAATTGACGTCCATCAAGCATATGTTGAAAATATTCGATTCCTTGAAAAATAGCTTTGAGTTCTCGATCGTACGTAGAATAACGTTGCTTCGTTTCACTCAATTTTTTGGAATAGAAACCGAGTGGTTCTGAATTTCCATCTTTTTCGATGGAAGCATCTTTTTCGGAAGCATCGGTGTACAAACATAATTCAGCATTAATTGCTGGATGTCCCAACATCGTAGCATTTACGACGTCGTTTATGCTGTTCTGAAACGCTTGTGTTGCCTCGTCGGTCGAAACGATTGGTGTGGTGTCGTTCTTTTTATTCCCCACAATCAAATTTTGGAGAACCATTTGATTATTAACGGCGTGTGGGATGAATCGTCGATAAAAATTGACCGTACCCAAAAATCTTTTCAGTTCTTGCGCTGTTTTTGGTTGTGAGAAATGAGTCACATCCATTTTCACTGGAGCCATATGATCGTGAAGAACCGAAATATCTTTGTATTTTTCGAGCAGATCGTTGATATTATATGAAGTGAGACGATCAGATTGGACGACGGTCGGTTGAGCTGTAATTGACAATTTCGTAACGCCGTCAATCAATTTATTACCCAACATATCGATGAGAAGATTGTGGTGCTTAATAAAATCTGCACCTATAATTGGTTGTTTAACGTCAGCGATGATGAATGACCATGTGAAATTTCGTCGTAGGCCAAAGTTTAACGTTAATCGTTTTTCGCCGTAAGTTTGAATCGATGAACCGTTTGCGGCGTAAAGTAAGGTTTGACACGATGAATTGAGTTTTTCGTTTAGATTTGTAGGCAAAAGCGAAATGTCGGAACCAGTGTCAATAAGAAAACGTTGATTAAAATGTTTATCGGCAACGTACAATCGGTTGATGTTGTTTTGTCCAACCAATAACGTTGCTTCGTTTCACTCAATTTTTTGGAAAAGAAACCGAGTGGTTGTGAATTTCCATCTTTTTCGATGGAAGCATCTTTTTCGGAAGCATCGGTGTACAAACATAATTCAGCATTAATTGCTGGATGTCCCAACATCGTAGCATTTACGACGTCGTTTATGCTGTTCTGAAACGCTTGTGTTGCCTCGTCGGTCCAAACGATTGGTGTGGTGTCGTTCTTTTAATTCCCCACAATCAAATTTTGGAGAACCATTTGATTATTAACGGCGTGTGGGATGAATCGTCGATAAAAATTGACCGTACCCAAAAATCTTTTCAGTTCTTGCGCTGTTTTTGGTTGTGAGTAATTTTTTAAAGCGTCGATATTTTCAGGTAACGGATTCGTACCCTCACGATTAACGAGATGTCCCAACAATTTAACTTCAGGTTGAGCGAACACGCATTTGGCAACATTAATACTAAGACCGTATTTTCGAAGACGATCAAAAACTGTGAGTTTTATGTTCTTCGATTGTAGTTGATGCGATAGCGATGACATCAATATATGGGAACACAAAATCAAGCCCATATAATACTTCGTTGATCAAACGTTGTTGCGTTTGTGCGGCGTTTCGAAGTCCAAACGGTGTGTACATAAATTCAAATAACCCAAACGGCGTGTTTATCGCGGTTTTCGGAATGTCCTGTGATTCGACGGGGATTTGATGATAGGCCCGTTGTAGATCAATCGTAGAAAAAACTGATTTTCCGTGAAGAATGTTTGAAAAATCTTGGATAAACGGAATTGGATACCTATCGGGTTTCGTAATCGCATTCAGTCGTTGATAATCCCCGCACGGACTCCATTCACCATTTGACTTTTTCACCATGTGTAACGGTGAAGCCCAATTACTTTTCGACGGTCGACAAATACCTTGATTGCATAGATATTCGAATTCTTTACGTGCGATTTCGAGCTTCTCGGGTGATAATCGTCGCGGTCGCGAGAAAACGGGTGCACCATTTGTTGTAATGAAATGAGTCACATCCATTTTCACTGGAGCCATATGATCGTGAAGAACCGTAATATCTTTGTATTTTTCGAGCAGATCGTTGATATTATATGAAGTGAGACGATCAGATTGGACGACGGTCGGTTGAGCTGTAATTGACAATTTCGTAACGCCGTCAATCAATTTATTACCCAACATATCGATGAGAAGATTGTGGTGCTTAATGAAATCTGCACCTATAATTGGTTGTTTAACGTCAGCGATGATGAATGACCATGTGAAATTTCGTCGTAGGCCAAAGTTTAACGTTAATCGTTTTTCGCCGTAAGTTTGAATCGATGAACCGTTTGCGGCGTAAAGTAAGGTTTGGCACGATGAATTGAGTTTTTCGTTTAGATTTGTAGGCAAAACCGAAATGTCGGAACCAGTGTCAATAAGAAAACGTTGATTAAAATGTTTATCGGCAACGTACAATCGGTTGATGTTGTTTTGTCCAACCAATAACGTTGCTTCGTTTCACTCAATTTTTTGGAAAAGAAACCGAGTGGTTGTGAATTTCCATCTTTTTCGATGGAAGCATCTTTTTCGGAAGCATCGGTGTACAAACATAATTCAGCATTAATTGCTGGATGTCCCAACATCGTAGCATTTACGACGTCGTTTATGCTGTTCTGAAACGCTTGTGTTGCCTCGTCGGTCCAAACGATTGGTGTGGTGTCGTTCTTTTTATTCCCCACAATCAAATTTTGGAGAACCATTTGATTATTAACGGCGTGTGGGATGAATCGTCGATAAAAATTGACCGTACCCAAAAATCTTTTCAGTTCTTGCGCTATTTTTGGTTGTGAGTAATTTTTCAAAGCGTCGATATTTTCAGGTAACGGATTCGTACCCTCACGATTAACGAGATGTCCCAACAATTTAACTTCAGGTTGAGCGAACACGCATTTGGCAACATTAATACTAAGACCGTATTTTCGAAGACGATCAAAAACTGTTTCGACGTGAGTTTTATGTTCTTCGATTGTAGTTGATGCGATAGCGATGACATCAATATATGGGAACACAAAATCAATCCCATATAATACTTCGTTGATCAAACGTTGTTGCGTTTGTGCGGCGTTTCGAAGTCCAAACGGTGTGTACATAAATTCAAATAACCCAAACGGCGTGTTTATCGCCGTTTTTCGGAATGTCCTGTGATTCGACGGGGATTTGATGATAGGCCCGTTGTAGAACAATCGTAGAAAAAACTGATTTTCCGTGAAGAATGTTTGAAAAATCTTGGATAAACGGAATTGGATACCTATCGGGTTTCGTTATCGCATTCAGTCGTTGATAATCCCCGCACGGACTCCATTCACCATTTGACTTTTTCACCATGTGTAACGGTGAAGCCCAATTACTTTTCGACGGTCGACAAATACCTTGATTGCATAGATATTCGAATTCTTTACGTGCGATTTCGAGCTTCTCGGGTGATAATCGTCGCGGTCGCGAGAAAACGGGTGCACCATTTGTTGTAATGAAATGAGTCACATCCATTTTTGCTGGAGCCATATGATCGTGAAGAACCGTAATATCTTTGTATTTTTCGAGCAGATCGTTGATATTATATGAAGTGAGACGATCAGATTGGACGACGGTCGGTTGAGCTGTAATTGACAATTTCGTAACGCCGTCAATCAATTTATTACCCAACATATCGATGAGAAGATTGTGGTGCTTAATGAAATCTGCACCTATAATTGGTTGTTTAACGTCAGCGATGATGAATGACCATGTGAAATTTCGTCGTAGGCCAAAGTTTAACGTTAATCGTTTTTCGCCGTAAGTTTGAATCGATGAACCGTTTGCGGCGTAAAGTAAGGTTTGACACGATGAATTGAGTTTTTCGTTTAGATTTGTAGGCAAAACCGAAATGTCGGAACCAGTGTCAATAAGAAAACGTTGATTAAAATGTTTATCGGCAACGTACAATCGGTTGATGTTGTTTTGTCCAACCACTTGCGCCTCATCAAGTGATTGCTTTACGAGTTTTTTGAAAATGTGCAACCCGAGCGACATTTCTTCGCTTTTTCACCGAATCGATCGTGATAGTAGCAATTGTAATGCGGTCGTGGTGTTGCAGAACGTGCATTCTTTGAACAAGAACGCGATCGAGATTTGGAACGGGAACGGTATTCGATTTGTTCGATTCGTTTGGTTAATTCCATCACTTGTCGTTCTAGTGACGACACATACGATGACGTATACGGCTGACTCGTTGACGCACAAGCGATTTGCGATCGGTCACTCGTTTCAATTAATAAATTTGCCATCTTGGCCACATCGTTGATATCGGCTTGCGGAATGTAGGAATGTAGGTCGAATTTGATTCATTCGTCGTCGAAAATCTTTCACGAATTCGGTTTCGGTCAGGTTGATTTCAGATGGTGCAAAAAGTTCTCCCGGAATGCGAAGTCTTTGACCAAAAACCAATTCGGCCGGTGATACACCAATATCGTCTTTGTGAACTACCCGTAAGCCAAGAAGAATTATTGGCAAAAGCGATGCCCAATCATTCGATGCGTAACATTTGATTGAAGATTTCAAGGTTCGATGCCATCGTTCGATTAATCCATTGGCTTGGGGATGATATGGCGTTGTTCGAAGATGTTTAACCCCAAGAATCTTGTTTAGCTCGTGAAATAAACTTGATTAGAATTGTCGCCCCAAATCACTACTGATTTTTACTGGAACGCCAAAATGTTGAATCCAACCATGGATAAGAGCGTTTGCAACCCTTTCAGCGGTCATATCAGGAATTGGTATTGTAGTCGGCCACCGTGTAAATCGATCGATGATTGTAAGACAGTAACGATTGCCTTCCGATGGTGGAAGTGGACCAATTAAATCGATGCTGATGTGCTGAAATCGTTTTTTGAACACGAGTGTACAGTTGTGATGCTTGCCTTCGATGATTGATTTCAATTCCGAATCGTTTTCTTGAGCTTCTGTGATTTTTTGGAAATCGATTGCTTCGAGACTCACCGTATTGATGCGAGATAAGAAATCAGCGACAATATTCATTGCACCGACAACATGACGAATATCGGTCGTGAATTGACTAATGTAATTCAGTTGACGAACTTGTCGTGGTGATTTGTTGAGTTTGGTTTTCTTCTTGTTTTTCGGTAGAAAAACGTACGTCAACGGTTCGTGGTCAGTGTAGACACAAAATTGACGTCCATCAAGCATATGTTGAAAATATTTGATTCCTTGAAAAATAGCTTTGAGTTCTCGATCGTACGTAGAATAACGTTGCTTCGTTTCACTCAATTTTTTCGAATAGAAACCGAGTGGTTGTGAATTTCCATCTTTTTCGATGGAAGCATCTTTTTCGGAAGCATCGGTGTACAAACATAATTCAGCATTAATTGCTGGATGTCCCAACATCGTAGCATTTACGACGTCGTTTATGCTGTTCTGAAACGCTTGTGTTGCCTCGTCGGTCCATACGATTGGTGTGGTGTCGTTCTTTTTATTCCCCACAATCAAATTTTGGAGAACCATTTGATTATTAACGGCGTGTGGGATGAATCGTCGATAAAAATTGACCGTACCCAAAAATCTTTTCAGTTCTTGCGCTGTTTTTGGTTTATGTTCTTCGATTGTAGTTGATGCGATAGCGATGTCATCAATATATGGGAACACAAAATCAAGCCCATATAATACTTCGTTGATCAAACGTTGTTGCGTTTGTGCGGCGTTTCGAAGTCCAAACGGTGTGTACATAAATTCAAATAACCCAAACGGCGTGTTTATCGCGGTTTTCGGAATTCGACGGGGATTTGATGATAGGCCCTTTGTAGATCAATCGTAGAAAAAACTGATTTTCCGTGAAGAATGTTTGAAAAATCTTGGATAAACGGAATTGGATACCTATCGGGTTTCGTAATCGCATTCAGTCGTTGATAATCCCCGCACGGACTCCATTCACCATTTGACTTTTTCACCATGTGTAACGGTGAAGCCCAATTACTTTTCGACGGTCGACAAATACCTTGATTGCATAGATATTCGAATTCTTTACGTGCGATTTCGAGCTTCTCGGGTGATAATCGTCGCGGTCGTGAGAAAACGGGTGCACCATTTTTGTAATGAAATGAGTCACATCCATTTTTGCTGGAGCCATATGATCGTGAAGAACCGTAATATCTTTGTATTTTTCGAGCAGATCGTTGATATTATATGAAGTGAGACGATCAGATTGGACGACGGTCGATTGAGCTGTAATTGACAATTTCGTAACGCCGTCAATCAATTTATTACCCAACATATCGATGAGAAGATTGTGGTGCTTAATGAAATCTGCACCTATAATTGGTTGTTTAACGTCAGCGATGATGAATGACCATGTGAAATTTCGTCGTAGGCCAAAGTTTAACGTTAATCGTTTTTCGCCGTAAGTTTGAATCGATGAACCGTTTGCGGGGTAAAGTAAGGTTTGACACGATGAATTGAGTTTTTCGTTTAGATTTGTAGGCAAAACCGAAATGTCGGAACCAGTGTCAATAAGAAAACGTTGATTAAAATGTTTATCGGCAACGTACAATCGGTTGATGTTGTTTTGTCCAACCACTTGCGCCTCATCAAGTGATTGCTTTACGAGTTTTTTGAAAATGTGCAACCCGAGCGACATTTCTTCGCTTTTTCACCGAATCGATCGTGATAGTAGCAATTGTAATGCGGTCGTTGTGTTGCAGAACGTGCATTCTTTGAACAAGAACGCGATCGAGATTTGGAACGGGAACGGTATTCGATTTGTTCGATTCGTTTGGTTAATTCCATCACTTGTCGTTCTAGTGACGACACATACGATGACGTATACGGCTGACTCGTTGACGCACAAGCGATTTGCGATCGGTCACTCGTTTCAATTAATAAATTTGCCATCTTGGCCACATCGTTGATATCGGCTTGCGGAATTGCTTGACACATCATTCGTACTTGTGTCGGCAATCGTTGCAATCACATCTGCTTCAAGAATTCGGTACCGACTTTTTCACCTCCGAGGTTTCGCATTTCCAATGAGTAGATGAGATGGTTTCTTGTCACCCAATTGGATATCTTCCAACAAGGTCTTGAATTTTCGTTGTTCGGAAACGGCAAATTGTGAAAGCATCGCCCGTTTCAAATTTTCGTATTTATCATCATCTGGTGGCTTCTTCACGGCATCACTGACTTGCGACAATAATTTGGTATCCAACGCGGTTAAAAGATGATAAAATTTCGTCGTATCAACAGTAATACCAGCAAGAACGAATTGCGCTTCTAATTGTTGAAACAATGTTTCCGGGTCGTCTGCCCAAAACGGCAAAAATTTGATCGAAACTCGTTGTACTTGGTTATTACCGTTTTCGGGTGCAAGAGCTGGACCTGGTGCTGGAGTAGATTTATTGTCTCCATCCATTGCAAAAAAATTTCGAACTTTATACGCGATTTAATAAAATTTTATTTTTTACAAGACGCATTAAGTCGATAAAAAAATATGGAGTCACTTTTCTTTCCTTTTGTAAGACTTCGATTTTCACTAAAAAAACACCGAATTCCAATGAAATAACTAATGTTCGGGGTCACCAATATGGAATATGTTCGTGGTGCGTTAAATGAAACTAATCCTTCCAATGTTTAATTACAATTATGCTTTAATTTAATAAGTAAAGAATTTAGAAAGTTATATCGACTGCCTTTGTTAACGATTACTATTACACTAACGAATATGAAAGAATGAACTATCATGATGAAGTGTGTGAGTGAGATCGCCACATAACCATAGAAATGCTCTACATAATAATTTATGATTCATAAAGAATATACATAGTTTATTGGTATGATGTTTGTTTTTGTGTGTCAGCAACTGGTGCACGTGGTCTTTGTTTACATATAATGTGCATAGTGTGTCTATGGTTGATAGTACATTGTGTATTGGTTGTATAGTGTTTTTTTTTTTATGGAGGAGGTTGGAAATCTTCAAAGACTTCACATGTGCACCTTGAGCATTAACATTTGCGAGAATCAGATTCTTACTAAGTAAAACCAACCCCCTTATTAATTCATAGCCAGTCCCGCGGGACTACCGTTAGGCATTTCATCACGGGAAGGCTCTCAGCGATGGCTGCACTTTCATTTTTGATATTTCGTTCTTCTTCTTTATTCACATTATTTTGCATTCCTCCTCTCACGCTCGAGACACCGTAGGCGCTGCATTATTCTGGAAGACATTCCACTAATTGCGTTCCATATCTCCTCATTTTGTAGCATAGAATTAACTATGTTTTCTGGCGAAATAGTGTGCCCTATTTGCTCTGACACATCCTGTCTTAATCCTGCAAAACGCGGACAATGAAAGAAAACATGTTCCACATCTTCTGGTATACCCTCACATAAAGTACAGTTGGGTGAACTCTCGTGTTTGTATTTAAAGAGGTATGAGCGGAAGCCCCCATGCCCAGTTAAAAATTGGGTTAGATAGAAGTCTACTTCTCCATGGCTTCTACCGGTCCATAATTCTAAAGATGGTATTAATCTATGGGTCCATCTACCCTTACTTGACTGGACCCATCTTCTTTGCCAGCTTCTAACTGCTTCGGCGTGTGCTGTTTTGCGGTTCCCGGCTCTTGTGAGATACCCGCGGCGCCTATAAATCACCTGACGTTCCATGGCCAGTAAGTCGATTGGGAGCATACCAGCAACCACAAACGCTGCATCGCTCGAGATGGTTCTAAAGCCACAGATCACTCTTAGTGCACTCAATCGCTGGATAGATGACATCTTTCGCCAGTAGCTAACCTTATCCATTGCGTCAGCCCAAATTGGCGCTCCGTATAAAAGGATGGATGAGACAATATTAGCCAATAGCTTTCTTCTTGTTTGCCTAGCTCCTCCAGTGTTAGGCATAATTCGAGACAGTGCTGAACATACAGTCTCTGCTTTATTGCTTTTATATGCTCTTTGAATGAGAGTTTCGTATCAATTACCATTCCCAGGTATCTAATTGATGGCTTAGATATAATCGAACAATTACCAACTACAAAGGTTATTGTCTCTCTTATTTTCCTACTGGATGTTAATAGAGCTTCAGTTTTATACTCCGCCAACTATAATCCGATTGACGTCAGCCAATCCCGGATAGTCCTAATTGATGCATTACATATTGCAGTTATCTCCTCTTTGTGTTTTGCCACAACGATGACTGCGATGTCATCTGCAAAACCGACAATCTCTGCCTCTTCAGGTATTTGGAGCATAAATATGCCATCATACATTATATTCCATAATAATGGGCCTAGCACAGACCCCTGTGGAACTCCTCCGGTAACCTTATATTCCTTCAAGCCATTGTCGGTGTTGTATAGCAGAATTCTGTTACTTCAGTAATCTGCCACCATCCTCAGAATGTACGACGGGACCTCTATCCGACGTAGTTCATTGAATATTCAACTCCATTTGGCTGAATTAAAAGCATTCTTGATATCGAGGGTGCCTATGGTGCAATACTTTTTTGTTCCTCCTTCCACCTTTTCCCCTCTATCGCTTTTTGTGCCAAATTTTTAACAAAATCAATGGCATCAATTGTTGAGCGTGCTTTGCGGAAGCCATATTGATGTTCTGCAAGGTCTCCTGATTGTACTACGGCTTCCTGTAGCCTACCGCCGATAATTCTTTCTAAGATTTTGCCCGTTGTGTTGAGCATACATATAGGACGGTATGAGGATGGTTCGTCTGGTGGTTTTTTCACTTTAGGGAGTAGGACAAGTCTTTGTTTTTTCGACTCCGCTATGAACACCCCTTCTTTTATGCATGAGTCAAGCATGTTTGCAAACATATTTGGATAGTTCCTAATTGCGGATTTTAATGCCACGTTAGGAATATTATCTGGTCCTGGGGTCTTGTTATTGCCTACCTTTCTGGCAGCCTGGAGAACTTCATCGGCCATCACGGGCGCAATTTCTTCATCGGGATTACCTATCCCTACATTAAAGTCGTGTTCTATTTGTTGCGGGAACAATACGTTTACAATACTATTCAGCATTATTGGGCACGAGGGGGATGTAAACGAGTTACCCTTAACTTTTGCCATTATCGTTCTGTACGGACTACCCCAGGTGTCGTGTTCAACTTGTTGACACAGTTCCCTGAGGCATCTGCGTTTACTTGCCTTTATAGCCGTCCTAAGCTGTGAGCGGACATTACAATAGTGCTGGCGCAGATCATCAATGTTCCTACGCCTTTCTCTTTGGTATTGCCGTCTGGCCCGTAGGCACTTCCGACGCTATTTCTTCATTCCACCAGTAGGTGGATTTGCGTTGGCCGATTAATACTTTCCTCGGCATTGCTGCATCACAAGCTCTTCTTAGCGAGGTCATGACTTTTGACATCTTTTCCGTCACTGTCCCTGAGATACTGGTATCCTCCAACATGAAAAGGAACAATTTTTCATCAAATAAATTCGCTTTCCAACCCACCGCTTTCTTTCTAAGTTTTTGATTTGGTCCCACTCCATCTATTTCACACAGTATGGCTTGGTGGTCACTATGTGTGTATGATTCGCTGACTTCCCAAGTGACTTCCTTGCTTAAGAGGCAGCTACTAACAAACGTTAAATCGATTATCGAGCTAGCGGACCCACTACGGAAAGTCGGTGTATTTCCATTTTTCAACAGTGTAATCTGCAACGTAGCAAGTGCTTCCAAAAGTGCCTCCCCGCGAGCATCTGTTTTCCGGCTTCCCCATTCCACAGACCATGCATTAAAATCGCCCGCTATAACTACGGGACTTCGTTCACGAGCATCATCAACAAGACGTTCCATAAAATCTGTAAACTCTTCTAATGATGCACTAGGTTTTGCATAACAGCTACATATATGAATACCATCGACCTTCTTATAAAACCTGATTCAAAATTCATTTCTCTTTCTTGGAAACAACGCTTACCACAGACCGATATGGCAGTGCTACCTGTAGCGTCGGTTGCAAATATGCTTTCCTCGAGGTTTCTGTATGGTTCGCTGATAATAGCAACATCTACCTTCAGTTCGCGCACGTTTTGGTGCAAAAAATCCTATGCAGCTTCACAATGATTAAGATTCAGTTGGATAATAATCATTTCTTCCGTGCTAACTGTACTGCCTTCTGATATGCAGTGTACTTGAAGCTGCCTGTCACATGTCTTGAATTCCCGGTGTTATCCTTCTGATGACAGAGCATGAATTGAGGCTTATTAGTACAGGCCTTAGATATATGCCCTCCTTTACCGCATTTTAAACATAGCTTGGAGCGGTCTTTGTCGCTTTGACATTTGTGCGCATAATGTCCATAATCAAGGCATTTATAGCATTTTAGTGGGACTATTTTCTCTCTAATTCTACAGGACACCCATCCAATACGGACTCTTCCTTCATTGGTCACTTTATTAACCAAATTGCCTACACTCACAATCGCTGTTTGTGTTCCGCGGTAAGCGGCTCTCATTGTTAGAATTTTAAACGAGCCCTTGGCTTCTATAAACGCATGCTCAAGTGCTTCACGCACTTCTTCTGCAGTAGTGACTTCGTCAATATCTCTGATTTCTATTTGTACCTCTTGTGCTAGGATTTTGACATCAGCGTCTTGACCACTTAGTTCTCCAAGTTTCTCTTGGTACTCCCAAGTTTTTGATTTTTCTGCGGTGTTCTGCAGCTCCAAAAGAAGCTCCCCTTGCTTAGTCATTTTTATCTGCTTTACTTCGGCACCGAGACTTGAGAGGCTGGGATCTGCCTTCAATTTGCAAAGCAAATCGGCATATTCGACCGTACTCTTCTTTTTGATGAGGAGTGCATCCGGACGAGGAGGTCTTGACTGAGTTCTTCCTAGGTAAGGGAACAAGTCCTTTAGGATTCTCCATTATGACTCATATTGTCGGCGTAGTTTGACACGTGTTATCAATCAAGGTGTGCTTGCTGACTGTCACCGACTCATACGTCATCCGTATTATGTTGACCAACTTTTTAATCTCCGCATGGAGAGGAGGTTTAATAAATTCGGATAGTTCCTGAATCTTCTCTCCTAGTCTTTGAAATACAATTTCCCTGCTTTCTATGGTCCTATTTTCTGTTAGCGATATCGACGGGGCGGTCGTTTTAGACTTCCACTCATCGAGTTCTTAGGAGGTGTCCTTCTGGTTTTTGTATTCCTCCTTGCCAAACTGCTTATATCATCTAGTTTAGCCTCCTTGTGTGCTATATCGGGTCTCACTCCTTTCTCTCCTTCCTCTCCTCCTCCTACTAAATTTGTTATCATCTCTGTTGGGTCCCCACTTAAAGCCGTTATCAATGCTCGGGTCTGTAGTCACCTAAGGATCCCATGGTTATCTATGCAAGCAGTGAGGCCATGCAAAGGGTTGACACGAGCCCTTATGGGGTCTTGTTTTCAGAGCCAGATCGGTGCTAAACAGGAATTCTACATCTGTACCTACAACACTAACTTAATAGCGACGAAACATTGAGCGTACTCTAAGGCCTGCCAGGTTTTAACGGGACGGGGGCGTCGGTAGTATTAACCTGAAAGCCATTTCAGCAAAATTTCGCTCTTGCCTACTCAGGTAACAGAATACCACAAACGTCAGCCCATAAATTGACAAATCAAAATGTTGCTTCCAGTATACCATAATTAAGACCTTAATGGGCTCAGTCTTAACGCATTCATTGAACGCCGCATTACCTCGTTGGCCACGGCTTTTCCTCCGGGCGGGTTGGAAGTTATACCGCTCCTACTCGGTTGTATAGTGTGTTATTGGTTGATAGTGCATTGTGTATTGTGTGCCTAGTAATAAGTGTCGTCATAAGGTCTATGGTTTATTATATCTACATTATGGGTATGTCGGAGTGGTGTGTATTGTCGTATGGATATACAAGTTAACGACAATCAGATTACGACACCATCAGCGACACGCGCAGCATAGGTTCACACAGGTTCACACAGTGGCGGACATACACATATCGTCAGCAGATATGTAATACTTCGAACTGCTTGGATGCATGAATGAGAAATGCACCGTGGGAACTATGCTGAGCGAGCAGTTCTGGCTAGGTTTCATTATTAGAGTAAACACATTTGTAAATAAGTTATTAAGTGGCCGTGAAGGCATAAAGTTAATAAAAGTATTTTTTTTATGATAACTAAGTGTTAAATTGTTTAATTGGCGCCCAACGTGGGGCCTGGCAGTAAAGTCTGTGAGTTTTTCATTAGTAATTCGCGAGTGTAAAATAAAAGGACCTAAAGTAGCTCCGAAAAATAAAATAAGAACTTCGCGCAACGTGTGAAAGAAACAAGGACCTAAAGCAGCTCCATCAGAAACACGTGTGAATCAGTGAAGACAAAAAGGACCTCAAGCAGCTCCAAGGACATACTGGGCCACCCACAACAAGAACAAGGACAACGTCGATTGACTAATCCACCAGCGAGGGAGTTTTAGAGAAAGGAACCTTAGTAGACAACTCAAACGGGAACGAGCCCCTCTTACAGCGCTGGAATGATAGTTATGTAAGATATACTTTAAATAAATTTTAAAAAATACATTTTTAAAAATAGTTAATAAATTATTAATAGTGAACACACAAATTTATACATTATATTAAGATTTAAAAATTAGATAGGTAATATTTCCAGAAATTAGAGCTAAAGTGAACCTATATTTTAATTAAATAAAAGTGAATCAAAATTTTAATTAAGTAAACGTAAATCAATATTTTAATTAAGTAAAAGTGTATTTAAGCGCAATAATCAAATATCATTAATAAGAAAGAAATAAGAAATATTATACAATAAATAGAGTAAATATAGGAATTAAGTGAATCCTAAACCCAATCCCCGTCTTCTCTTACTGCGTCAATCTCTTATATTTTCAATACTCTTTCCACAATGACTGAACCAATTATTAGCCCATCTGTGCTAAATCCAGAATCTGGCACCTCCGAATCCAAGACCACCAGTACAAAATGCTTTAGTTAATGCTTTTCCTGAACTGGAAGATCTGATTGCAGGAATCGCAAGTCGAGTTTGCGTATCGGAATGTAGGAACGTAGTAAATTCAATTGTTAACCCCAACGAAGAATTCAACAGGGCTGTTGACGAAACTATTGACGTCCAGCACAGGAACAATCTTACTGATTTGGACAAAGTCCCTGATGTAGTAAAATGTCTCAGGGAATTTCCCGGAGCTCCGGGTGAGTTCAGCTCCTGGCGCAAAAGCGTTGAGAGAATATTGAACATTTACGAATTCTCTAGGGGAACACCCAAATACTTCGGCATGTTAAATGTCATACAAAATAAAATCATTGGAAACGCTGACGCTATATTGAAGTCATATAACACCCCCCTAAATTGGGAATACATTTCAAAGCGTCTAACACTACATTACGCGGATAGACGTGATGTGGGCACTTTAGAATACCAGATGACGATGCTTGTACAAGGAAGTGAAAACATCGAGTCCTATTACGGTTTACAATCATCTGTCCCTTATTCAAAACAAAATCTCGAGCATGGAACTTCCACCTAATGCACTGCATCATTTATCGGAATCATACAGAGGGAAGGGCTTAGACACCTTCATAAGAGGTCTCAAAGGAGACTTGCCTAGACTATTAGCTATGCGCGAACCAGTTGATCTACCCACTGCACTCAATCTGTGCCAAAAACTAGAAAACCAACAATTTAGATCCAACTGTGCGAACCACAATATTGGAGGAATGCGAAAACCTTCACGAGCTCCAGCTCCACCAATTCCTACACGGAATCACCAACCGTTTTACCCTCAATTGGCGTATCTACCACAACGCCCCATGAACTTTCCACCTCGTCCTCCACCGCGTTTTCAAAACTATCAAGTTATACATTCTCAACAGCAACCATTCCCAATGAACAATCAACATAACCAAAGATCAAATTTCCAGAACAACAACACCTATTATACCCAACGAAATCATTAACCCAATAATACTTTTCAAACCAGAGGAGAACCAATGGATAGAAGCACCATGAGGACAAATAATGTCAATTACATGAACAGAGCAGCACAGCCAGCTAAAAACTGGCCACCCGCTCCTAAACGACCAATGCTTCCCCCTCAACAATATATACCTCCGAATACAATGCAAAGAAATTTTCACGTTGAGTCTTCTGCAGTCGAGCCTCAATTTAATTATCATATATCAGAAGTACATACCACAATCGAATCCCAAAGTGAAATGAACGATTATTGTGCCATGATCTCTGCCATGAACATCCAGCCAGCCAGTGACCCAACATTCAACGAATTCGTCTCTACCATATTTTCAGTGTAGGACGAATGATAATAAGATTCTGCAATTTTTAGTGGACACAGGTTCAAATAAAAATTATATTCAGCCCAACCTTGTCCGAAACCCTATACCTAATCAGAAAAACTTCCGCGCAAATTCAATTTGCGACGATATCGAAATCACTCACCATACCATGATTAATTTATTTGACTCAAGCACAAACATAAAATTTTTCCTTTTACCGTTCCTCAAGTCATTTCACGCCATTCTTGGCAATGACAGTCTTAAAGAGCTATCTGCCGTCATTTTCACTAAGGAAAATTACATGATCGTAAATAATAACTTCAAAGTCAGGTTGAGACAGCAAATTTCCGAATCAATCCACAACATAAGAGACGATCATATGTCCCAGGATCAAAAGGACAAATTAAACTCTTTGATTATAAGTCATTCCAGTCTATTCGGCGAGCCGAATGAGAAATTAACTTTCACTACCAACGTTAAGGGTAGAATCCGCATAACCACCGAGGATCCAATTTATTCTAAACACTACCTATACCCCGTAACACTTAAAGAGGAAATAGATAAACAAATTAATCAATTACTAAATGACGGAATCATTCTACCCTCAAGGTCTCCGTTTAACTCTCCGGTATGGATTGTACCGAAGAAAGCCGACGCTTCAGGCGAAAAAAAGTACCGCATGATAATTGATTACCGAAAGCTTAATTCGGTAACGATCCCCGATCGCTACCCAATTCCCGAGACAAACGAGGTTTTAGCCCAACTAGGGAAAAATAAATACTTTTCGGTGATTGACCTTAAGAGCGGATTTCACCAAATTCCTCTTCACGAGGATGACATCGAGAAAACTTCATTCTCCGTCAATAACGGGAAATATGAGTTCACAAGACTACCCTTCGGACTCAAAAACACGCGTCTATTTTTCAAAGAGCTCTAGACGACATATTACGTGAGCACATAGTTAAAACATGCTATGTCTATATCGATGACATAATTGTGTTCAGTGTCAGGATGTCAAAACTCACTTTCAAAATCTGGAAAAGATTTTTTAAACCCTACAACAAGCTAACCTCAGGGTTCAATTAGATAAATGCGAATTTCTGAAACCGCAAGTTGAATTCCTAGGATTCATAGTCTCCTCAGAAGGTATAAAAGCAAATCCGGCCAAAGTGGAAGCCATCTCCAAATTTCCGCATCCAAAAACTCTGAAAGATTTGCGGTCGTTCCTTGGTCAGTCGGGATTTTACCGCAGATTCATCAAGGACTATGCTAAATTGGCAAAACCCCTGACAACCCTTTTAAGAGGGGAGGATGGACGTACGTCCAAAACAGCCTCAAGTAAAAAAATAATAAATTTGACGGAAGCAGCAATAGATGCATTTAATAAAATTAAAAATTCGCTGATTTCAGAAGACGTTATCCTCACGTTTCCTGATTTTAAAAAAGAATTTCACCTGACAACTGATGCGTCAGACTACGCCATTGGCGCTGTATTGTCGCAAGATAATAAACTAATCACTTTTATATCAAGAACTCTTAATGAAGTGGAAGAACACTACGCCGCTAACGAAAAAGAGATGTTGGCCATAGTATGGGCCCTTAATTCATTAAGAAGCTATCTGTACGGCCCAACTAAACTCAAGATTTTTACAGACCACCAGCCATTGACGTATGCCTTGAGCAAAAAGAACACCAATCATAAAATGAAACGATGGAAGGCTATACTCGAAGAGTACAACTACGAGTTGAAATATACGCCTGGTAAATCCAACGTCATTGCCGATGCATTATCTAGACCTCCACGAAATAGCTAAATTAATTCTCTCACAGTAACTCAACATAGCGACGAAAGCTCCGGCCAGGATCTAATCCAAATTGTAGACGCACCCCTAAATGTGTTTAAAAATCAAATTATTCTAAACGTAGGAAATACTCCCTCATACCAATTACAAATAGTTTTCTCCACCTATCATCGCAATACTAATACAGAGCCTGAATACACTCAAGAAAACTTAACAAAAATATTTAAGAAATATCTCAACCCTTCAGTCACTAATGGACTTAAAACAGAAGAACGAATTCTGGGCATGGTCCAAGAAATACATCCAGTACACTTCAAACAGTATCGGTCACGCTTCGCAAGGTCAATAGTCACTGATCTAACTGATGAGAACCAACAAGAAGCAGTGATAATTGAAGAGCATAACCGTGCTCATCGAAACGCTCGTGAGAACAAATTCCAAATTTTACAAAGCTTTTACTTTCCCCAAATGAAAGCTAAAATAGATAAAGTAACAAAATTGTGTAAAGAACACAAGTATGATCGACACCCCAATAAACCCCAAATTCAATCGACCCCTATTACAGAATACCCCGGCCAAATTATCCATATTGACATTTATTTTACCGACAAAAAAATCATTTTAACTGCAATAGACAAATTTTCCAAGTACGCCTTAGCCAAAATACTAAAATCAAGAGCCTCAGAGGATATTAAACAACCTCTCAGGGAATTGGTATTAGCGTTCGGAGTCCCACAAACTATTCGTATGGACAATGAAAAATCCTTGGCTTCTAGCTCCATAACCTTCATGTTGCAAAACATGTTCGGCGTAAAAGTCTTTAGAGCTCCCCCTTACACAAGTTCGGCAAATGGACTAATCGAAAGATTCCACTCAACACTTGTAATGGTGCATTGTCCAAACCAAAGGAAATGGTGTAAATATCTACTCTTCAATATGAGGCAAGCTCTGTGTAAATGCACATCAAGTCTAATTCCATCACGGATAATCGAACAATAGTTATCTCGCTCTTGCACGTCGGGCTACTTGACGTATTGCTACAAAGTGGTTCGATGTGAATCGGGCAAGCGACAACTTGCCATTTGGATTCTGACACTGAGCGGAGCAGCAGGGAATGCGGGAAAAAGCATACAATCCGGAAAAAAATAAGAATTATAATTATTTCTTACAAGAGAGGGAAAGGAGGCCAAAACCAAAAAAAAACGATTAGAATTTTCATCGGTGGATGGCGGCGATACACGCGGATCGGATTGCATCCAGGCGAAAGTAATCAAGCTAACATCCGGCAAAAATTCTGGACAGCAAGTCAGTAAAACTGGGAAGAAACCCAAGAAATCGGTATTGAGCCTCCAATGTCCCTCTCTCCACGTAAGTGAACGAATATATTTTATTTTCCTCCGCAACCAAATTCGCACGGAGTGCCAGATGGCTTCAGCCTCTTAGTACGATGTACATCACATAACCTTTAAAATACTCACCTTTTATTGAATATCCTGAAATAAAAATGGACATTTCTGCGTATTATCGTCGAACATAAATATGTGTGTTTATACATATATAAAACACCACGGATTTACATCACATAACCTTTAAAGTATTTTTTTTTATTAAATACACTTTAAGATATTATCGTCGAACATAAATATGAATATTTATACATATATAAAACACCACGGATTTACACTCACATACCATTTAAAGTACTCACCTTCTTATTAAATACACTTTAAGATAATATCATCGAACATAAATAAAAGTATTTATACATATATAAAATACCATGGATTTACACTCACATACCATTTAAAGTACTCACCTTCTTATTAAATACACTTTAAGATAATATCGTCGAACATAAATATAAGTATAAAACACCACGGATTTACACTCACATACCATTTAAAGTACTCAACTTCTTATTAAATACACTTTAAGATAATATCATCGAACATAAATAAAAGTATTTATACATATATAAAATACCATGGATTTACACTCACATACCATTTAAAGTACTCACCTTCTTATTAAATACACTTTAAGATAATATCGTCGAACATAAATATAAGTATTTATACATATATAAAACACCACGGATTTACACTCACATACCATTTAAAGTACTCAACTTCTTATTAAATACACTTTAAGATAATATCATCGAACATAAATAAAAGTATTTATACATATATAAAACACCACGGATTTACACTCACATACCATTTAAAGTACTCACCTTCTTATTAAATACACTTTAAGATAATATCGTCGAACATAAATATAAGTATTTATACATATATAAAACACCACGGATTTACACTCACATACCATTTAAAGTACTCAACTTCTTATTAAATACACTTTAAGATAATATCATCGAACATAAATAAAAGTATTTATACATATATAAAATACCATGGATTTACACTCACATACCATTTAAAGTACTCACCTTCTTATTAAATACACTTTAAGATAATATCGTCGAACATAAATATAAGTATTTATACATATATAAAACACCACGGATTTACACTCACATACCATTTAAAGTACTCACCTTCTTATTAAATACACTTTAAGATAATATCGTCGAACATATATATAAGTATTTGTACATATATAAAACACCACGGATTTACACTCACATACCCTATAAGATTTCTATTTACTTTATTATTTCGATATGTATTAAACTTACTTCTGATTATAATAATTATACCTACACTTTAAGAGTTATTTTTAGCTACTTTTCACTATGTATTAAACTTACCTCTGATTATATTAATACATACCCTTTAAGATTTCTATTTACTTTATTATTTCGATATGAAATAAACTTACCTCTGATTATAATAATTATACCTACACTTTAAGAGTTATTTCTAGCTACTTTTCACTATGTATTAAACTTACCTCTGATTATATTAATACATACCCTTTAAGATTTCTATTTACTTTATTATTTCGATATGAAATAAACTTACCTCTGATTATATTAATACATACCCTTTAAGATTTCTATTTACTGTATTATTTCGATATGAAATAAACTTACCGTCGATCACAATAATTATACCTACACTTTAAGAGTTATTTCTAGCTACTTTTCACTATGTATTAAACTTACCTCTAATTATATTAATACATACCCTTTAAGATTTCTATTTACTTTATTATTTCGATATGAAATAAACTTACCTTTGATCATAATAATTTACTTCTCACCATATAATAAACTCACCTTCGATTATATCTATATACATACCCTTAAAGATTTATTTCTAATTACTTTATTATTCCACTATGGAATCAACGTACCGGCGATTCTTATATATTCTATGTTTACATTTATGATTAGTAACGTGATCAAACCATACGTTCATACTATCAAGATTAATAAAGTGAATTATAACGGTATGGAATGAAATTAGTTTTTATTGAGATTTGGATTCGCTGCCTCATGGTCGTGTTTGCTTTTTTTGGATCATAACTTAGTACACGCAATAATAAATTTATTTATGGATGGTAGGCGCGGCTGATGGGCCAAGATCCCACCCCAATCCGGCGAGCTGGCTTGCGCGTATGCTAGGCGTATACCCCATGGCCCCGAAGCAGCAGCACCGTAAAAATTAAACCATTACATAAATTGGCGCCCAACGTGGGGCCCGAAACGGTTCAGGCATCAATCTGAACTCTTTTGGGTCTCACAAACTTTTGTTAAATGTTTCTTCTTTTTCGTAAACCCCGTTGGTTAGCACCAATGCGGGGCATATCATTTGATAGGCTACCAGAATTTTCTTCTCCTTTCTTCGATTCGCGAAACGTAGAGTTTTATTTTCGATTTTCGTACAAGATATTCTCTCGATTAATTTCTCATTCAATATATTTAGGCGCCCACACACTTCTTGTGATGGGGTCTTACTAATATTTTGTTGTAGTTTAATTTTATGATGCGACGACAGTGTGGTTGACGCCTTGTCTGGTTATTGGTGGAGGCGCTCGAACTAGTTAGAACACGGTTGTTCTTGTTGACTTTTCCGGGATAATCGGCCTCTATTGTTGGCTCTCCTACTGATGACCTAAAGGGTGATCAAGATATGCTTTTTTTTTGGTCACTAATTCGAGCCTTACTGTGGCATCCTCGGGACTTGTTTTACTTTTACTCGATTGTTAAGTATTGATCATTAGCTTATTTTGAATAGGAAACGGTTTTATTTTGTCGATATTGTTCCAGAATATCCGGCCGCTTAATAGTTATTATCGCATCATAGTTGGGTATCCTTAATCTTTTGAGCTGGAAACAGTTTGAACTCGCGACATGTTCGGGGTTAACTGGCCGCTCGTTATATCTTTTATCTTTTAGGCTGGAAACAGTTTGAACTCGCGACATGTTCGGGGTTAACTGGCCGCTCGTTATATCTTTTATCTTTTAGGCTGGAAACAGTTTGAACTCGCGACATGTTCGGGGTTAACTGGCCGCTCGTTATATCTTTTATCTTTTAGGCTGGAAACAGTTTGAACTCGCGACATGTTCGGGGTTAACTGGCCGCTCGTGATACCGTTTTATCTTTTGAGCTGGAAACAGTTTGAACCCGCGACAGGTTCGGGGTTAACTGGCTGCTCGCGGGTTTTGAGTTATCGAGTTCAATTTTATCCTAAGGGGATTCCACAGTGACGCTTGGGGTTTGTTCGGGGTTGTGACTCCTTTAGTGTGGGAGTGGCATTTGGTAATCCAAATAGGGAAGCTGCCTATTGGCCAGTGTCCACTTTGTCCTGGAGTAGCATACCTTGAACAAGATTAGCTTGATTGACAGTAGTTTTATGTATATTTTTTTTTGATCATATAGGCGATCCGTAATTTGGACATGGGGTGTGCGGATCCAAACTCAATGAACTAAGCAGGAAGACTTTAGTATTCTATTTGGTACTTTAAATATTAATAATTTATTCTTTAAGGTAGATATAGGATTCGATAATTAAGTATAACACATTTAAATTTCTTTTGTGTGTATATGTATTTACCGTATTATACCTCTCCAGTGACAGAGGTGTAATATATTTTTTTATTTTCTCTCCTTCCCGATCCAAGTAAGCATCCTAGGGTTTCCTTATTAAGGAAGCGCTTTCTTGAGTTGTGGTCTTTACACGGTCATCGACTAAAACGGTTTTCTCGTAGCTTGTCCGTCAAGCAAAAATTGTGTGAGCATTTTCTTTGGGGGGGTTCAATTATTAATTGGCCACTATGGCAGTCTATCGGAGTAGGGAGAACTTGCTTGACCTTGGTCAAGATGTCACTAATTTGTGCAGCATTTGTAAGGAAGAGCTTGGCCCAGGGGTAGAAATAGCAACAACTCCTTGCGCCTACAATTTCCACAAGCTGTGTATAATCGATGCAATCCGGAACAAACCTTCTTGTCCCAACTGTCGGGCTGAGTGTCGGGTAAACGACCTCAAGCCACTCATCCAATCGACAAGGAGCACTGACGGTTCGTCTCGGGCGTTTCCTACAATCCCTACAAGAGGTGGGAGGGGCGCTAAGCCGAAACACTACCGCACCATGGGAACTAGGAAGACCCCTCTCTACCAAAATCTAGCTGTAGGAGGATTGCCTTCTAACGAGGAGAGTCTGAACATGTCTTTCTCAATACCTCCTCCGAATATCAGAGGGTACTTATCATTGCCACTTAACGGTATGGACCAAGTTCGTCATACCAGTATTGGAAATTTGGATTCGACGATAAGGAAGGATACCCTTTCAAGAGAGGAAATAATCAAGATTACAGAGGTTGCGATTGGCAACCACCAGCAGGAACTATTGGGCAGTATCAAGGACCACATTGAAGATACTCTGAATACATTTTTGCAAGGTCAACTGTTAGTGGACGGGAGACACCATATCAACGCAGCGACACGGAAAGCGCCAAGAGATTCAATCTGCGTAGAAGGACTTGCTCCGTCAGTAGGAACAGAACCTCCTCCGAATACCCCTGCCGAAGGCATTCCCAGACACTTTGCTCAACAAGCGAGAGGAAACTCAGAGAAAGTGGCCAAACTCATATCTAGCTGGAACCTACGATTCGAAGCATCGACAACCGGGATTTCGGTGGATGAATTTATATATAGAGTCCAAGCTCTGACCTATCAGTCTCTTAATGGAGACTTCTCGGCATTGTGCCAACATGCTCATATGTTCTTTGGTGGTAAGGCTCGCGATTGGTTTTGGAGGTACCACAAAAGTGTGCCAAATATGGATTGGATGGACCTTTGTGAAGCGTTAAGACGGCAGTACAAGGACTTGAGGACTGACTATGATATTCGAGAGCTTATCCGTGGTAGGAAACAAAGGGATTACGAGAGCTTCGATGAATATTTCGATGCCATATCGTCCTTAATTGACCGGTTACGTGTCCCTATGTCTGAAACGGAACTAATTGAGACAACACTGCGGAACCTGCGACCTGATTTGAGGCACGAATTATTGCATCTGGAATTCAGTACGGTGGCTTAGCTACGTAGATCATGTAGGCGCCACGAATATTTCGTCGAGGAACTGCGTAAAGCTCCTCAGGCCCCTAGAGCTTTCCAACATCGGAAACAGGTGGCTGAATTAAATGAAGACCAGGAAGCATTTGCTTCAACTCCTATACCAAAAAACATGGTGGAGCCCAGACCATTCCAGGCAAGGACTTTAAACTGTTGGAATTGCGGCAGACAGGGCCATCGCTATCAGACCTGTTTGGAAGTAAAACGAGTTTTCTGTTATGGGTGTGGAGCAGCCGAGGTGTACAAGCCACAGTGCGCGAGATGCAGACACCAGGGAAACGTGAAGACGGATGTGAATCCACATCCGTTAACCCAGTCTCGGACCCAAGAAACCAACCCAAATCGATTTTTGTAGTTTATTAATATGTATTATAGTTTATTAGGATTTAGTAATAAGTAAAAATTGAAAGAAGACAACTTCACTAGTTCAGTTACTGTAGAAGACTGAAAAACTACTTGAACAAGTACATTGCATCTTAGAGTACGAGTACACTATACACAAATAAATATGAGAGCATTGTACTCTATGTATTTCATATCGCTCTCTTCAACACCCCTTCTCGATGTGCTATTCCGAGCAACTTAACAATTTGTTGAAACCGATGCTTTGGAAGTGCCTTCGTTAAGATGTCGGCCTCCTGTTTCGTACTGCACACAAATTTCAGAACGACTTCCCCGTCTTCCAACTTTTGGCGTATAAAATGATGTTTAACATCAATATGCTTAATTCGTTTATTTTCGAAGTTATTAGCCATCTTGATGCAGCTTTGGTTGTCTTCGAACATTAATTGTCTACTGTGACAAATAGATAGCTCAATAATCCTCGAAGCCACACACCTTCTTGAACAGCTAATGACAACGATACATATTCCGATTCGGTTGTCGAGCATGCGACAACTTTTTGTTTCTTTGACGTCCAACTGACAATGTTTCCAAAAACTTTAAACAAGTAACCACTTGTGGATTTTCTGTTGGTTTCATCAGAAGCGTAATCAGCGTCGGCAAATCCCACTAACGGATTCGTGCCTTCCTTTTTATCAAAAACTAGTTCATGATCGACGGTGCCTTTCAAGTAGCGTACCAATCTCTTTGCAGCGTTCCAGTGTACTTCTCCAGGATTTTCTTGATGACGACTAAGCTGAGATATTGCATAACAAATATCTGGTCTGCTGCATAGCATTATATACATCACTTTTCCAATAAGCTCTCTGTATGGTACATTCAACCTTTTATTAGCGTCATTTCTTTTTAGTTTGTTCGACGGATCCATAGGAGTTGATACAGCATTACAATCTTGCATTTTTAAATAAATCATGAGATCATTTATGGCTTTCTTTTGTGACATCTTTAGGCATGATTCTTGTCTGTTATAAGATATTCCAATACCAAGAAATTGGTCAAATTCCAGAGAATCTTTCATTTCAAATTCTTTGCATAGTAGTGCCCTTATTTCTTCGTGATGTCGCTCATCTGAACTGACTAGAAGCAAGTCATCGACATATAGTACTAAATAAGTTACGTGACCTTTGTACTGCCGCACATAAATGCAATAATCATGATGAGATCTTGTAAATCCAATTTTTACAGTTACGTCATGAAATTTTCTGTACCAGCATAGAGGAGACTGCTTCAACCCATACAATGATTTTTTTAATTTGCATACAAAATCTTCTTTCGCTTTCATTCCTTCAGGTATTTCCATAAATACGGCTTCTGACAATGTTCCGTTCAGGAAAGCGGTTCTTACATCCATTTGGCTTATGATATACCCTTTATGGATTGCTACAGAGAGAACAGTGAGAATCGCTGCAAGCTTCGCTACCGGAGCGTATGTCTGTTCATAATCTATGTCATACCTTTGCTGACATCCTCTAGCAACAAGCCGTGCTCTGTATGAGCAAGGCTTACCATACTTGTCGGTCTTTATTTTAAATACCCATCTACAGCTGATTATCTTCATATCCGAAGTTTTCCTTACTAACTCGAAAGCACCGTTTTTCTCTAAAGAAGTCAACTCATCTGCAACAGCCACTTACCAATGTGCTCTATCAGGTCTAGATTTTATTTCCTCAAAGCTATTAGGGTTTTCTGTAAAATTAAATTCAGACAGATTTATCTGCTCAAAATTATGACCGTATTGTAACTTGCCTGTAATCTTGCGCTCACGGCAACTTTGCTTTTGATTTAGCAAATTGGAGTGTTGCCGGAGTGCCACCGGTCCATTATCCTTAGAAACATCGCTGTCACCACTGCTGCAACTTGTTTCTTTACCATCTTCAAGCGATTTATAATCACTCTCATTAGTGTTTGATGAAAAATCCCCTTCTGCATTTGGCATTTGTTCGCTCTCTTCAACAATTTTAAAACGCCCAATCGCAAAGAAAGACTTACATACAGTTCCTCAATCAAAACTGGCCCGTAAATCTTACCAGGAACGACTGTACAATTACAATATTAAGCGCTCAAGAATATTTGACTCAGGGGATACCCTGGCGAACATCAGCGCTGGTTTCCGCAGAGCGCAAAGATCAACTAAACGCGTGCACCTCTTTCGACGTCAGATTACGAGAACGCGTAAACTTTTGTTTCGACCATATTTGTAAAAGAGGGTGACGTTCGGCCTTACGCTCGAGTTCAACTGCTGGGTAGAGTCGTGGCGGGACTGCTGGATAGTGGAGCAACCATCAGCTGTATTGGCTCTGACCTCGCTAAAGAAATACTTATATCGACACCAAAGCTAAAACACTTTCGCTATGATATCAAGACCGCGGATGGTAACGCACAATCGGTGAGAGGCTCCCTGACTGTAGATGTCACCTTTCGCAATAAGTCAAGGAAAATCGAGTTATTTGTGATACCAACGCTTACGCAAAACCTCTACCTAGGAGTAGACTTCTGGAAGGAATTTTCCTTAGCACCAAGCATCATTGCTGACATTGGCGTCGGTCAAGAAACTGCTGGAGAACGCAACCTAAACTCCCACAATCTGTCAATGCACGAGAAGAAAAGGCTCGAAGTCGTTAAACAATTGTTTCCGTCCTTTGAAAAAGAAGGCTTAGGTAAAACCGCACTTATAGAGCACACAATTGATGTAAAGGATGCAAAGGCAATTAAACAACGCCATTACCCCGCATCTCCAGCAATAGAGAAGCTGATGTATGACGAAGTTGACCGAATGATCGAACTCGGAGTGATAGAAGAGTCCAACAGCGCATGGAGCTCTCCAGTAGTACTTGTTAGAAAGCCTAGCAAGTTCCGATTGTGTCTAGATTCACGAAAGGTAAACCTTGTGACTGTAAAAGACGCGTACCCATTACCGCATATCGAAGGAATACTGAGCCGATTGCCCAAGGCCGAATTCATCTCTAGTCTAGACCTAAAAGACGCGTTCTGGCAAATCCCGCTAGAAGTGAATTCTCGTGAAAAGACAGCGTTTACGATTCCCGGACGACCACTATATAAGTTTAAGGTGATGCCTTTTGGACTATGCAACGCTCCTCAGACTATGTGCCGGTTAATGGATAAGGTGATCCCGAATAGTCTGCGGGAACAGGTGTTTGTTTACCTGGATGATCTTTCGTTAATATCTGAGAAATTCGATGCACACTTATTACTATTAGCCGAAGTAGCCGAGCTGATTAGGCGCGCTGGACTCACGATTAACGTATCCAAAAGTAAATTTTGCCTCACTGAAGTGAAATACTTAGGGTATATCGTTGGGAATGGATTACTGAGGACCGACCCAGAAAAGGTATCGGCAATCTCTGAATTTCCCACACCATCGACAGTTCGACAGCTTCGAAGGTTCCTAGGAATGGCTGGCTGGTACCGGCGTTTCATTGCAAACGTTGCAGAAGTATCGAGCCCGTTATCGAATTTACTCAAGAAAGCTCGTAGTTTCAAATGGACACCCGAGGCACAACAGGCTTTTGTTAACCTCAAAGTAAAATTAACCTCAGCTCCGGTGTTAAGGAATCCAGATTTTCAACGGCCATTCATAGTACAGTGTGACGCAAGCCAGCATGGTATTGGTGCGGTGTTGGCCCAAAAGAATGATAGTGGGGATGAGGTTCCGATAGCGTATATGTCACAGAAACTCAATAAAGCACAACAGAACTATTCGGTCACCGAACAGGAGTGCCTGCCGGCAGTGTTGGCTATAAAGAAATTCCGAGCATATATTGAAGGCCAGGAATTTATGGTGATCACAGATCATGCTAGTCTCCAGTGGTTGATGAAGCAAAGCGATCTCAGCGGGCGCCTGGCTAGATGGGCACTGAAGCTACAATGCTTCACGTTCTCGATTTGTCACAGGCGTGGCACCGCCAATGTCGTTCCAGATGCCTTGTCGCGAGTTCACTCTGACAAAATTTGCTCGGTAAGTGGGATTGGACCGGAAATTGATTTGTCGTCGCCTGCGTTTGCTTCCACTGATTATGAACTATTAAAGAAAAGTGTTAGGGATAACCACTCCAAATTTCCAGATGTAAAAATCAAGGGAGAGTATGTGTACATACGTCAGAACTCATCGTCGACAAACGACACTCAGAACCCAGACCAGTGGAAACTTTGGGTGCCTAAGAAAAGGACGGAGGAAATTAGTAGACGGGCTCATGATACACCGAGCGCATTCGTCGTCACCTGTTCTGGCCAAAAATGTACAAACAAATCCGAAAGTTTGTCATATCTTGTGAAGTATGTCGAACCACTAAGTCACCGAATCGGGTTCTTCGCCCTCCCATGGGTCAACATACAGTCTCAACTCGGCCATTCCAGAGGATTTATATCGATTTATTGGGACCATATCCCAGAACTAAGTCAGGAAATATTGGAATACTGATCGTCTTAGACCACTTTAGTAAGTTTCACTTCCTAGCACCATTGAAGAAGTTCACGTCGAAATCTATTCGTCTGTATCTAGAGAACAACATTTTTCATACATTCGGTGTTCCAGAAACAATGGTGTCAGACAACGGATCACAGTTCAAGTCGAATGAATTTGAAGCATTTCTAACCACCTACGGTATTAAGCACGTGTGCACGGCAATATATTCACCTCAGGCAAACGCATCGGAAAGAGTAAATAGATCCGTCATTGCCGCACTAAGAGCGTAAATTAGACCTGATCAAACAGATTGGGATCAATATACTTCCAGCATCAGCTGTGCTCTCCGAAACTCCACACACCAGTCCATTAAATGTACACCATATTACCTGCTTTTCGGTCAGAACATGATACTGCACGGAGCCAGCTATGAACTACTCCGGAAACTAGACCTTTTGGCAGAGGCTGATACAAGGATTTCCACTCATGACCACCTGAAAGTAATTCGCGATAGAGCAGAACAGAACATGCGAGCAGAACATGACAAAAACGCTAGAATTTATAATTTGAGGTCCCGTCCGATAAAGTATGCAGTAGGGCAGGAAGTCTTCCGTCGCAATTTCGCCCAAAGCAATGCTCATAAAGGATTCAATTCTAAGCTAGCACCTCTCTTCTTGAAGGCAAGAATCAAAAGTAAACTAGGGAACTCCTACTATACATTAGAAGACTTGAATAGCAAACCATTAGGTACCTTTCCCGGCAAAGACATATTTTCCTTACACGACGAAGTCAAGATGTAACGTGCACCTTCAGACTGCTGATTAGATAAAATAACACCCAGCAATCTGTTTTGTAATGGTGCATTGTCCAAACCAAAGGAAATGGTGTAAATATCTACTCTTCAATATGAGGCAAGCTCTGTGTAAATGCACACCAAGTCTAATTCCATCACGGATAATCGAACAATAGTTATCTCGCTCTTGCACGTCGGGCTACTTGACGTATTGCTACAAAGTGGTTCGAAGTGAATCGGGCAAGCGACAACTTGCCATTTGGATTCTGACACTGAGCGGAGCAGCAGGGAATGCGGGAAAAAGCATACAATCCGGAAAAAATAAGAATTATAATTATTTCTTACAATAGAGAGAAAGGAGGCCAAAACAAAAAAAAAACGATTAGAATTTTCATCGGTGGAAGGTAAACAACCGATCTGTACACTATACAACTGGTAAAAAACCAATCGATACATTTTTCGGGAAACAATTGCTTAACAACCCAGAAGAACTCATACGCGTAAGACAGGAAAATAGGCAGAGAATAGAAAATAAACGAATTAAAGATTATTTAGGTAGATTAAGAATAAATAACAGAAATAAAAGATCATTAGATTTCATTGGTAGTACGTGGAAATGGATCGCGGGAAATTTTAACTGACAAAATGAATAATGTATTGCAAAACAACAATAATCAAGTTGTGATTAATAGAATAACATTAGACAAGATAAACGAAGTTACAAACATGTCCAATCACATTTTAAAAATAATAAAAGAAAAAGAAAGTGTAACAAGTAGTTTAATTTTATAAATATAAATTAGAATTAGTTAAGGAAGAAATCGTAAACATTGCATATGCAAAACATTGGGCCAAAGCCAACATTGTAAATTCGTTCATACTTTCAAACAACGAAATAAATATAACAGAAATTATAATTAAGCAAGAGCATTTTCCATATGTTAATCTAGACGAAGCATTGGAGTTTGCAAATGTAAAGATAGCTTCCAATAATAAAGATATAGTTTACATATTAGATTTACCTACTACCGAAAACAAAATTTGTAATATTATGATGCTTAAAGCTGTTAAAAAAATTGATAAAATTATCAAAATACCATATGAATCAATACTAGAATGTAGCAAACAAATTTATGGTTTAATAAAAGATTGTAAAACATTTAATAACCTAGCAATATGTAATAGAAATAGTATAATAGATATTAGTAATTCAACCTGTATACCCAGACTGCTCAATAGTAAACAAGCTAATTGCACCCTCATCAACAATCAGCACATACCAAGCATAGATGAAGTATCAGCAGGAGTATTACTATTAAACCAATACGATGGAACAGTAACTATCAACGATGAACCAATAGAATTAAACGGAACATACGTCATTCGCCACACAAACGCTACAATACAAATCGATGGACAAGAAATAAGAAACACCGAGTTAATCACTCATCAACCAATGCCAGCAATACTTCAACCGACTTCTCTTCCAAATAAACTCGAAGAAATGCTGTCACTACAGATGTTAAAGCAGCTCTACAATAAGGGAACATCAAAGATAGAATTGTTAGAGAAGGAAAATAAAATCGGTACAGTAACAAATATTGGATTGATAATCGTCATACTCATAGTTGCAACAGCATCCGCAAAAAAGATGATCAGCAAACGCATTAAGCCTGAAAAAAAAGATGTTCAACAACCCATACATTCAACATCAACAACCATAGGTATCGAAGATATCCCAAATCTCTTAAAAGAATCAAAATCGAACGAGGACGTTCGAACCTAAGGATGGAGGAGTTAACGACAATCAGATTACGACACCATCAGCGACACGCGCAACATAGGTTCACACAGGTTCACACAGTGGCGGACATAGACAAATCGTCAGCAGATATGTAATACTTCGAATTGCTTGGATGCATGAATGCGAAAAGCACCGTGGGCGAGGGCAGTTGGGGTTTCTATAGAGAAGGTTTTGCCTGCAGAGCTGCAAGTATGCAGTGTTGGTAGGTATTGTGTGTGTGTTAGTATGATTTTCTCTAACCTGCGCATAGCTTGATTTTGTTCTTCTGTCAAGAGCAGTGCTGCTGTTAACATTTTTGGAACGGAGTATATTACAGGTTCTTGGGAGTATATTGAAGTACACGATAAAAATATTTATAAAAAAAAGTTCCAATAGAAAAACAAAAAAGGCTGTTATATTATAAACATATTTTTTAATTGATTTTTTACTCTTTTTTGCTATTACAAAAAAATTTCGATTTTTAATTACTTTATAAAAGTAGTAAAAAGTACTAGCTTTGGGTAGTATAGTATTCCGGCCGATGAAAAATTAGTATATTACTAATTTAAGTACGTACAGAAACACTGGTCCCGAGCAAGTGATAAGTCTGCAAGAAGCTGTTTGAGGTTGAGGGTTGAGGAAAGAACGAACCGATTTCCAAAAAGCGACATTTTTGTACTACATTCTGTCATTAAAGTTAAACTACGCCAACGAAATAAAACAACAATAAAATTGTATGCTATGTAGAGGAAATTAGTTTATTTATTGATTGAAAGACAGATTAAAATTTATTGATTAATAAAGTATTTTAGTTTAATTTTATTTAAAAGCAAAAATTTAATTGAATAATAACAAAAAAAAAATCATTGGGAAATTAAATTACAACGACACACTTGAACTAGAAAAACCCGCCGCAGCCGTAGTTGAAGTCAGACTCGCAAACTTTTCTGCCGTAAGCCTAGTCATCGCCTACTTGGTTATCCGTCGTCAACGCCTTCTCTTTCCCATCGTCATCGCCGGCCTCGCAGCTCCTAAGAAAAAATTCCACACTCCTAGCGAATTAAGCACCGTATACCAGGTCAGCATTTTTAGTGCAAACATCGCCAGTACACCGATCAGCACACAGCGGCGAATATCACGGCTACCTTTGCTGGCAGCATTTCGTTATCTTGTTTCTAGTTGCAATGCCTGGTTGCAGCATTTTATATGCACATAACCAGGTCATTGCAACAATTGCAGAGGAAATATGACTCCTGATTTATTCTATTGACGGCCGACGATGCGATGATGACTGGGAAAAAGAAATACTACGCGGCAAGAATGAGTTTGTCACATTTGTTGCCACTTTATGTGTAAGAGACACTAGGAAAAATGTACTTAGAATGAAAACGACAAGAATGTGTTTATCACATTGCTTGCCTCATTATGTGTCAGTGACACTATGGAAAAATTTGCTTAATATGAAAACTTATCCTACACGGCTATCCTGGATATCTCGGCTGTCCTCAGTCGAGCTCCTCATCACTATCGTCTTCTTCCTCATACTCATCTTCTTCAGGATCAGACTCCCAGGGTTTCATGAAATCAGCAGCCGTCGATGTTGTATTGGCTCCATCGTGTTGGCCTACTTTGCAAACTTCGTAGCGATCATTTCCCTTCACTTTCGTGACCAAGAATTTGGCGTAGAGTTTTAAGCCCGCTCCGAACTGCGTTCTTTTGATGGCAACGAGGTCCCTCAGGCAATACTTTGTAGGCGGCTTCTTATTTCGATTGTAATTCCTTTTGTTCTCTTCTTGAACCTTCAGAATTTCTTCCTTAGCTGACTTCCTGGTTGCGTCACGACTGGTTTCAAAGTCATCGATCATTACTTCCTCTAGGAGTTGTTGTAACTGTAAATCTTCTCCGTTCCTCATGAAGGTCCCGAACATCAGCTGGAACGGACTCCTCTTAGTACTCCGGGACACCGTGGAGTTTAGTGCCCTTTGGAGTTCAGCGACAAAAACGTACCATCTTCTCGAATGGATGACTGGATGGATCCACACAAACTTCGTGAATGCGTCTACAACAACGAACAAATAGTTGTAGTTCTTGTTTGTCGAAGGTAATGGCCCTAGGTGATCGATGTGCAACGTGTGGAGGGGATCGTCACTCTTCTCAATGGGATTTAAAAATCCCTCGCCTTTTCCACTTTTTCTGGATGCTAGGATGCAAGCAACGCAGTTTTGTATGATGTTTTCCACTACTTTACTCATATTCGGGACGAAGTAGTCTTGTTTGGCGATTGTCTCTACCATACTCGCTGCTATGTGGCCCCTCTCATGAATGCTCCGAATAATCTCACGCTGCATGACCTTTGGGACGATGAGAAGGTGATTCCCAGCTACAAACTTGTAGAGCAGCTCGTTCCTTACCTCGAAGTCTTTATACACTCTGGTAGATGAAAGAATACTCATTAGTAACTGACAATACTCATCCTTACGCTGCGCTCGCTTCAATCTCTGGACAATGCCATCCTCGACTCGCATGACCGCTGGATACTTGCCTCATGGACGCCCCAGCACGATGTAGGATTTCGCAGTCACATTCCAGTAACATGAGTGCCCACCTCGCGACTCTTGGGCACAGATCTCTTTTGTGCATCGTGGCCTGAAAAGCCTTGCAGTCAGTGTATATTTTGAATTTTAGTCCTAGAAGATAGACACGTAGCTTTTTAACGCTAAAACCTCGTGTTCGTAGCTAGTGTAATTCTTCTCGGCTGGGGACGTCTTGAAGCTCAAATAGAATAGAAAAGAATAGGGTGGAAGCTTCCCTCGTAATTCTGAAGCAAAATTCCTCCGTATCCCAACATGCTGGCATCTGTGTGCAATTCCGTCTCCAGCGCTGGATTGAATAATTTTAGCACAGGTTCTTCACTTAGCAGATCTTTGAGAGCTTCAAATGCTGCAATCTGGTCGGCTTCAAAGCGGAATGATAAGGTATTCCTAGTCAGGTCCGACAGTGGTTTTCCGAAACTGGCGTAGTTGGGCATGAACTTCCTGAAGAATCCAGTTAGCCCGAGGAAACTTTGCACTTGTTTTAAGTTGGTGGGTCTGGGAAACCCCTTGACCGTTTTCAGCTTTTCAACGGACGGCTTAATGCTGCCATTTTCGACAACATGACCTAGGAATTCCACTCGTCTGCTTAGAAAGTTGCACTTTTCCCATTTGACAACCAGCCCGTTGTCCTCGGCGACCTTCAATACTTCGATCAGCTTCTTCATGTTCTCGTTCTCATCCTCCGCAGCGATGAATATGTCATCCAAGTACAGCAACAAATAAGTTCGGCGCATCAAATCTCGGAAAATCGTGTTTATGAAACGTTGAAATATGGACGGCGAATTACATAATCCAAAAGGTACTTTTGTAAATTCGTTTTTTTTTTTTTTTTTTTTTTTATAATTTGCGCACGCAAAAAGGGGTTCGCACCCTTATTATGTTCGGTAATATGCTTGGCACAGCGTGGGCGTTAAGGAAAAAGAGAAAAAGAGAGGAGATGTCTATGAGCTTGTGTCTTGAATGTCTGTGGATCATAGTGATGTGGAAAGACAGAGCTTGGCAGAGCATTCCACATACGTGTTGTACGGCTGAAGAACGAATCCCTGAATTTAACTGTACGTCCGAAGATGGGCTTAAGGGTAAATTGATGTGCATTTAGAGCGCTACGAGTATTGCGGTTGAATACAAGGAGAGGTGGCATGCAACTGGCTATTTCTCTTGAGCACCGCTGGTGGAAGAAGCGATAAAACAGTGACAAGCAGGAGACGTTCCGGCGGCGTTCAAGCGAATCTATTGATTTCGCAATGTTTTCGTCACCGATAAGTTTTATCGCACGGTTTTGTATTCTATCTAGTTGATACAAGGTGGTTTCAGGCGCACCAGACCAGATATGACAATTGTACTCAAGTTTAGGGCGAATAAAGGCCTTGTAGATAGTAGCCAGGTCAGAGGGAGTGAAAAATTTCTTGCACCGGGTTAGAAAACCTAAACATTTCGCAGCATTTTTGGCGACGGTAAATATGTGGTCATTCCAAGGAAGCTTGTCGTTGACGCACATACCGAGAGTTGTGAGATTTTCAGTTTCCTCGATGCAAGTGCCATTCATGGATAATGGCATGGGATTTGGGATTAGCTTGGACGACAGGAGACAGCATTGGGTTTTGGAAGCGTTAAGTTCTACTCGACTGTTTTCTCCCCATTTTATTATGCTGTCTATATCAGAGTTTAACGTGCTTAACATACGAAGTTGTTTGAGTTCCTCATGAGATGTGGAGGGACGTTCCTCAAACTTATATGAGAAGCCGAGAGTGCTGTCATCAGCGAAGGAGTGAATTGGATTAGAAGTCACAGATAAGAGATCATTAATAAAAATGAGAAAGAGTGTCGGGGACAGAACAGAGCCCTGGGGAACGCCAGCATTTGTGTGGTGAATTTCAGACTTGAATCCGTCCAAAACAACTTGAATTGAGCGGTCCAAAAGATAGCTTCTAATCCAATGAAGCAGTTTATCATCGACACCAAAGGCACGCATTTTTGACAAAAGAGCTTGATGCCAAACTCTGTCAAATGCCTTAGAAATATCGAGTACGACAGCTTTGCTTTCACCAAATTGATGCAAAGACCAATTCCACTTTTCGGTGAGATATACCATCAAATCAACAGTGGAACGTTGCCCACGAAATCCGTACTGCCGGTCACTAAGGATTTCATTGGTTTCAAGATATTTCATGAGCTGAAAATTTATCAGCGTTTCCATGACCTTAAAAGAATGGATGTAAGTGCTATGGGTCGGTACGAAGAAGGAGACGACGGCTCGCCTTTTTTGGGTATGGGCTGGACAAAGGCTGCTTTCCAACTTCCAGAGTCCAGAAGAATAGGATAGATGGAAAAGCTTACGCAATGGTAATGCCAGCTTGGAAGAACATCTCTTCAGAACTAATGGGGAAATACCATCTGGCCCAGCGGATTTCTGAATGTTGAGATCGTTTAAAACTCTACCAACTGCACGAGTACGAATGAAGATCTGTCCCCTAGAGTGTTCAATACTCGGGGGTGCAGGCGGCACCAATGCACAATCTGGAAGCGTGGAGCTAGCTGCAAAATGTGCAGCAAACAGATTGGCTTTGTCTTTAGAGTTGACAACTTGAGTGTCATTATAAATGAGCGTTGAAATGGCCGACGAGGCTGTATTTTTGATTCTTTTCGCGAATGACCAAAAATTTTTACTACCTTTGGGACATTGTAGTATTTTTTGCCTCAATTTTCGGTCGTAGGCGAATTTGACTCGCCGAAGATGAGCATTGCAATCATTTCTGGCTCGTTTAAACTTTTTTCGGTTTTCCTCTGTAGGGTTTGCTTTGTAAAACCGAAAGCATACCTCTCTAATCCTAGAAGCCTCTTTACAGCTCGAGTCGTATCATCCATCATCCTTTGGTTTGATAGACTTATCCCTGAAGGGGATAAACTTTCTCATACCAATAAGAATTATGTTTGTGATTGCATCAGCGGCGGCATCCACGTTGTTATCGCGAAACAATAGCGACCAGTTATAACTCCCAAAGAAGTTGTTAAGGCCGTCCCCATTGGCTTTCTCGTATTGCCATACTGTTTTTTTGGGAGTTTTTTCTCTAACTGCGTGGTTTGTTAACGAGAAATTAGCTGATACAACACCATGGTCAGGACGAGAGGAAAGGAACAAGTCAAGGGTGTTTGCGGAATGATTTGCAATGTCAGGTATTCGTGTAGGCTCATTTACATGCTGAGTAAGGTGATTTATGTCAGCGAACAACTCAACATCCATTCCTACGGGTGTTGTCTGGCCAGAATTGTGTACGTTGAAATCGCCCGCAATAACGATTTCAGTGTTTTCATCATTTCTGATAATTCTTGAAATTGAGTCAGACAGTGCATCAATCTAGCGAAGAGTTGAAGCTCTGTCTAAGTTGGGGCTTCTATAAAAAAAGCAGTAGTGGATGTTGTACCACTACTCTCAGCCATATGAAATTAAATTCCGCATTGGAACATTGGATTAATTGAGGCAAAAGTTTGAACGCAACATCACTACGGAAATAAATTGCGAGCCCGCGTCTTGGGAAAAATAGTGGCACTAAGCAATACCCAGGCAGATTTAAATCTGAAGTATCAGAATTCATAAAAACCTAAGTTTCGCTCAGTGCCAGAATTGCTGGACTGGGGAAATTAACATAAGCAAAAACAGCGAAAAAATTCGTTCTCAGCCCACGTATGTTGCTGAGATCCACTCGGAAACTACACATCACTACACAAAACAAACACACAAAACACAACTTACCGCTTCTTTTAACCGAATTGAGAAGAGTATGTCTCAAATTGGATTATTAACACAAATTGTCGCCAGTGTTATGCCTTCACGACAAAATGAGTTAAATCACCAAAAGAAACAAACACTCACAATCCGTTATTCTTGAAGCTAAAGAACTAGATCATAAACAAACTGCCGCATGAAAAACATACGACAGTTGCGTTTCACTAAATTTTTTAGCTGCGCTGTTGATGATGATGGGGCACACGGACACACACACTGCACTTTGCGCTTGATGGAAGGCCGAACGCGTGAACCGTTTGATTGCACTTTTGAATTGCTTTTTTTTGTGCACAAACACACAACATTTGAACTTTTTTGTTGTTTTATCATGCGAGTGCTGGAGTGCAGCACGACCGTGCCCAGCGGCGATTGAGAGACAACTCTCTCTGTTCGTTTGGCGTGATAAATGACGTATATTTTCTGCTATCCTTGGCAACTTTCACCTGGAAAAACCCATTGCGGAGATCCAGTGTTGTAAAAACCTTCGCACTATACAGTTGTTCTAGAACATCCTCCATCACCGGAAGTGGGTACCTTTAATAATTTTAGTATTGAGCTTCTGGTAATCCACGCACAATCTCGTCTTGCCATCATTTTTCTTGAATAACACTATTGGGCTGGCATAATCTGACCAGCTGTGTTGTATGATCCCTTCTTCAAGCCACTCATCAATTTGATCGTTGACAATTTGTTTTTCCGGTTCTGCCAATTTCCTTGCCTTCTGATAGACCGGCTTCTCATCCAGCAGTGTTATACTCATTTCGATGCAGGAATTTTTCATTAAGGGGGAATACTTGGAGATAATGCTGTGTATCTCTTCCCTAAAAACGTCGTCATCTACGCGAAATTTTATTTCTTCGTGCTCTTCGTCCATTACTTCAATATTGAAGATGTCATTTTCCTTCAGTTCGTGTGCACTTTCGCTCTCTGGTGGTAATGGAGATTTTTCTTGTTTTCTGATGCTTACTATTTCTCCTTGGCTAATTATTAATTCGACGCCTTTAATAAAATCTTTTCCTAACAGAATTTGATCAGGTAGCCAGTCGTCTGGAATCACCTGAAAACGTATCCAATATTCAACACCATCGATCTGCATCGTGAGCGGAAACAATCCAAGTGTCTGTCGTGGGGCACTACCAAAACCTCTTACGATCATTCCCGGTCGACTCATCGCTTCTGGGCTAATTTTTTTCTTTTAGCGACTTGTGCATCACCGACACATTGCTGCCGCTGTCAATAAAAGCTGTGTAATTTCTTCCGGCAATGATGACTGGCACATTATTTCCTTCTGAGCTGATTCGTTGGATTTTCTGGACTCCCCTGGTGTTCGCCTCCTCCTTAGCTCTGTCTGGGCAATTAGACGATACGTGCCCAAACAAGTTGCATTTAAAACACTTAACTCCTTTTCCCTTGTCTGGACAATTCTGCGCGATGTGCGACAGAGCTCCGCAGTTATGGCATCTCCTGTTTGGTGCATTAAATAGTCCCGCATTAGTTCTTAGTGCACTGGTAGTTCTACTCACATCTGTCCTCTGCTGTGGCATCTGCCTATGCATCTTTTGGTAGCATTCCATTTTCCTCTTCAGTTCATCTATAGTGGTTGCTTCGTACATGATTATTTTGTTGTTAACAGAATCGGGAATTCCAGCTATTATGTACTCGATAATAGAATATTCGTCAACCTTTCCTTTTTCGGCGAGCCGAACCATGGTGTACAGATATTCAAGTAGAGTTTCTGAGCTTGTCTTCTTTCGTTTCTCCATCATCCGGTGGATCTCAATTGCGGACGGCTTCGTTCCGAATTCTTTCTCCAACCGTGCCTTCAATGTTGTCCAATTCGAAACTCCACTGGTCGCTTCTATCGCAAGCTTAGCTGCGCCTTTTAGTAACCGTCGTGCGTACAAGTATTTTTGAATTTCGTTCCACTCACACGCTAAAGAGACGTCCTCAAACTCTCTTATCCAGTCCCCGTAGTTGCGACTTTCCTCCCCAGAAAATCTTTCTAAGGATTCCTCGATGTCCCTAAATACAAAGTTATTTCTGTTGGCCATTCTGTTCGGTTCTTCGGGGTTTGCTCCGTTTTCTTCTAAATCGTCTGGCGCTACACACCCTTCGTTTTTCACTTCGTCGTTTAATGCTACGCACTCTTCATTTTTTAGTGCTACGCACCCTTCGTTTCTTTCGTCGTCGTTTAATGCTTCACACTCTTCTTCGTTTAGTGCTACACACTCTTCGTTTCCTTCGTCGTCGTTTAATGCTACACACTCTTTGTTTTCGAACCCTTTCACCTGACCCGAACCACAGACGTCGTCGTTTACCGCGGCGGCTAATACATCGTTAACTTTTATCTGACCAAAAACCGTGTGGACGCGTTCCACCAAATCTGTTTTTACAGCGTATCGGTAGGATAGCCCTTTTTTCTTCAGGAAGATTTGTAATTGCCTCACGGTGAGTGAATTCAGATCATCCATCAATCCATCAATTAACCACTTTCAAAAAATCAAAAATTTCCATAAACGGTATAAAATCCCGGTTGAGCCCCCAAGTGTAGAGGAAATTAGTTTATTGATTGATTGAAAGACAGATTTAAATTTATTGATTAATAAAGTATTTTAGTTTAATTTTATTTAAAAGCAAAAATTTAATTAAATAATAATAACAAAAAAAATCATTGGGAAATTAAATTACAACGACACACTTGTACTAGGAAAACCCGCCGCAGCCGTAGTTGAAGTCAGACTCGCAAACTTTTCTGCCGTAAGCCTAGTCATTGCCTACTTGGTTATCCGTCGTCAACGCCTTCTCTTTCCCATCGTCATCGCCGGCCTCGCAGCTCCTCAGAAAAAATTCCACACTCCTAGCGAATTTAGCACCTCATACCAGGTCAGCACAACCAGGTCATTGCAACGATTGCAGAGGAAATATGACTCCTGATTTATTCTATTGACGACCGACGATGCGATGATGACTGGAAAAAAGAAATACTACGCGGCAAGAATGAGTTTGTCACATTGCTTGCCACTTTATGTGTCAGAGACACTATGAAAAATGTACTGAGAATGAAATATTAAACGGCTAGAATGTGTTTATCACATTGCTTGCCTCATTATGTGTCAGTGACACTATGGAAAAATTTGCTTAAAATGAAAACTTATCCTACATGCTATACACCTCGTACGTATACGATCTCACTTGTCTTTTCACTTTTCGACTCGTTTTTTAGGGCCAAAATCTGCCTCCAGGTGTGCAACGCGATTTTGATATATCAAATGACTGCTAAATGGTTGTCAAATCGACCAAATCTGACATTTTATGGTTGTTAAACTGGTTAAGAAAATAAATCAATAGCGGCATAAACCAAACAGATTTAAACCAGAAGAGTAGTGTATAATAGGGATATGGTTTTAAATTTTCTGGTTAAAAATCGGGTGGTGTATTTTTTTGGTTTTAAATCGTTTAAACCAAGTTTTTTAACCGAGTCAATACAATGGCCCTAAGTGTTAGTATAATCATCCTTGCGATGATTTTCATTGATGATTAATCTCATTACATGAGCAGAACGAAACAAACATGAGCAGTAGTAGTGGTAGTATAGCCTCTCTTCGTTTTTGATCGATGCTCTGCTCTGATCGTTCTATCCTTTTCCTTTTCTTTTGGCTTGTATTATATTTATAGAGTTGTAGTGGGTGTCTGTGAAAAACAACACCAGAGTACTCAGACCATCAGTCCATTGTACTCGTTCCCAGTAAGTTCACTATTCAAATCTCTTCGTTATTTTAAGTAGTTGTTTCTTCTTCCTCCAGGCAAGACTTACAAATTGGATCCAATATTTTTTTATTTTTTTATATAGAGACTCATTGCCAAGAGCCCTCGAAAAATCGAAGGAAATTAATTTACAATATATATCACATTTTTCACGTTTGTAGCCGGTTTCAATTTATTTTCTCAGAATTCTCTATGATTCATTGAAAAAGCAATACGAAAAAACGAACACGAAAAACTAAAACGACTCGAGTCCAAATGCCTTCATCAATGAATCATGGTCAGGAAAAACTACAAAAAAACTTGACCAAGAAAATATTACAAATTTTAAAAATAATGTATATAATATTGTTAATTTTTTTTTAAAATATATCTTTTATATTCAATAAACAGCTTCAACATTCATCTTCATCCTTCAGAAAGTTGTTAACGGCTAAATTGAAGGCATGCAGATTATAAGAATCGGGAAATCGGGATCGACCAATTGATTCCACATCGAAGAGACTCTCGGAAAAAAGGAGGATTTAAAGTGTTGGGTTGGGTTCGAGAAAAAAGTTTTAAGGCAAATCTATGATGATTGGACCTTAAACGAGTGTTTACGTTACTAACAAAAGGACCTGGAACTATATAACGGGTTTCTAAAGCACATCTACCGTTGTAGAATTTGTAGAAAACAGATAAAGCTCCTACATTTCGTCCAAAGTATCAAGAGACGAAGTGATGGTTACATCGTTTATCGAACGTATAACTCTATTCTGAACTCCATCAAGATAAACCAAATGCGATCTTGGAGTCCCACCCCACACATATGAATTAAGTTCTAAAATTGGTCTAACATAAGATTTATAAAGGGTGTTTTTTTGGGAGGTTTGTTTTTCCGATAGATGTCGTTTTATTTTATGACAGTTGTTTTGACAGCTCAAAGTGGCATTTCTACTCAGTATTGTTTGGCAAATCATTATGAAAAAAAAAAAAAAAAAAAAAAAAAAAAAATGACATTTGTGAAAAATAGTCGTGGTAGCCATATGCCAGAAATTGTGTTTAAATGTTAAATGCCAAAAAATTATCTACCAAATAAAAAAAAATTTTGGTCATTTCATAATTTTATATGTGTTTTATTCAAAAAAAAAATCGGCAACCTCTTAAAAAAACACGTTATATCTATCCGTTATATATAACGTGTTTTTTTAAGAGGTTGCCGATTTTTTTTTTGAATAAAACACATATAAAATTATGAAATGACCAAAATTTTTTTTTATTTGGTAGATAATTTTTTGGCATTTAACATTTAAACACAATTTCTGGCATATGGCTACCACGACTATTTTTCACAAATGTCATTTTTTTTTTTTTTTTTTTTTTTTTTTTTTTTTTTCATAATGATTTGCCAAACAATACTGAGTAGAAATGCCACTTTGAGCTGTCAAAACAACTGTCATAAAATAAAACGACATCTATCGGAAAAACAAACCTCCCAAAAAAACACCCTTTACATTCTCGTACAAACCCACAGTTAGTGAATGATCAATTAAGCCCGTCAAGGGACAAACAAAGTAATAATGTTCAATGTGATGACTCTGCCATACCACACTTAACCAGTTCCATTGCAACATCGGCTGAGGCCTCGGATAATTCTTTCAATAAATCATCATCACACACAAGTGATATCGGTAGGTCTATTTCAGCAACTTCATCGGTTGTCACATCTAGTTGTATGGATCAAATAAATCATTCATACACTGCTCAGGTACTGCTATCAAGAGTTTTGGTGTGGGTGGAAAGTGGAGTACGAATGCAATGTCGCGCACTATTGGACTCGGGGTTCCAATCAAATTTTGTGACTGAGGATGTATGCCAAAAATTAAGAACCACAAAGAAATTTATCTATCTTCCAGTTTCAGGAATAGATCAAACTATTATAAAAATTAAACATCAGGTTAATCTGTCCGTCAAATCCCGTGTTCAAAATTACCAGGCCAATCTCAATTTTTTGGTTCTATCCAAGATTACCGGCGAGTTGCCATTACATTCAGTCAATTTTAATTTCGATAAAATTCCGAAATCTATGGAGCTTGCCGATCCCAAATTTTCTACTCCTGGCAGAATCGACATATTACTCGGTGCAGAAGTTTTTTGTGATCTCTTTACTGGAGAAAAGGTTAATATTTGTGAAGAGTTACCACCATTCCAAGCATCAGTTTTTGGATTTGTCATTAGTGGCAAGACCAGGAATCCCATTCAATTAGAAACGGTTGCATTATTTTGCTGTAGTGTTGATGAGCTTCGCAAGGAGGTACAAAGGTTTTATTGTATTGAAGACTTTAAACCCAGAAATAACTTTTCGATTGGAGAAAAGGCCTGTGAAAATCATTATGCTACTAATGTCAAACGGGAACCAGATGGCAGGTATAGTGTTGCACTTCCCACCAAATCGAAGATTATGAATCTCGAATCAAACAAATAAAGTGCAATGAAACAGTTTTTTCACTTAGAGAAGAAATTTGCTAATAACCCCTTTTAAAAACGTTTGATTGTCAGTTCATTGACGAATATATAGCATCAAGTCACATGCAACTCGTAACAGGGTCTGCCATTGATTCATCATACTTTCTTCCACATCACGCGGTGATAAAGGAAATGTCAACCACTACTAAACTAAGTGAAGATTTCATGCTTCGTCAAAATCGTTATCCGGGTTGTCATTAAATGATTGCTTGATGACGGGACCAACGATCCAAACCGATTTGTTGCCATTAATCATCCGTTTCCGAAAATATTTAATAGCTTTGACTGCGGATATCACTAAGATGTACCGTCAAATTTAAGTTCACGAGTTGGATCGCAAATTTCAACAGATTTGGTGGCGCAACAAGCCTACAGATCCATTGGATATCTATCAGCTTAACACCGTTACTTACGGCACCGCAAGTGCACCATTTCTAGCGATCAGGTCATTAAAACAGCAATAGATGAGCACGACAATTTTCCACGGGCTTCTCAGAGTCTTCTTGATGTTTTTATGTAGATGACTTTTCTTCTGGTGCGAATGATGTTTCAGAAGCAAAGCATCTAAAGTCTGAAATGGCTTCGTTGCTTGCCAAGGGAGGTTTTGAATTGGCAAAGTGGGCATCCAATAATCGGGAAGTTGTTCCTAATCAAACGTAGTCGGTCGTTGGCATTCTGGGAATAAAGTGGGATTTTCACTGTGATACCATTAACACTTCATTAATAAAAAGTGTCGCTGATACTACTCTTAAAAAGCGAACAATTTTATCTGTGATTTCACAAATATTTGATCCTCTGGGACTTTGCGGACCAGTCATATTTGTAGCTAAACTCTTTATGCAAAAATTATGGTCTATCCCAAATTTAACGTGGGATGACGAATTAACGGAGCCTATCAAGTCAGAATGGCTTGAATTTTATGGGCAATTAAAAGCTTTGGGTAATGTTGAGGTTCCAAGGCTAGTCATGGGTTCAAATAAAATCAAATGTATGGAATTGCATGCATTCGAAGATGCGTCACAGTTGGGCTACGGTTGCTGCATATACGTTCGTACTCTAGATCATCATAACCAATATAAGGTTCATTTACTGTGCGCCAAATCACGAGTCGCCCCACTCAAAACGCAGACCATACCTCGATTAGAGTTGTGTGCAGCATTACTCTTGGCTCAATTGTGTGAAAGGGTTCAAGAATCAATGAAGAATAAATTTGATAACATAAAATTATGGACAGATTCCGAGATAACTTTGTTCCGCATACGTTCTTCACCGTCTCAATAAGCAACATTTGTTGCCAATCGGGTGTCCCAAATAAAGGGTATTATGCCTTCTGAATTATGGGCTTATATTCCGGGTAACTTGAATCCTGCGGATGTAATTTCCAGAGGATTGATATCGTCGGAACTGAAGAGTTCTGATTTATGGTGGCATGGACCATCATTACTTTACCAACATGACAAAGAATGGTCGCTTCCGAAAACAAATCTGTCTAACCCTGACATTCAAGATGTTGAATGTTCAAAATCCACAAAACAAAGGCAACTCACTTTCAAGTTGTTTCTGATCTGACCACTATTGGATTCGTGGCAGCTCTCGGACGTTTTGTTTCACGTAGAGGGCGTCCTTCTAATATCTATAGTGATAACGCTACCAATTTCGTTGGAGCACAATCCGAATTGCAGGTACTAACAAAATTATTTGCAACCGAACTTCATCAACATGAAGTATTGAAATATTGTGTTCAGGAAGGCATCCAATGGAATAAAATCCCTCCGAGATCTCCTCATTTTGGGGCATTGTGGGAGGCTGCCATTAAAAGCGCGAAATTTCACTTGAAACGAATTTTGTCATACTTTTGAAAAGCTGAACACTTTGATCATCCAAATTGAAGGATGTCTCAATTCGAGACCTCTTACACCACTCTCAAATGATCCAGCTGATTTATCCGCATTGACGCCGGGACACTTTTTAATTGGGGGCCCTGTAAATTCACTTCCAGAGCCTTCTCTGGTGCATCTTGATTTCAACTGTCAACAGATATCAACGACTGCAATATTCCTTGCAACAGTTTTGGCAACGGTGGTCAAATAAATATCTTGGTGAATTACAACAGCGTACAAAATGGACACTTCGTTGTTCTAATGTCCAAGTCGGCAGTTTATTTCTTCTTACAGAAGATAATTTGCCTCCAATGAAATGGATTATGGGTCGGATTGAACGGGTTCACCCCGGCTCTGATGGTTGCGTGTGAGTCGTCACGGTAAAAACTTCATCAGGCGACTTCAGACGTGCTATAACTAAAATTTATGTGTTGCCGGTTGAAACACAATCATAAATTAAGTAAATTAATTATTGGTAAATCAGCTAAGAAGTCGAAGATCTATAGCGTAAATTGATGATTTTCCGGATTTGATTGTCGTATTATCTATCGTGGTTAATTTGTGGATGGACTTTTTTGCACTTTGTAATAAACTATTCTACGCTTTAGGTTCAGTCTTGTTTTTCGTATTGCTAAAATTATGGTACTTGTAAACAATGTTGAATGTAACATAAATTTTGTTGTAATTTCAGTGGACGGAAAACACGTTTTATCAGCTTAAAGGTTAAATTGCAAGAGATCAAGTAATTTATTTTTCATATTGATATACAAGATAAAATGACAGATGTACTCTTGGCATGAAAGAGACAACAGTATAGTTCATTATATCATTATAATTCTTACAGGGTGTTGGAACACTTATATAAATATAATTGAATTACAACATTTCACTAGTGTTCCAAGATAAAGTTATAGCATCAATATTATCAATATAAAATAAATAAAATCAAAAATTATATATGGTAATTAAAAAATCATGGGCAAAAATCTGTTTAGTTTACAGAAATTTACCGGCTTGGTAAAAGTATCGGCAACCATTTCATTCGTTGCTATATATTGTAAATATGTATTGTAAAATATTAATTTCACCTTCAGCTTCTTGGTTTAAGTGCTCCTGGATGAAATATTTACATATATCTATGTGTTTTGTACGAGCATGATAGCTTTTATTTTTCGCGAGATGTAGTGCTCCTTGGTTGTCACAATATAAAGTGATGATCTTCGTTGCATCTGGAAACAATTCACACTCGAAACGTTTTAGCCAGAGCGCTTCTTGTATTGCAGCAACCATGGACATAAATTCTGCCTCTGTCGTAGACAATGCAATAGTTGGTTGACGCCTTGTTGTCCATGAGACAGCTCCTCCTTGAACACGAAATACATATCCTGTGGTTGATCGTCGCTTGTCAGGATCACCGGCCCAATCAGCATCGCAAAATCCGATGAGGTCTTCATTTTTCTCAGGATAAAAGGTCAGCTTGTAGTCGACTGTACCCTTAAGATATCGCAGCACCCTTTTAACTGCTGCCCAATGTACACTGCCGTAGTTTTTGTTGTACCTGCTGAGCGCACTGACAGCATAACAGATATTGGGACGACTAATTTGAGCAGCATACATTATGCATCCGAACGCTTCCTGATATGGGATTCGGCTCATGTCTCGTTGCTCAACTTCAGACTTTGGAGAGAATTCTTCCGATAATTTTTGGTTTGGGTCCATTGGAGTGTTAGCTGGATTGCAATTCTCCATTTTAAACCGCTTGAGAACATTTGTAATATAGTGGCTTTGATCAATCGATATGGAGCCTGAGGAATTTCGAGAAATGTTCATACCAAGTATTGATTTAGTTTCGCCTAAATCCTTCATCTTAAAATGAGTTGACAATTTAGTCTTCAATTTCGTGCACATCGTTGCATTTGTTAAAAAATCATTATATCATCGACAGAGACAGCTAATATGATTTTGTTCTGAAGTGAATGCTTGTAGTAAATACAGTGGTCAATTGATGATCGCTTATATTTCATTTGCCCCACCAGTATATCTTTCAGCTTGTCGTTCGAAACACGACTTGACTGTTTTAAACCATATAATGCTCGCTTAAGACGACAAACCCTCCACGATCCGTCATCGAACCCTTCCAGTTGATTCATATATATTTCTTCAACTAGTTCACCTTGCAGAAAAGCAGTTACTGCATCCATTTGATGTTTAGCTGCCATTGCCAACAGAAATCGAATTGATGCATAACGTGCTGCAGGTGAGTAGGTTTCGTCGTAGTCAATGCCTCTGACTTGACAGTACCCTTTGACAACAAGTCGAGCTTTATACCGGTCGATAGTGCCGATACCATTTCGTTTTATTTTGTAGACCCATTTACTGTCTATCGCCTTTCGTCCATCAGGTAGCTGGCTCAAGTCCCAAGCATTATTGGACTTCAAAGAGTTTAGTTCGGTATTCATCGCTGCTTCCCATTTCTCGCTTTCGTCACAGTGTCTAGCTTCTTGAAAGCATTTGGGTTCGCCGATGTCTCTGGTAGCTGCTGCCAACATCGCATATAGACTGAGAGTATTGCGTACATCTTCAGTGTTTTTCGAAATTGAGCTTTCTTCCACTACGATCTAGCAGGGAACAACTAAGAGTTCACTGTTAGCAACGTCGAAATCAGTTTCAGCAACAGAAGTGTATGACGAATTTCTACTATCTACCGCCTCACTGAATTCGTTATCTGCTGAGTTGATCTCAATAATGGTGTCGTCCATCTCTGTTACGATGTCGTCAGACTTCTCCAACACTGAATGACTTGTATCAACACTTGACGTCACTGTAGCCTCACTGAAGTCGTCGTCCGAATCACTGTCGTCACTTGAATCCGGAAAAAACATTTTCAACATAATGGATATCTTCTGATGCCTTGGATGAGAGAACAGAGTCATAAGAAATGCTATTTTTTAAGATTACCTGATTTCCACATGGTTCTATGAATGTAACGACTCTACTGACGATGATTTTTCTAGCCCTTGGGTCGTAAAGTCGATATGCCTTTGACTGCTCGCTGTATCCAACCATGATACGCTCACTAGCTTTTGCTGATAGCTTGTTGCGCTGTGCTTGGGTATATGGGCAAAAGCTTTGCTTCCAAATACTCGCAGCATTGATAAGTAAGTGTGAGGCACCGTTCGTTGATGTAGTATGCCATGATTTTAAGTGAATGTTTCAAACAATTTGTTGCAGTATTCCTTACCATTGTCTGTACGAAGTATTTTGATTTTGCAGCCTTGTTGATTTTCAACAAAAATTTTGAACCTTTTAAAAATGTCGAAAACTTCATTTTTATTCTTCATCGGGTACAAAAACACTTTGCGACTGTAGTCGTCAATAAATGTGACAAAACATTTAGCCCAAATGAACGCACTGGCATAAATCCAACATCACTGTGAATTACTTCGAGAACACTTTTTGCACGGTTTTTGCTTGCTTTAAATGAAGAACGGGTCTGTTTAGCTTTGATGCATACCGCAGATTTGATCTCCTTTTTGTTACTTCTCTTCTTTACTACTTTCTACAAATCGTTAATAAGCGGTGCCGTTGCAATTAATGATTTGTTAGCAACAAAAATCTTGCAGCTATCTTTGTCAAAAACCAATGTGTTACCGCGCTCTGCCATTTGACTCACCGACATAAGATTTGCACAAATGTCTGGTATATGAAGAACGTCTTTCACCGTAACATCCTCATTTTGTGACATATAATTTGTGCCAATAGACATTTTTATATCACCTGCACATTTCACATTTAGATGAGAATTTTCGCCCACAATTATTTCTTTCTTCGAAGGCTTTCGGACATTTGTCAAACTAGCATCGCTCATTGTGATGAGAGCAGAAGCACCTGAGTCTATATACCACTCATGAGAAGGTTTTGCTTGAGCCACAAATGAACACAAAAAAAGTTTTTCAGATTTTTTTCTTTTGTTTGGACACTTGTAGGCGAAAGGGCCCAAGTCATCACAAACATAACATTTCACAGATTAGCCGATTCTCTGTCTTGAATATTGCGGCTTATTTTTCTGGTTATTGTATGACTTTCTCACAACTGCCGCCGCCGCCACATCAACAGTATCCGTCTTAGGTGAAACCTCTTGGAGTAGGCGATTTGGACAAAACCAGATGTTAACTCTTGCTTCTAATTTTCAATGGCCATTACCATTGGACGATATTCGTCTAGTAAATTTGCCAACAATAGCGGTGCAACAACATCATCTCCGATTTCCAGACCAGCTTTCTTGTCTTTTGTCGACATAAGCTTCATTTTATGAACATAGTCCTCCATCGATGCACAATCAGCTTGTTTGAGTCCAACCATTTGTTTAAGCAGATCTACACGCCGCCCAATTCCATTGTCCTCAAAAGCACCACAAACTGCATCCCACGCTTCTTTGGCTGTTGTGCACTTTTCGGTGTACGTATATAGAGCTGATGAAAGCAATAAATTTAACATTTGGATCGCCAAAAATTTTTTTTCTTCATCCGTCTCTGTTCCATTGAAGGACTTCTAGTGTCCTTTTGTCGCAAAATACGCCTTTGCTTCAACCTTCCACTCGTCGTAATTGCTCCTACCTTCCAATTTCTTAGGTTTTCCCATTTTATGCAAGCGAAGGACACATAACCTGTTGTAATTTCAGTGGAAGGAAAACACGTTTTATCAGCTTGAAGGTTAAATTGCAAGAGGATCAAGTAATTTATTTTTCATATTAATATACTAGATATAATGACAGATGTACTCTTGGCATGAAAGAGACCGCAGTATAGTTCATTATATCATTATAATTCTTACAGGGTGTTGGAACACATATATAATTTAATTACATGAATTACATGGTCAAATGAATATCTTGGTGAATTACAACAGCGTACAAAATGGACACTTCATTGTTCTAATGTCCAAGTCGGCAGTTTATTTCTTCTTAGAGAAGATAATTTGTCTCCAATGAAATGGATATTGTATGGATTATTTTCCGGATTTGATTGTCGTATTATCTAATCGTGGTTAATTTGTGGATCGAATTTTTTGCACTTTGTAATAAACTTTTCTACGCTTTAGGTTCAGTCTTGATTTTCGTATTGCTAAAATTATAGTACTTGTAAACAATGTTGAATGTAACATAAGTTTTTTCTTTTATTATACATTAAAACTCATTTATTTTATTGTAAATCTAGAATTAAGTACATCTTTGTAATCTTTATGTAACTCGTTTGTTTGAAATTTAGTATTTCATGGTGGCCGGAATGTTGAATCTAAAATTATTTATTTCGGCCGGCATAAGTTTCGAACGGTCTGGTAACATTCTTGCTGTCAGAAATGGTCTAATCCTGCATTGTAAAAAAGCAAACGTGTCCACCATCTTGAAGTATTACTCTTCGTTTTCGCTTTGTTCATATTGTATCTGCATGTGTAATGAACGAAGAGCGTCATTACAAAGTGAAATTAAAAATAAATTGAAAATTATCATCTGAGGCTTATTAAAAATAAATTGAAAATTGTTATTTGAAACTTTTTGATAATTTGTCATTATTAACAATGTCTAGATGGAGAGAGCTGCGAACATGTGCTGCAACTTAGTTTTATCGTCTTTTTCCCTTAATTGGTTGATCTCATCCTGAATATGGTTTACATGTTGTTCGAATGCTTGGAATTGTTGGGTTACGTCGGTCTGCGTTTTCTTTATTATGTTCGCAGTTGATCCTAGCAGTGAAGGTTGTTTTTGCAGTAAATGCAATAAATAATTCTCGTTTGAATGTACCGTTTTTATAGTCTGAACCATTGATTCAGCATAATCTTGGACTAGCACTCCAAACAACTTGTTGGCTAGTGACCCGACTATGTCAAATGCAGCTCTTCTACTTCTACTTGTCCAAACTTTATTTTGTTCCGTGATAATCGAGTTGTAAATTTCCATGTCAAACAAACTGTGTGTAAACTGTGCCAAGATGTTGGTACAATAGATTTCATTATTCAATCTGGCACATAAGGTGGATAACCGCTTCACTCCACTTTTGAATCCTTGAAACTTATTCCAATTCGTTAAATTAAAGTAGACTACCAACTGCCAATCGTCGCTTATGAGATTTGTCTCAATCCTAAATTTTCGAAATATCCGCCAGGGAAAGTATCAAAGTTTACAATCTCAACTACTTCGTTCGGCCTTGATTCCTTCAGATGTAAACAACAGCATAATCGCAAGTAAGCTGGGAAGACTGAAAATCTTACCATGAGATATTGTGATTCTTGATGATGAGCTCTGTGCTTCAGCCTCAGGTAAGTTATTTCTCGGCTGTTCCCGACGCTCGTTTTCGGACTCGTCGGTGGGAGTTTTTCTGATTCTTGCGATTCGATGCGATTCCTGCTGATTGGTAATGGACACAGTTTGGTTATTGGTCTCCTGAAAATGCCAAACCCAGTTTTCACATCGCCCACTCTTACCAGGTTGTCTTTGCCCTTAAAAACATTTACTATTCGACCTAATCGCCATTGTATTGAGGGCATATTGTCTTCCTTGATTAACACCATCAATCCTGGAGTTGCATTTTGACATTCCACTTGTAGCGATATTGTAGGCCGGACAAATATTCCTCAGACCACCATCTCCAAAAATCTTGCTTGATGTGACTGACTAGCTTCCATCGTGTCAATGCATGAGCTTTTAAGGGAGCCGCATTGGGATTTACTATTTTTGTCAGTTGATCACCAATAAGAAAATAGCCTGGGGTTAATGCCGCCAGGTCGTTGGCATCCGATTATATTGGGGAAATAGGCCTTGAATTAATTATTGCTTCAATTTCCTTGATAACTGAAATATGTTGAGATCTCATAGGTTTATGAAGCAGAAGATACTGCTTTACGTAACAACTGCTTTGACGATTTTACCGCTGATTCCCATAGTCCGCCAAAATGTGGTGCTCGGGGTGGTATGAATTGAAAATCTATGCCTCGACGGTTATTTTCTGCATAAATTTTGTCAGTCGATCGTTAATGATTAAACAACTGATATAGTTCATGTAGCTGATTTTAAGCTCCGATAAAGTTAGTTGCATTTTCTGAGAAGAGTGTTCGGTAATTACCTCGTCTACACCAAAAGCGTTGCAACGCTCCGATGAAGCCATCTGTTGATAGATCTGAAACGACCTCTAAGTGAACTGCATTGGTAGCAAAGCAGCAAAATACTGCAATGTAGGATTTTTGCGGTTTCTTTCCTCGGAATTTAAAATGTATCCACACTGGTCCAGCAAAGTCAACTCCGGTGGTTATAAAAGGACGTCCTGGTTGCACCCTTGATTCTGGCAGATTACCCATTAATTGTTTCAATGTAGTTGGGTTTGATCTTTTACATTGAACACAACGATGAATCACACTATTTGCTATGACCTTACCCTGGACTGGCCAAAACCGTTGCCTTGTTATGGCAAGTAGTGTTTGAGGTCCTACATGGTAATGCTGAATATGCAGCTCGGTAAGTACCAAACAAGTGAATATATGATCTTTTGGCAAGAGCATGGGATGCCATGCATCGAACAGGATATTTGCTGCTTGAATGCGCCTCGTAAAAATCCATTTTCGTCAAGAAAAGGGGCAAGAGCCGACAATCGACTGCGCTTGTTGAGTTCTCGACCATGTTTTAGGTCTTCTATTTCGTTGTTGAAATATATTCCTTGGACTTCCTTTACTACTTCAACAAGTGCAGCTTGCATGTTTGTATGTTCGTATTTTGTTGAATATGTGCAATTATGTTTGCTACGAACGTTTGATATGAAGATGATTCTGAAAAAATCCAACTCAGTACAATTTGTGAGTCAGTCCAAAAATATATTTTCAAATCCTTTATTCCCAATGTTTCAAACGATTGGCCAGCTGTGTCGACAACCTTGCTGCTTGAAGTTCAAGTCGTGGTATCGTAACAATTTTTGTGGGCGAGACTCTTGATTTTGAACAAAGTAATTTTACTTCATTACCGTTTTTGCCTGATAATTTTATATAAATGACCGAACCATAGGCTCGCTCTGAAGCATCAGAGAATGCATGGAGTTCGATGGTTTGGCTCGGATCATCCGTGCATACATGCCTGGGAATCGTCACGTCGTCTAAGCGTTTTATATTCTGTCTGAAGCCTTCCCATTTGGTATGCAGATTGACAGAGAGAGACGCGTCCCAGTCTAGATGCAATTTCCACAGATCTTGAATAAAAATTTTGGCGACTGGACTTAACAAACCAATAGGATCGAAAATATGAGCGACATCGGAAAGTACAGTTCGCTTTGTAATTTTGTTGTTAACTTTCTATGCTCACTCGAATCTTGCCACCACGATTGCCTTCTTTTTCTTTTTTTTAGGAAAAGCTCTAAATCGCAAGCTCATCCCGGTTGAGCGTTCAAATGTAAACCACTTTTCTTCCCACAATTGGAAGATTGAAATAATTATTTATTAAATTAAGACAAGATATATTATATTAAAAAGAACATTTGCAAAAACAGCAGACTAATGCCGACCTCATACCATCGCAGTATTGACCAGACTAAAACATAAAATGTATAATAATGTCAGAGTCAGACACCAGAACAGCAGTTGCAACTCCATCCGACTCTTTCTCTCTTGTTACATAATATGATTATAAATTAAAAACAGTTAAAAGTAACAACAATAAGAAGATTTTTTTTAAAAACCTAAAGCTCAACAGAAAATCGCAACAGATTCGCTTGAAAGAGTCACAAACAATCAGCGAGCCGATAGGCTTACCAAAAATTCAACTTAATTAAAAACTTGTAGAACTAAATGTCCAATTTGGTATTGGGAAGCAAACACAGCTCTTTCCAATGATGTTGCGTTTCTGATGACTTGAACTCTTCCAAAATAGAAACAATGTCTTCTTAAAAAAACGAAACACACAAACAACAAATAATTATTTAATTTTTATATATTTTGTAAGATTGTAAATCATGTGTTGGTATCGCAGATTGCAAATCATGTGTTGGCATCGCGGCTACCAAGTTGAACAATGACAGCATCGATACTCGAGAGGGTGCGGCTAGATATATTCTTTTAAAAGAAGAACAAAGAAGATTATTAGAATTACAATGGTATTGTTATTTACGACTTCCGATTAGTTTTATAAAATAAATGGTGTATTATAATAGTCTAGTTTTTAAAAAAATGCTCTATTACAACTCAGATGTGGGGTGCAACCGTATCAAATAAATGCTTGAAATTGGAGGAAATTGTGACTGTATCCGAAAACAAGGATGAGCTGGCCGAATTGGATGAGACGATCATAAGTGTTCATCAAGCCGATCAGCGAATCATTGTGGATGAACGAGCATATTATGTTGATCGCAATGAGAGTTTGTTACGTCAGATTGAGATGTTGGAGCGTGAAAAGAAGTTGTTGTTGTTGCAGCGTCAAGTGGAACAACTGCGTGGAAGTGTTCCAGCATATACAAACGATGGTTCAAATAACATAAATGATACAGCTAACCAATCGAGTGTAGGGGCTGTATGTGCCACTAGGCTGGATTTTGGTGACGTTGAACATGCACTACCAAAATTTTCAGGCGACGATCGTGCGCATGACGTGTGTGAATTTTTTCGAGAGTTCGAGGAAATAATAACGCTGACTGGTGCTTCAGACACTTTTAAACTTCTGAGCCTTCGATGTTCACTACGAAATGCTGCCAAATCTTTACTTGAAACTAAGACGTCTGTCAATTACAATGAATTAAAATCGATGTTGATCAACGAATTCGCAACAGCAACGACACGTGAAGATATTTATCGTCTTTTACGCAATACTAAGTGGGAACGCAACGAGGAAACAATGCATAATTATCGCTTACGTATGCGAACCATTGCTAAGAGAGGCGGCGTTCCAGATGGTGAATTAGTCGGCATCATTGTCGATGGACTTCGTATTCCGCGGGCTGCAGCTTACATCTTACTGGGTGCTAGAACAATGGATGATTTGAAGGACCTAATGAATTTGCACGAAACTTGTCTGATCGATGCTGCCAACACTATGACTGCGATGTCTGCTGCCAAAAATTGTACGAATGCCACAGCTAACACTCAAGCCCCTTCCGCATCCGCCACTTCCATGCAACCGAGATGTTTCAACTGCTCACGAATGGGACATATGAAGCCACAATGTCCATATCCAAAGCGACCAGCCGGTTCCTGCTTCAAGTGCTGGCAAATGGGAGATGTATTGCGCAATTGTCCAAACCCTCGGAAGCAACTTTTTGAGATGCAAACAGCAATTCCTGCCGTCACTTCTACTGCTTCTTCGCTAACTGCCCTTTCAGCCCAGGCTGCTGCTGTTACTGCTGAGGATGAAATGGGGGATGAAATGTATCGCCATTTCGACCAATGAATTTGTCCAATTAGTTTCATTAAAAGATATTAAAAAAAGACGAGACTTCCGAAGCGCTTTGTCAATGCGACATCTTCCAAAATGCCTGAAACTTCCGAGGCAAAACCAGACGAGTATAATTATGAGGTAAATGGTTGGAAGAAGAAACAGAAAACATCGATGGTCGAGGGCGACCTGAGGTCAGATTGGCCGAGTTGTAAGATTGTAAGTTATGTGTTGGTATCGCAGATTGCAAATCATGTGTTGGCATCGCGGCGACCAAGTTGAACAATGACAGCATCGATACTCGAGAGGGTGCGGCTAGATATATTCTTTTAAAAGAAGAACAAAGAAGATTATTAGAATTACAATGGTATTGTTATTTACGATTTCCGATTAGTTTTACAAAATAAATGGTGTATTATAATAGTCTAGTTTTTAAATAAATGCTCTATTACAATTTATATGTATTTTATTCTCTTTTTCTTTTTTGGATTTGGGAATTTTAAATTGTTAAAATTAAGTCGCCAAAAATGCTGCAAAATGTTTAGATTTTCCAACCCGGTGCAAGAAATATTTCACTACCTCTGATCTGGCTACACTCTACAAGGCTTTTAATCGCCCTAAACTTGAGTACAATTGTCATATCTGGTTTTGTGCGTCTAAAACTACCTTGCATCAGCTAGATAGAATACAAAACCGCGCGATAAAAATTATCGGTGACGCAAATATAGCGAAATCAATAAATTCACTTCTTCAGTTTACTCTAAAGTCCATTTTCGGACGTATAGTTAAGTTCATGGATTCGTTCTTCAGCCGTAAAACATGTATGTGGAATGCTCTGCCAAGCTCTGTCTTCCCAAATCACTAAGATCCACAGGCATAAAAAACACAAGCTCATAGACATCTCCTCTTTTCTCCTCCTTTTCCTTAACTACCACGCTGTGCCAAGCCTATAGCCGAGCATTATAAGGGTGCGTGAATTATAAAAAAAGGTATTCTTTGTGTAATGCAAATTTATTATAAAAATATAAAATTGGTATTATATTATTAAGATTCCAACTATAATAAAAGAGATTTATTTTCTTGATTAAATAAAAAGTCTCTCCACCGGTCCCGATTTTGAGCCGATCTCATCCAGTTTTACAACCGTAAACTCTGGAAGTCCTGGTCAACGCCATCCTTCCAGCGTATGCTTGGCCGGCATCGCCATCGTGTTCCATAAATCCTACCGCAACTCTCCAAGCAGGATCCTCTTCGCTCATGTGAGCTAGGTGTCCTGCCCACCGGAGCCTACCGAGCTTAATTCAATTCACGATGTCGACATCGCGGTAACGTTCGTAGATCATCATTATAGAGTCTCTGGAATCGTCCTTACTCAGGCTTTTTGCTAAGCACCCAAGTCTCGGATCCATATGTAAGTACTGGTATGACCATTGTCTTATATACCTTGGATGTTATGCTTTGGTTCCTGGATTTGAAGAGTCTTGACAGACTATATTAGGCTTTGTTAGCTTTAAGCAACCGTGCACGTATTTCTGGTTCCATGCTACTATCGGCTGCTACAGTTGACCCGAGATAGTTAAAGGATTGCACTACTTTAAATTCGCGCTCCACTATTTTAATTGCGGGACCAATGTTGGATCTTCTAGTCGCAGACGTGGCCACCGTGTACTTTGTTTTGCTCTCATTTATGTGCAGCCCCAGATTTCGTTCCGCCTGCTCGATCTGAATCTGAATGGACTTATAGAGGATTGTTCCTCTCGTCGTTACGTCAGAGTCTCGGATGACTTTCTCCAACGCCAGGTTGAAAAGGACGCAGGCCAGTCCATCCCCTTGTCGGAGCCCGTTATAGATGTTGAATGGGCTTGATAGTGATCCGGATATTTTTACTTGGCTTATAACATTGTTCATGGTCAACCTACATATTCGTGTCGGTTTATTTGGAATGCCAAATTATCTCATGGCTTTACAAAGTTCTACTCCGGCTATGCTATCAAGAGCGGCTTTAAAGTCTATAAAAAGATGGTGTAGTGAGTTTGGAAACTATAGACATTTTTCCATCACCTGCCTAAGGGTGTATATCTATTCAGTTGTTGATTTGCCTGGGATGAAGCCACAGAGGTATGGACCAATGATGATTTTAGCGTATGAGGCTATCCTTTCTTGAAGGATTGTGGAGAAAATCTTATACGCGGTACTCAACAACGTTATACCACGATAATTACTGCATTTTGTGATACCTCCCTTCTTATGTATTGGGCACAGGATTACCCCTTTAAGATCAGCGTCAGATTACCCTCTTTTTCTTTGCAGGATATGTAACGTGGTGTATATTGCGTCATACCGCGGACTCCTTGGTAGAACTTCCGCGCCTGGTGCGGTTATTGCGCTCTGTACTGTTCTAGTTCACGGACGAGATTCCTCTCCCGGTGAACTATTTTTTCATATCGTCTGAGCTCTTTATATTCATCTTCGCGTGTCCGCGTTCTATGAGATTGTTTCATTGCTCGGTAGGCAACATTCTTACGTTCAGTCGCTAGCTTACATTCGTCATCGAAACAGTCATTCCGATCTCTACGACCACTGCCTAATATAGATTCAGCAGTACTAATGACAGTATTCATAAGACGTGCCCGTTTCTCTTCTAGGCATGACATCTCATCCCCAGGACTTGCTCTCCCTGCATTTAGAGGTGGGAGGGGCATCCAAAGTTTCTAGTTTTTTCAGAAAAATGCATTTTATAATGCAAGTTATATGATGGAGCTTTAGGGGTTATTTGGTAACAAATGAAAGGTAATATAGGTAAGTATCAATGAAAAAATGGGACCAATCGAACCATCCTAGCCAGTAGTAGAGCAAAAAAACTGTGGGCGTGTCCTAAGTATAGGTACCAAATGAAAGGTGAAGATGAATTAGGTCTACACAGCCATGCTATTTTTGTGGGTGTGGTCCAATTTAAACGGAAGTTACATCAAAATTAATCAATTAATTTATATTTAGAGAGGAGTTTTTCCTTTTATTTTGCGTTTTTTTAAATTATGCACACACTGAAAAATACAGTGCGCTCTATTTTATATTTTAATTGGATATGGATAAATTTAATTTAATTCAATTTAACTTTTTGATAATCAAACGCATTTAGGGTGGTAAATCGCGCACGAGTTATATATACGAACCCTGCTAGATATTCAAAACCTGACAAAATCGAAGAATTCATAAAAACAATAAGTAAATAATAAAACTGTAAATTTATTGCATCAGCAAAATTAACAATAAATGCATTTTCGTTCACCAAGTAAAACATTTAACAATTTCACGAATTGTTGACAAATAAAATAATTTCATAAATACTTTAATTGTAACGGCCCTTCCGCTCCAATTTAACTTAAGACATTTTTCATTTATCCAGACAGTTTTCCTGGAATTGTTTTTGACTAAATATCTACAGGTAAAAATAACGTCCGGTCACACCATAAAATTTAAAAAGAATTATTTTGAAACATTATGGATTAATAAATTGCAAGTTGGCAATTTATTGAACCAATCAGAATTATGCTGATGAAATAGATCAGAAATCAAAGTAATATGAAAAGACAATTAAGATTGTAAATTTAGTCTTAGTTTCTCCATTAAGAGTCGAAGTTGTGTAATAAAAAACGTTGCGAATAAAAATAAATTTGTTTTTAAAAAGGGTAACCATATTGTGTTTTTTTTATCAAATAACGTAATCCGGTTATATGAATCGCGCGATATCCAATAATTGAAACAACAAACCATGTTTGTCTCAGTAAAGAGTTTTATATCTAGATTAAATGATCTAATTAAAATGAGGCCTGAATGCCACAAGCCACATTGAATCACAAAAAATTTTTTGATGTTACAAAAGAGCATTCCAGTGGATTTGCCTAGATCGAAAAATGTTTTAACGTGGTTTTTGATTCGATGCAATTGGTGAAGCTAACAAATCTTCACTGTTCAGGGGTCCTAGCATGATTTCCACCGCAGGTCTTAAACTGTTTCAATATCTTCTTTTCGACCCGCTTCAACATACGTATCATGAATTCCTCTATCGAATAGACTATTAACGCACTTATTTTTTTCTCATAAACGCAACCATTAAAGTCTTAAGCTTTGGTTTCCTAAGAAAGCGGTGCCGTCATTTAGCGGCCGTAATATAGCGGTGGGTGACGTCATCAAAAAGTTTTCTATACAAATCAAAGGCGTTGGTTTCCTAGGCAGCGTTGGGTGTGAACGTAACGTCAAATAACGGTGCTACTTTCTTGATGGCCGCCATTGCGGTGGCAAATAATAATTCAACGTTTTTTTACGTTACACGTAAGTAGCAGCAAATGTGTACAAAAAAAATGTGTACAAAAACGAATTGGATTCTAGAAAACGACGAAATTTTGTTGATTTCGTAAGAAATAATCAAGCTCTTTATAATATCAAGAACAAAGAGTACAAAAACGCCCAGTTCAAACAAAATCTCTGGAATAATATTTCAAATAAAATTAAAAAAAATGGTATGTATGTATAATGTAAATACTAAATCTTTGGTGTCTCACCAACAACGTTGAAGAAGATCTCCCTATTTGAAAGGAAGGTACTAAGGATCTGTACAGGACTCTGGAGTGTGCCAAACAGCTATAAGTTTGTGTCGACTGCAAGACTTTACGAAGCAGCAGGTCTGCTGCCAATAACCGACCACTTGTTCCAAATGGCGAGGAAATTCGTCGACGGATTGGAAACTCTTCTCCTCTTCAAATTTATTGTTTGAAATTAAATTCCTGTAAATATAAACATGTAGTAGATTAAGTAGTCAAAATTATTGTTTAGTAATAAGCAATACAAAAAAAAAGACAATGTAAATACGTCGGGCCCCTATTGTTGAGCCGACACTTATTAATAATAGTTATAAGTTTATTTTTAATTCAAAATTGTATATTACTGAAATGTTTAATAAAAAATATCTTAATCTAAAAAACTAAATCTTTGGATATTTGTATTTATTAACACATTGTTGAAGTAAAGAATATACATCTCCCAAATATATTAAAATTGCTATGTCTAACTCGTCCATTCTCAGCCGACACCAATATGCTTAGTGTTAGGCGCATTCGAATGATATAATCGATTATAATCGATTATTGAAATGTCTCGAGATATCTCGAGATATTGTCCAAAATCATTCGAATGATTTCTTATTTCTGTTCTACCGAACTAGCGCGAACGAGATATATGGTATGGATATGCGATGCGCAGCGACGAGCGACATATCCCGTCTGAGAGCGAAAGGATAAAAGAATAACAAGTCAAGAACAACAATAAGCAAAAGCAACAAGTAAAAACACAAGCAAATGCTTTCTGATTTCTGTATTTATACACTTCATACATCATAGCATGGTTCATGGCCCATGGCGAAGCAATGCACATAACACATCACCCATGTGCGATACTGCGATCTGCTTCTGCGATGTGCTTGCGCTTACGACTGCGTAGTGCGACCAACAAGCTACAACGAGAGAAAAGAAAACAGAAATAATAATACCGAGACCGAGAACTCGAGTGATCATTCGAATGATTTTGTAACGGAGTACTCGATGCTCATAATCGATTATCATTCGAATGAGTTTGCAACCTAGCGAGACCGAGTTCTCGAGTGATCATTCGAATGATTTTGCAACCTAGCGAGACCGAGTTCTCGAGTGATCATTCGAATGATTTTGCAACCTTGCGAGACCGAGTTCTCGAGTGATCATTCGAATGATTTTGCAACCTTGCGAGACCGAGTTCTCGAGTGATCATTCGAATGATTTTGCAACCTAGCGAGACTGAGTTCTCGAGTGATCATTCGAATTATTTTGCAACCTAGCGAGACTGAGTTCTCGAGTGATCATTCGAATTATTTTGCAACCTAGCGAGACTGAGTTCTCGAGTGATCATTCGAATTATTTTGCCTCCGAGACCGAGTACTTGGATGAAATGTTAATGTAAAATGTTAATATCAGCCACATTTATGAATTATGATCACGTTTTTTAAGAAAATTTTCAGTGGTTATTACTGAATGGTGGGGGAAGGTTATAGGCTATAGTAATAATTTTTTAACCAATTTTTATGAAATTTTCAGTGGTTATTACTGAATGGTGGGGGAAGGTTATATGCTATAGTAACCATTTTTAACCAATTTTTATGAAATTTTCAGTGGTTATTACTGAATGGTGGGGGAAAGTTATTAAACATTTTTAACCAATTTTTATGAAATTTTCAGTGGTTATTACTGAATGGTGGGGGAAGGTTATAGGCTATAGTAATAATTTTTTAACCAATTTTTATGAAATTTTCAGTGGTTATTACTGAATGGTGGGGGAAGGTTATATGCTATAGTAACCATTTTTAACCAATTTTTATGAAATTTTCAGTGGTTATTACTGAATGGTGGAGGAAGGTTATAGGCTATAGTACCACTCACCACGCGTTAATAGTTGGTAGGCGTGACGCTTGCGGGTAGCAAAGCCCGGGAAGAGATAATTATTTCTATTTCGTATTTCATTCATATCTCGAATACTGTTAGACATTTTACTCAATTTAAAATTTCAAGTAAAGGGTAAATTAAATGAGATGGATGTTAATGTACAAAATATAAAACGTTTTCAATAACCCTTTTTTTAATGCAGCACACAGCAACCGAATTTTTCGCAACTATTTTTTAAGTATTTCGGTAAGACGCAAAACGTTATGGCTTGTTGTTGTCATTAACCCATTTTTATATAGACCGGTAAACCCCAAAACGTTGTCATTAACACTTTTTTACTTCAGCACACAGGAAACAAATTTTTACCTGACTTCTTTTACGTATTCCAGTAAGACGCAAAACGTTGTGGCTTGTGACTGTCATGAACCCATTTTTATATAGACCGGTAAAACCCAAAACGTTGTCATTAACCCTTTTTACTTTTTGCTTTGTATAAAAACAAATAATTTTTTAAAATAAAGTTAGTTATAAAGTATAATTCATGTGTGTTACATCAAAGGTAAAAACGAACATCGGTGATTATAACAACGTATTTTGTTTTCTACATTTTAAAATTGCTATAAGAACAATTTAAAAGTTTTGGCAGAAGCAGCAAAAATACCAAAATGAAACCTAGTTGCAAGAAATCCGTTGTTTGGAATTTTTTCGTGAAAGATGAGGACTCTAAATTCGTAAAATGCAACATTTGCAAGAAGAATTTAAATTTTTTTTCAAATACCACCAACTTAAAACAGCATCTTGAACGCATACATCCTGTGCAATTAAGGAAGGAAATTGATGATATTGTGGAAAACAATGAACTGGACACTCATGTTTCAGACGCAGTTCCGAGTACCAGTGGTTTACAGTCCCATCATCAACGGATATCAGCCACTTCGACAACTTTAACCGCAGCTACAACGAATGCCGAAAAGAGATCAGCTCCAGCTCCAGACACTGATGGCAGATCAGAAGTTAGTCAACGAAAGACTAAGCAAATGAGGCTTTATGGAGTAAGAGAAAAATAATTTTCTCAATATGAAAAGGATAGGATCGACAAATGTTTATTGAAGATGATAACCATTGATTATCAACCGCTGTGACTGGTGGACTGCAAATCAAAGGCGTTGGTTTCCTAGACAGCGTTGGGTGTGAACGTAACGTCAAATAACGGTGCTACTTTCTTGATGGCCGTCATTGCGGTCTTCTTTCTTTATATCCTGTATCCCCTTATGGGTCCTAGGGCCTCTACTACGCCTACGCGCCATCGCGTGCGGTTCCTGGCAATGAGCTTCAGCTCTCTCCAACTCTTCCCCAATTGCCGTGCCTCCTCCTCAACTGTTCTGCGCCATGTATTTCTCGGACGACCCGTTCTTCTACCATCCTGAGATAGCGGGTTCCATTGCATTGCGTAGTTTGCTATGGAACTGTCGCCTTTTCGGAGTGTATGACCAATCCACTGCCACTTCCGTCGTTGGATGGTTGTGCCTATTGGTTCCTGACCCGTTCTCTGGTAAAGATGTTCGTTAGAGATACGGTTAGGCCAGAAAACCCTTAAGATGTTCCGTAGGCACCTATTTACAAATGTTTGTAATCTTTTTGTGATAGTAGCGGTCACCTTCCAAGTGCTGCACCCATACAACAGCACAGATTAAACATTTGAGCGGAACAGTCGCAACTTGGTGTTTAAGCTGATCGCATTGCTTCGCCATATCATGGACATCATTCCAAACACCGATTTTGCTTTGCCGATTCGGTTGGCAATGTCCTGTTCGGTTCCACCTTCGGTCGAGACAATACTCCCAAGATATTGGAAACTCTCTACTCTCTCTACCGGCTGTCCAGCAATGTTAACATGAGTAACTGAGTTAGTGCCGAGGTTGATGATTTTGGTTTTGGCAGTAATTAATCTTCAAACCCGCAACATTTGCCTCCCTCTCCACATTTGTTGTCATTTGGTGCAGCTCCATAATTCTATGTGAGAGTAAACAAACGTCGTCAGCGTAATCCAGATGTTTGAGTTGAGATGTAAGAGTCCAACGAATTCCTCCGTTTCCAGTAGATAAAGCTGCGCGAAGTACATCGCTAATCACCAACAAAAAAAGTATCGGCGATAGAATGCAACCTTGTCGTACCCCACTTAGGATCTCGAATTCCTCTGACAGCTTTTCTCTATGCAGCACATGACATTTAGAGCCATCATAGGTTGCTTTAATAATAGCTATTAGTTTATTGGGTATACCTCTCCTGCGCAAGGCGAGCCAGATAAACTGTCTGTTGACACTGTCAAACGCCTTCTCAAAATCGATGAACAGCAGGTGCAGTGGTGACCGGAATTCAACGCACTGTTCAATAATGATCCGCAGGGTGTTTATGTGGTCTACACAGGAGGATCCAGTGCGGAAACCTGCTTGTTCGGCATCGAGTGTATCTTCCAGATGTTCCTTAATACGTTCAAGTACTACTTTGGCTATTACTTTTGCAACTGCAGGGAGAACGCAAATGCCTCTCCAGTTTTCGCACTCCATAAGACTACCTTTTTTAGGGAGCTTGACAATCATTCCCTTCTTCCACTCTTCGGGGAAACTTTCTACCTCCCAAGCTCTCTCTACAAGAGGATATAAAAGCTCTGCTGATGTCGTTGGAGCTGCACGCAGAAGCTCTGCGGGTATACCATCTAGTCCTACCGACTTGTTGTTCTTTAGTGCGTTAATCGCGGTAGCGATCTCGTCTTTACTGGGAGTTGAGGTGCGAATTCGGGAAATTGTTACTTCCGGCATTTTCGCTTGATTTAGGTGCATATCGTTAGCAAATACACGGTTAAGGACCGTAGAGAAATGCTCCTTCCATCGCTTGAGCTGCTCCTCATCTGAAACGAGTACGGTACAATCTAGGCCTTTCACCGGATGTTGGCTAGAGCGGTGACCACCTGTCAGCTCTTTGGTGATTCTGTAAACGGTTCTGCTATCGCACCGGCTCGCTGCTTCCTCTGCTTCTGAGGCCAGGTTGTTAATATAGTTACGTTTGTCACGTCTTACACTACGCTGCACTTCTCTCATTTTTCTTCGATACATGGACTCTAGCTCACTCCTCGCTGCTGCTGGGATTTGCCATTGCGGTGGCAAATAATAATTCAACGTTTTTTTACGTTACACGTAAGTAGCAGCGGTGATCACTTTTAAATAAAAATGTGTACAACAACGAATTGGATTCTAGAAAACGACGAAATTTTGTTGATTTCGTAAGAAATAATCAAGCTCTTTATAATATCAAGAACAAAGAGTACAAAAACGCCCAGTTCAAACAAAATCTCTGGAATAATATTTCAAATAAAATTAAAAAATCTGGTATGTATGTATAATGTAAATACTAAATCTTTGGTGTCTCACCAACAACGTTGAAGAAGATCTCCCTTTTTGAAAGGAAGGTACTAAGGATCTGTACAGGACTCTGGAGTGTGCCAAACAGCTATAAGTTTGTGTCGACTGCAAGACTTTACGAAGCAGCAAGTCTGCTGCCAATAACCGACCACTTGTTCCAAATGGCGAGGAAATTCGTCGACGGATTGGAAACTCATCCAAGTCCTGAGATGCAAGGACTGAGAAGCGAAGAAATCGAGCCAAGTCACCGGTACATACACATCAGAGGATTCACAGATGCTAGATTCGACGACATCTTTAATAATCAAGACGTCTCCTTCTACGAGAAGGCCAGCAATCAACATTACAGAGGCTGAAGATCGCCCTGTTTATACCCCGTCTTATTTTTTTTCATTTTTATTTTATTTTAAAATTTATTGTTTAAAATTAAATTCCTGTAAATATAAACATGTAGTAGATTAAGTAGTCAAAATTATTGTTTAGTAATAAGCAATACAAAAAAAGACAATGTAAATACGTCGGGCCCCTATTGTTGAGCCGACACTTATTAATAATAGTTATAAGTTTATTTTTAATTCAAAATTGTATATTACCGAAATGTTTAATAAAAAATATCTTAATCTAAAAAACTAAATCTTTGGATAGTGTATTTTTTAACACATTGTTGAAGTAAAGAATATACATCTCCCAAATATATTAAAATTGCTATGTCTAACTCGTCCATTCTCAGCCGACACCAATATGCTTAGTGTTGGGCGCATTCGAATGATATAATCGATTATAATCGATTATTGAAATGTCTCGAGATATCTCGAGATATTGTCCAAAATCATTCGAATGATTTCTTATTTCTGTTCTACCGAACTAGCGCGAACGAGATATATGGTATGGATATGCGATGCGCAGCGACGAGCGACATATCCCGTCTGAGAGCGAAAAGATAAAAGAATAACAAGTCAAGAACAACAATAAGCAAAAGCAACAAGGAAAAACACAAGCAAATGCTTTCTGATTTCTGTATTTATACACATCATACATCATAGCATGGTTCATGGCCCATGGCGAAGCAATACACATAACACATCACCCATCAGTCATCATCGAGCGCTCAACACGAGCACACGCAGATCACGCATCATATCGTCAAGCTACCTGCTACCGATTGAAAAAAAAAAAAACCAAAACCAAAAGCGAGCATTTCGCTACCTGCTACTTTTTATTGTTTATTATTTCACTAATTATTTTTTAATTTCAGAAATATTTTTCTTTCATTTCATATATATTTTCAGATAAGATCTTCCTTTCGATCAGCCCTATAAAATGGGGAAAAAAGCAAAAAGGAAGGAAAAAGTAAACGAGGTCTTGTCCTTAATTAAGGAACAAGTAACCAACCATGGTGGGGATTTCCTCTTGTCGTTGTACCGAAGGCTGGATGAAGTGAACCAGCTGTGCGATTCAGCGACTTCAGAGGAGGAAACCATGAGCGTTGTCGAGGAATCGGATACTGAATTGCCCGAATCCAGCAGTGGTGGAGAGGATAACTCCAGCGACGAAGACAGTCGCAAAGCTTGGTCTTCTCCCGAAACCATGCCCGCAAAGGCAAAAAAAAGGAGGTTGTCTGGAAATTCCAGACCATCATCACCACCAACATCATCTTCTCCTGGAGTGGCTGCTGTTGATAAAAAAATTGCTGTTAATAAAACAGCTTTACCAAAAGAGTCCCAAAAGGTCTCTAATAAGAAGGCACCACCACCAGTCGCTCCATCAAGCCAAAAATCCCAAACTACGGGACCAACATCAAAACCTTTTTCCATGCCGCCAATAGTCTGCTTCAGACTAAACGTCGCTGAACTATCAAAGTTCACGAAGAGCGCCAACATTAGTTGCAGAATTCGCAACATCAACAGCAACAAATCAGTCGTTACGGCCATGAACAGAGATGGCCATCAGCTAATTCGGTCTTTCCTACAATCGGGAAAGACTGAGTTTAACACTTATACTGCAAAGGAGGACAGGAAAGAAATGTTGGTCCTAAAAGGTATTCACCACTCCTTTGATGCTGAAGATGTCAAGGAAGCGTTGACGACAGAGGGTGTCCCTGTACTAGTGGTGAAACCCTTCAAATCTCAAAGGACTGAAATTTAATCATTTCATTGTCGAGCTAGAGAAGAACTGCGATAAAGCGGCAGTTTGCTCAAAAACCCTCCTTTTGAACCAGTTGGTGCATTGGGAAAAACTAAAATCGGCGGGCATTACTCAATGCAGAAACTGCCAAAAATTTGGACATGTCGCAAGTAATTGCGGCATGAAATACAGATGCGTCAAGTGTAAAGATGAGCACTTGCCTGGCCAATGCCCAAGAAATGCAGACAATATAAAAGACGACAACGTTTTCTGCACAAACTGCCAGAAAAATGGACATCCGGCAAACTATAAAGGATGTCCAAAATATAAGGAAAAGATGGCTGAAAAGCTTAAAACCGCACAAAAGAAGAAGGAACAACATAAATTCGCCCAGATGTCTGCTTCAAAAGCCATAGTAAAGGGAGTAAGTTTTGCTAGTATAGCTGCTATGGGGACTTCCAGCAAGCCAGCAACGATCAGCAAGCCTCTAACAAGCAGCCATGCAGCATCAAACAGCAAACCAATAAAAAAGCCAGCCGTTAAACCTGTACCATCTACCGGAAAAGCCAACATCTTCGACGATACGGAAAGGCTATTTGGAGCTGACCTCTTTACAATTTTACAGAAGGCAAGAGAAGTCGTGCCTGCTAATTATAGCAGTCTTGATGACAGGTCCAAAACAACCGTTTTGGGTCGACTTATTTGTGAATTATGTTCACAATAAGCAGGATAAGTATATTCTCATATAATGTGAATTCCATTTATTCGTTAGCTAGGCGTATCACACTAACATTATTTATTAAAACTAATAAACCTGACATTCTTCTTTTACAGGAAACAAATCTCACTGGGAGAAATCCGTTCAGTCCAGACGGATACAATATCCACAGGGTCGACAAAGGCAGTGGACGCTCTGGGACGGCGGTCCTTATCAGGAACACTATGGCAGGCGAAAAGGTGCAAATCAGTGGTCTACGTAGCATGGAAGCAACAGCTGTCAGCATTAAAGTCAACGAAGTGGAGACCTTGCTGGTGATATCGGTGTACAATCACTGTAACGCAACGAGGGAAGACATACAACGGGATTTGCAAACTGTCTGCAACACCTCCTCTAGACACACATACTGTGTTGTTGGAGGTGATTTTAATGCTAGACATACTCGATGGCAGGACGAAGTGTGCAATCACAAAGGAAGGGCCATTACAGACTGGATGGACTCAAATCCGCATCAGCACACGATGGCTATAGTTTCACAGCCCCGGAAGACGTACCCTCGGACACCGTCAACTTTGGATTTCTTTCTGGCGACCACAAATTTCTTAAATATTCTCCCAGAATTAAGAAATTATTCCTGCTTGGCGCATGATAGCGACTCGGATCATATGGCCATAGAGCTTCGAGTTAGGCTGAACCAGCGAATTGTGCAAGTCACCCCAACACCTGAACTTCACATCAACTTTAAGAAAATAAACTGGAACCGGTTTAGATCAGAAGTTGAAGCTGAACTTCCTATTCCAGCGGCTTGCAGAAATCTGGAGAATACAGAAATTGATGATGCTATCAGAAATTTTGAGATTACAGTGAATTCAGCCATTAATCGGCAGAAAACAATTCGCACTAGCAGGGATCGCTTCCAACACTTGCCTGAGCATATACAGGCCATATATGCTCACAAGCAACGGCTTAGGAAACGCCTTCAGAGAATCTTCAATAGGACACTTAACACAGTCAACGACGAATACCTGTCTGTACTTTCGCAACTGCGTTGTACAGTTAACATGTGTCGTCAAGCTGTGCGGAGGTTTCAGGAAGATGAACTGACCAAACGGCTCCAGGACATCAAACCAGTCCCTGATGCTTTTAGGAAGCTGAACTCTCTGGTTGGAAAGCGTATTTCCATTCCAGAGACTATCACCATTGAAGATCGAACAGTATCCAGCGCTGCTGAGAAAGCGGAAGCGTTTGCCTGCCATTTTGAAAGGAGCTTTACGGACCGACCACCAACGCATCTTCCAGATTTCTTGGAAGAGGTTGAAAGTCTTGTGGAAGACACCACTTCTCCAGGAAATACTATAGTGCAGTTCAGTGAAGAAAATCGCGCCAACGCACCCGTAGATGTCGATATGTTTACCGGAACAGCTGTTGTCAATGATTTGATTATGAGTGGAAACTCAAAAAAATCATCAGGCACAGATGGGATTTCTAACTTTTTGCTTAAAAAGTTACCGGGTATGGCAATTTTGATGTTAACCATCATTTTCAACAATTGCCTAAACAATGGCTACTTTCCGGACAACTGGAAGGTGGCCAAGGTAGTACCAGTACCCAAGAAAACCGACCGCTCCAGCGTAACTGGTTACCGTCCAATAGCTTTACTGTGTTGTATCAGTAAAGTATTGGAATCATTGATCCGTAAAAAGATCAATACGTTTTGTACGGAAAGAAATCTTATTCCTTCCTTTCAGTACGGTTTCCGAGAAAAGCACTCTACGCTGCACCCTCTGCTGAAGCTTCACAGTGACGTCACTAAAGGACTGAACGTCAAAAGTAGTACAGTGGCCTGTTTGCTAGACATCGAAAAAGCTTTCGATAGTGTCTGGATAAACGGGCTACTGTACAAGCTTATTAGTTTTGGTTTCCCCAATTATATTGTAAAAATAATTAAAAATTTTCTTTTTAACAGGGTCTTCTTTGTACAGGTGTACGACCGCCTATCGACAAGGAAAAGGATCAAAGCCGGAGTTCCTCAAGGTTCCAGACTTGGACCAATCCTGTATAGCATCTTCACGGCGGATCAACCCACAAATACAGCCGGAACAAGGACTATGCTCTTCGCGGATGACTCCATAACGTATGCAGTTTCCCGCTCTCCCGAGATAGCTGCTCGAAGAGTGGAGGAATACCTCAGAAATCTTTGGGACTACTACCTGAAGTGGGGACTAAAGATCAACGCCAATAAAACGGAACTCATCTGCTTCCGAGTACCAGCAACCGAAACAAGGATAAGAAAAATCGCAAGCCGGTGCAGAGCCTTAAAAATCACCCTTCCGGATAACACAACAATAAACACCAAGTCAGAGACTAAGTACCTGGGAATCAACTTTACTGAGAGGCTCAAGTTTAACTCTCACATCGACAAAACAATGAAAAAAGCGAACCACGCTTTTCATTTGGTGCACCCGCTACTTAAAAGACGAAACGGTCTGTCCAACAACACCAGGCTGCTTATCTACAAGCAACTCATCAGGCCAGTGATAACCTATGGCTACCCCATATGGTTCACCGTCTCACCAACAACGATGAAGAAGATCTCCCTGTTTGAAAGGAAGGTACTAAGGATCTGTACAGGACTCTGGAGGGTGACAAACAGCTATAAGTTTGTGTCGACTACAAAACTATACGAAGCAGCAGGTCTGCTGCGTATAACTGACCACTTGTTCCGAATGGCGAAGAAATTCGTCGACGCATTGGGAACACATCCAAGTCCTGAGATGCAAGGATTGCGAATCGAGGAAATCGAGCCAAGTCACCGGTAAATACACATTCACTGATGCTAGTTTCGATGACATCTTTAAAAATCAAGACGTCTCCTTCTACGAGAAGGCGGGCAACCAATATTACAGAGGCTGAAGTTCGCCCTGTTTATACGCCGCTTAATATTTTTCATTCTTATTTTATTTTAAAATTATTGTTTAAAATTTAATTACATTAAAAATTAACATGTAGTAGATTAAGTAGTAAAAAATATTGTTTAAAAATAAACAATACCAAAAAAAAAAGACAATGTAAATACGTCGGGCCCCTATTGTTGAGCCGACACATATTAATATTATTTATAAGTTTAGTTTTAAATCAAAATTGTATATTACTTTAATGTTTAATAACAATATCTTAATCTAAAAAAAAAAAAAAAAAAAAAACACATCACCCATGTGCGATACTGCGATCTGCTTCTCCGATGTGCTTGCGCTTACGACTGCGTAGTGCGACCAACAAGCTACAACGAGAGAAAAGAAAACAGAAATAATAATACCGAGACCGAGAACTCGAGTGATCATTCGAATGATTTTGTAACGGAGTACTCGATGCTCATAATCGATTATCATTCGAATGAGTTTGCAACCTAGCAAGACCGAGTTCTCGATTATCATTCGAATGATTTTGCAACCTAGCGAGACCGAGTTCTCGAGTGATCATTCGAATGATTTTGCAACCTTGCGAGACCGAGTTCTCGAGTGATCATTCGAATGATTTTGCAACCTAGCGAGACTGAGTTCTCGAGTGATCATTCGAATTATTTTGCCTCCGAGACCGAGTACTTGGATGAAATGTTAATGTAAAATGTTAATATCAGCCACATTTATGAATTATGATCACGATTTTTAAGAAAATTTTCAGTGGTTATTACTGAATGGTGGGGGAAGGTTATAGGCTATAGTAATAATTTTTTAACCAATTATTATGAAATTTTTTATACTGAATTATTACTGAATGGTGGGGGAATGTTATAGGCTATAGTAATAATTTTTTAACAAATTTTTATGAAATTTTCAGTGGTTATTCCTGAATAGTGGGGGAAGGTTATAGGCTATAGTAATAATTTTTTAACTAATTTTTATGAAATTTTCAGTGGTTATTACTGAATGGTGGGGGAAGGTTATAGGCTATAGTAATAATTTTTTAACCAATTTTTATGAAATTTTCAGTGGTTATTACTGAATGGTGGGGGAAGGTTATAGGCTATAGTAATAATTTTTTAACAAATTTTTATGAAATTTTCAGTGGTTATTACTGAATGGTGGGGGAAGGTTATAGGCTATAGTAATAATTTTTTAACTAATTTTTATGAAATTTTCAGTGGTTATTACTGAATGGTGGGGGAAGGTTATAGGCTATAGTAATAATTTTTTAACCAATTATTATGAAATTTTTTATACTGAATTATTACTGAATGGTGGGGGAAGGTTATAGGCTATAGTAATAATTTTTTAACAAATTTTTATGAAATTTTCAGTGGTTATTACTGAATGGTGGGGGAAGGTTATAGGCTATAGTAATAATTTTTTAACCAATTTTTATGAAATTTTCAGTGGTTATTACTGAATGGTGGGGGAAGGTTATAGGCTATAGTAATAATTTTTTAACAAATTTTTATGAAATTTTCAGTGGTTATTACTGAATGGTGGGGGAAGGTTATAGGCTATAGTAATAATTTTTTAACTAATTTTTATGAAATTTTCAGTGGTTATTACTGAATGGTGGGGGAAGGTTATAGGCTATAGTAATAATTTTTTAACTAATTTTTATGAAATTTTCAGTGGTTATTACTGAATGGTGGGGGAAGGTTATTAACCATTTTTAACCAATTTTTATGAAATTTTCAGTGGTTATTACTGAATGGTGGGGGAAGGTTATAGGCTATAGTAATAATTTTTTAACAAATTTTTATGAAATTTTCAGTGGTTATTACTGAATGGTGGGGGAAGGTTATAGGCTATAGTAATAATTTTTTAACTAATTTTTATGAAATTTTCAGTGGTTATTACTGAATGATGGGGGAAGGTTATAGGCTATAGTAATAATTTGTTAACCAATTTTTATGAAATTTTCAGTGGTTATTACTGAATGGTGGGGGAAGGTTATTAACCATTTTTAACCAATTTTTATGAAATTTTCAGTGGTTATTACTGAATGGTGGGGGAAGGTTATAGGCTAGAGTAATAATTTTTTAACAAATTTTTATGAAATTTTCAGTGGTTATTACTGAATGGTGGGGGAAGGTTATAGGCAATAGTAATAATTTTTTAACCAATTTTTATGAAATTTTCAGTGGTTATTACTGAATGGTGGGGGAAGGTTATTAAACATTTTTAACCAATTTTTATGAAATTTTCAGTGGTTATTACTGAATGGTGGGGGAAGGTTATAGGCTATAGTAACAATTTTTTAACAAAATTTTTATGAAATTTTCAGTGGTTATTACTGAATGGTGGGGGAAGGTTATAGGCTATAGTAATAATTTTTTAACTAATTTTTATGAAATTTTCAGTGGTTATTACTGAATGGTGGGGGAAGGTTATAGGCTATAGTAATAATTTTTTAACTAATTTTTATGAAATTTTCAGTGGTTATTACTGAATGGTGGGGGAAGGTTATTAACCATTTTTAACCAATTTTTATGAAATTTTCAGTGGTTATTACTGAATGGTGGGGGAAGGTTATAGGCTATAGTAATAATTTGTTAACCCATTTTTATGAAATTTTCAGTGGTTATTACTGAATGGTGGGGGAAGGTTATTAACCATTTTTAACCAATTTTTATGAAATTTTCAGTGGTTATTACTGAATGGTGGGGGAAGGTTATAGGCTATAGTAATAATTTTTTAACAAATTTTTATGAAATTTTCAGTGGTTATTACTGAATGGTGGGGGAAGGTTATAGGCTATAGTAATAATTTTTTAACTAATTTTTATGAAATTTTCAGTGGTTATTACTGAATGGTGGGGGAAGGTTATAGGCTATAGTAATAATTTTTAACCAATTTTTGTGAAATTTTCAGTGGTTATTACTGAATGGTGGGGGAAGGTTATAGGCTATAGTAATAATTTTTTAACCAATTTTTATGAAATTTTCAGTGGTTATTACTGAATGGTGGGGGAAGGTTATAGGCTATAGTAATAATTTTTTAACCAATTATTATGAAATTTTTTATACTGAATTATTACTGAATGGTGGGGGAATGTTATAGGCTATAGTAATAATTTTTTAACAAATTTTTATGAAATTTTCAGTGGTTATTCCTGAATAGTGGGGGAAGGTTATAGGCTATAGTAATAATTTTTTAACTAATTTTTATGAACTTTTCAGTGGTTATTACTGAATGGTGGGGGAAGGTTATAGGCTATAGTAATAATTTTTTAACTAATTTTTATGAAATTTTCAGTGGTTATTACTGAATGGTGGGGGAAGGTTATAGGCTATAGTAATAATTTTTTAACTAATTTTTATGAAATTTTCAGTGGTTATTACTGAATGGTGGGGGAAGGTTATTAACCATTTTTAACCAATTTTTATGAAATTTTCAATGGTTATTACTGAATGGTGGGGGAAGGTTATAGGCTATAGTAATAATTTTTTAACAAATTTTTATGAAATTTTCAGTGGTTATTACTGAATGGTGGGGGAAGGTTATAGGCTATAGTAATAATTTTTTAACTAATTTTTATGAAATTTTCAGTGGTTATTACTGAATGATGGGGGAAGGTTATAGGCTATAGTAATAATTTGTTAACCAATTTTTATGAAATTTTCAGTGGTTATTACTGAATGGTGGGGGAAGGTTATTAACCATTTTTAACCAATTTTTATGAAATTTTCAGTGGTTATTACTGAATGGTGGGGGAAGGTTATAGGCTAGAGTAATAATTTTTTAACCAATTTTTATGAAATTTTCAGTGGTTATTACTGAATGGTGGGGGAAGGTTATAGGCAATAGTAATAATTTTTTAACAAAATTTTTATGAAATTTTCAGTGGTTATTACTGAATGGTGGGGGAAGGTTATAGCTATAGTAATAATTTTTTAACTAATTTTTATGAAATTTTCAGTGGTTATTACTGAATGGTGGGGGAAGGTTATAGGCTATAGTAATAATTTTTTAACTAATTTTTATGAAATTTTCAGTGGTTATTACTGAATGGTGGGGGAAGGTTATAGGCTATAGTAATAATTTTTTAACCAATTTTTATGAAATTTTCAGTGGTTATTACTGAATAGTGGGGGAAGGTTATAGGCTATAGTAATAATTTGTTAACCAATTTTTATGAAATTTTCAGTGGTTATTACTGAATGGTGGGGGAAGGTTATAGGCTATAGTAATAATTTTTTAACCAATTTTTATGAAATTTTCAGTGGTTATTACTGAATGGTGGGGGAAGGTTATATGCTATAGTAACCATTTTTAACCAATTTTTATGAAATTTTCAGTGGTTATTACTGAATGGTGGAGGAAGGTTATAGGCTATAGTACCACTCCCCACGCGTTAATAGTTGGTAGGCGGGACGCTTGCGGGTAGCAAAGCCCGGGAAGAGATAATTATTTCTATTTCGTATTTCATTCATATCTCGAATACTGTTAGACATTTTACTCAATTTAAAATTTCAAGTAAAGGGTAAATTAAATGAGATGGATGTTAATGTACAAAATATAAAACGTTTTCAATAACCCTTTTTTTAATGCAGCACACAGCAACCGAATTTTTCGCAACTATTTTTTAAGTATTTCGGTAAGACGCAAAACGTTATGGCTTGTTGTTGTCATTAACCCATTTTTATATAGACCGGTAAACTCCAAAACGTTGTCATTAACACTTTTTTACTTCAGCACACAGGAAACAAATTTTTACCTGACTTTTTTTACGTATCCCAGTAAGACGCAAAACGTTGTGGCTTGTGACTGTCATGAACCCATTTTTATATAGACCGGTAAAACCCAAAACGTTGTCATTAACCCTTTTTACTTTTTGCTTTGTATAAAAACAAATAATTTTTTAAAATAAAGTTAGTTCTAAAGTATAATTCATGTGTGTTACATCAAAGGTAAAAACGAACATCGGTGATTATAACAACGTATTTTGTTTTCTACATTTTAAAATTGCTATAAGAACAATTTAAAAGTACAAGAACCTTAGTTATTTCAAAAAATTTGTTTGAGAGGTAAGTCATATTACTTAATTAAATTTTTTTTTATCGGAAGTTAATTAAACGTTTTGGCAGAAGCAGCAAAAATACCAAAATGAAACCTAGTTGCAAGAAATCCGTTGTTTGGAATTTTTTCGTGAAAGATGCGGACTCTAAATTCGTAAAATGCAACATTTGCAAGAAGAATTTAAATTTTTTTTCAAATACCACCAACTTAAAACAGCATCTTGAACGCATACATCCTGTGCAATTAAGGAAGGAAATTGATGATATTGTGGAAAACAATGAACTGGACACTCATGTTTCAGACGCAGTTCCGAGTACCAGTGGTTTACAGTCCCATCATCAACGGATATCATCCACTTCGACAACTTTAACCGCAGCTACAACGAATGCCGAAAAGAGATCAGCTCCAGCTCCAGACACTGATGGCAGATCAGAAGTTAGTCAACGAAAGACTAAGCAAATGAGGCTTTATGGAGTAAGAGAAAAATAATTTTCTCAATATGAAAAGGATAGGATCGACAAATGTTTATTGAAGATGATAACCATTGATTATCAACCGCTGTGACTGGTGGACTGCAAATCAAAGGCGTTGGTTTCCTAGACAGCGTTGGGTGTGAACGTAACGTCAAATAACGGTCCTACTTTCTTGATGGCCGCCATTGCGGTGGCAAATAAAAATTCAACGTTTTTTTACGTTACACGTAAGTAGCAGCGGTGATCACTTTTAAATAAAAATGTGTACAAAAACGAATTGGATTCTAGAAAACGACGAAATTTTGTTGATTTCGTAAGAAATAATCAAGCTCTTTATAATATCAAGAACAAAGAGTACAAAAACGCCCAGTTCAAACAAAATCTCTGGAATAATATTTAAAATAAAATTAAAAAATCTGGTATGTATGTATAATGTAAATACTAAATCTTTGGTGTCTCACCAACAACGTTGAAGAAGATCTCCCTTTTTGAAAGGAAGGTACTAAGGATCTGTACAGGACTCTGGAGTGTGCCAAACAGCTATAAGTTTGTGTCGACTGCAAGACTTTACGAAGCAGCAAGTCTGCTGCCAATAACCGACCACTTGTTCCAAATGGCGAGGAAATTCGTCGACGGATTGGAAACTCATCCAAGTCCTGAGATGCAAGGACTGAGAAGCGAAGAAATCGAGCCAAGTCACCGGTACATACACATCAGAGGATTCACAGATGCTAGATTCGACGACATCTTTAATAATCAAGACGTCTCCTTCTACGAGAAGGCCAGCAATCAACATTACAGAGGCTGAAGATCGCCCTGTTTATACCCCGTCTTATTTTTTTTCATTTTTATTTTATTTTAAAATTTATTGTTTAAAATTAAATTCCTGTAAATATAAACATGTAGTAGATTAAGTAGTCAAAATTATTGTTTAGTAATAAGCAATACAAAAAAAAAGACAATGTAAATACGTCAGGCCCCTATTGTTGAGCCGACACTTATTAATAATAGTTATAAGTTTATTTTTAATTCAAAATTGTATATTACCGAAATGTTTAATATAAAATGAGTTTGATGCACTGTCTGATTCAATCTTAAGAATTGATAAAAAAACATGAAATCTTTATTGCGGGCGATTTCAATGTACACAATTCTGGGTGGCTTCGCCATTCTGGCCAGACAACACCCGAAGGAAGGTGTGTTGAGTTATTCGCTGAGTTTAACCACCTTACTCAGCTTGTAAATGAGCCTACCCGAATACCTTACATTGCATATCATTCCGCTAACACCCTTGACTTGTTCCTTACCTCTCGTCCTGAGAAATACTCTGTCAGTGTATTATCGCCTCTAGGCTCGTCCGACCATTGTGTAGTATCAGCTAATTTCTCGTTAATAAACCACGTAGTTAGAGAAAAAACTCCCAAAAAAATAGTATGGCAATACGAGAAAGCCAATTGGGACGGCCTTAACAACTTCTTTGGGAGAACTAACTGGTCGCTATTTTTTCGTGATAGCAACGTGGATGCCGCCGCTGATGCAATCACAAACATCATTCTTATTGGTATGAGAAAGTTTATTCCTTTCAGGAATAAATCTATCAAATCAAAGGAAGATGGATGGTATGACTTGAGCTGTAAAGAGGCTTCTAGGATTAGAGAGGTGTGCTTTCGGTTTTACAAAGCAAACCCTACCGAGGAAAACCGAAAAAAATTTAAACGAGCAAGAAATGATTGCAATGCCCATCTTCGGCGAGTCAAATTCGCCTACGACCGAAAATTAAGGCAAAAAATACTACAATGTCCCAAAGGTAGTAAAAATTTTTGGTCCTTCGTGAAAAGAATCAAAAATACAGCCTCGTCGTCAATTCCAACGCTCATTTATAATGACATTCCAGTTGTCAGCTCTATAGACAAAGCCAATCTGTTTGCTGCGCATTTCGCAGCTAGCTCTACGCTTCCAGATTGTGCATTGTCGCCTCCTGCACCTCAGAGTATTGAACACTCTATTGGACAGATATTTATTCGTACTCGTGCAGTTGCTAGGGTTTTAAATGATCTCAACACACACAAATCCGCTGGGCCAGATGGTATTTCTCCATTAGTTCTGAAGAGGTGTTCTTCCAAGCTGGCATTACCATTGCGTAAGCTTTTCCATCTATCCTATTCTTCTGGACTCTTCCCGAGAAGTTGGAAAACAGCATTTGTCCAGCCCATACCCAAAAAAGGCGAGCCGTCATCTCCTTCTTCGTACCGACCCATAGCACTTAAATCCATTCTTTCCAAGGTCATGGAAACGCTGATCAATTATCAGCTTAAGAAATATCTTGAAACCAACGAAATCCTTAGTGACCGGCAGTATGGATTTCGTGGGCAACGTTCTACTGGTGATTTGATGGTATATCTCGCCGAACAGTGGAACCGATCTTTACATCATTTTGGAGAAAGCAAAGCTGTTGCACTCGATATTTTAAAGGCATTTGACAGAGTTTGGCATCAAGCTCTTTTGTCTAAAATGCGTGCTTATGGTGTTGATGATAAACTGCTTCATTGGATTAGAAGCTATCTTTTGGACCGCTCAATTCAAGTTGTTTTGGACGGTTTCAAGTCTGAAATACACCACATAAATGCTGGCGTTCCCCAGGGCTCTGTTCTGTCCCCGACACTCTTTCTCATTTTTATTAATGATCTCTTATCTGTGACTTCTAATCCAATTCACTCTTTCGCTGACGACAGCACTCTCAGCTTCTCATATAAGTTTGTGGAACGTCCCTCCACTTCTGATGTGGAGCACAAACAACTTTGTATGTTAAGCTCGTTGAATTCTGACCTTGACAGCATAATACAATGGGGAGAAATCAATCGAGTAGAATTTAACGCTTCCAAAACCCAATGTTGTCTCCTGTCGTCAAAGCGAATTCTTAACCCCATGCCATTATCCATGAATGGCACTTGCATCGAGGAAACTGAAAATCTCGCAATTCTCGGTATGTGCGTTAACGACAAGCTTCGTTGGAATGACCACATATTTACCATCGCTAAAAATGCTGCGAAATGTTTAGGTTTTCTAGCCCGGTGCAAGAAATATTTCTCTCCCTCTGATCTGGCTACCATATACAAGGCTTTTATTCGCCCAAAACTTGAGTACAATTGCCATATCTGGTCTGGTGCGCCTAAGACTTCTTTGCATCAGCTAGATAGAATACAAAACCGCGCGTTAAAACTTATCGGTGACGAAAATATAGCGAAATCAATAGATTCGCTTGAACACCGCAGGAACGTTTCTTGCTTGTCACTGTTTTATCGTTTCTTCTACCAGCGGTGCTCAAGAGAAATAGCCAGCTGCATGCCACCTCTCCTTGAATTCAACCGCAATACTCGTGGCGCTCTAAATGCTCATCAGTTTACCCTCAAGCCCATCTTCGGACGTACAGTTAAATTCAGGGATTCGTTCTTCAGCCGTACAACACGTATGTGGAATGCTCTGCCAAGCTCTGTCTTCCCACATCACTATGATCCACAGGCATTCAAAACACAAGCTCATAGACATCTCCTCTTTTCTCCTCCTCTTCCTTAACGCCCACGCTGTGCCAAGCATATAGCCGAGCATTATAAGGGTGCGAACCCCTTGAAGCGTGCGCGAATTATAAAAAAAAAAAAAAAAACAAAAAAAAAGTTCTCGAGTGATCATTCGAATGATTTTGCAACCTTGCGAGACCGAGTTCTCGAGTGATCATTCGAATGATTTTGCAACCTTGCGAGACCGAGTTCTCGAGTGATCATTCGAATGATTTTGCAACCTAGCGAGACTGAGTTCTCGAGTGATCATTCGAATTATTTTGCCTCCGAGACCGAGTACTTGGATGAAATGTTAATGTAAAATGTTAATATCAGCAACATTTATGAATTATGATCACGATTTTTAAGAAAATTTTCAGTGGTTATTACTGAATGGTGGGGGAAGGTTATATGCTATAGTAATAATTTTTTAACCAATTATTATGAAATTTTTTATACTGAATTATTACTGAATGGTGGGGGAAGGTTATAGGCTATAGTAATAATTTTTTAACAATTTTTAATGAAATTTTCAGTGGTTATTACTGAATGGTGGGGGAAGGTTATAGGCTATAGTAATAATTTTTTAACTAATTTTTATGAAATTTTCAGTGGTTATTACTGAATGGTGGGGGAAGGTAATAGGCTATAGTAATAATTTTTTAACCAATTTTTATGAAATTTTCAGTGGTTATTACTGAATGGTGGGGGAAGGTTATAGGCTATAGTAATAATTTGTTAACCAACTTTTATGAAATTTTCAGTGGTTATTACTGAATGGTGGGGGAAGGTTATTAACCATTTTTAACCAATTTTTATGAAATTTTCAGTGGTTATTACTGAATGGTGGGGGAAGGTTATAGGCTATAGTAATAATTTTTTAACCAATTTTTATAAAATTTTCAGTGGTTATTACTGAATGGTGGGGGAAGGTTATAGGCTATAGTAATAATTTTTTAACCAATTTTTATGAAATTTTCAGAGGTTATTACTGAATGGTGGGGGAAGGTTATATGCTATAGTAACTATTTTTAACCAATTTTTATGAAATTTTCAGTGGTTATTACTGAATGGTGGAGGAAGGTTATAGGCTATAGTACCACTCACCACGCGTTAATAGTTGGTAGGCGGGACGCTTGCGGGTAGCTAAGCCTGGGAAGAGATAATTATTTCTATTTCGTATTTCATTCATATCTCGAATACTGTTAGACATTTTACTCAATTTAAAATTTCAAGTAAAGGGTAAATTAAATGAGATGGATGTTATTGTACAAAATATAAACCGTTTTCAATAACCCTTTTTTTAATGCAGCACACAACAACCGAATTTTTCGCAACTATTTTTTAAGTATTTCGGTAAGACGCAAAACGTTATGGCTTGTTGTTGTCATTAACCCATTTTTATGTAGACCGGTAAACCCCAAAACGTTGTCATTAACACTTCTTTACTTCAGCACACAGGAAACAAATTTTTACCTGACTTTTTTTACGTATCCCAGTTAGACGCAAAACGTTGTGGCTTGTGACTGTCATGAACCCATTTTTATATAGACCGGTAAAACCCAAAACGTTGTCATTAACCCTTTTTACTTTTTGCTTTGTATAAAAACAAATAATTTTTTAAAATAAAGTTAGTTCTAAAGTATAATTCATGTGTGTTACATCAAAGGTAAAAACGAACATCGGTGATTATAACAACGTATTTTGTTTTCTACATTTTAAAATTGCTATAAGAACAATTTAAAAGTACAAGAACCTTAGTTATTTCAAAAAATTTGTTTGAGAGGTAAGTCATATTACTTAATTAAATTTTTTTTTTATCGGAAGTTAATTATACGTTTTGGCAGAGGCAGCAAAAATACCAAAATGAAACCTAGTTGCAAGAAATCCATTGTTTGGAATTTTTTCGTGAAAGATGCGGACTCTAAATTCGTAAAATGCAACATTTGCAAGAAGAATTTAAATTTTTTTTCAAATACCACCAACTTAAAACAGCATCTTGAACGCATACATCCTGTGTAATTAAGGAAGGAAATTGATGATATTGTGGAAAACAATGAACTGGACACTCATGTTTCAGACGCAGTTCCGAGTACCAGTGGTTTACAGTCCCATCATCAACGGATATCATCCACTTCGACAACTTTAACCGAAGCTACAACGAATGCCGAAAAGAGATCAGCTCCAGCTCCAGACACTGATGGCAGATCAGAAGTTAGTCAACGAAAGACTAAGCAAATGAGGCTTTATGGAGTAAGAGAAAAATAATTTTCTCAATATGAAAAGGATAGGATCGACAAATGTTTATTGAAGATGATAACCATTGATTATCAACCGCTGTCACTGGTGGAAAATTCGGGATTTCTGGAATATACCCATATGCTTCAGCCTCTATATAAGCCTCCTAACAGGAAAACGCTTACAATGACGTTGCTACCCAATCTTGTCGCGGTCGATCTTGTCGAAGTCGCGGGAAAAATAAAATTTATGTTGTCGGGTGTAGACTACGTTGGAGTAACAACTGACATGTGGACTTCTGATAGCAATAAATCGTACTGCACCGTCACTTGCCATTTTAATTTTTAAGATAAGCTGTACTCGCCAGTAATTGCTACAAGAGAAATGCGAGAAGCGCATACAGGAAGCAATATCGCCAAAGTTCTGACAAAAATTTTTGAAGAATGCGGCGTTAATGACAAAATCGTAATGGTTGTTTCAGATAATGGAGCAAACATAAAAAACGCAATAAATGAGCACCTGAAAAAATACCATCATCCCTGTGTGGCTCATACATTGAACTTAAGCGTAAATGATGGAATTGCTGCAAATGCTAAATTTTCGGATTTATTAAAAAAATGTAGAGCATTGGTAACTCATTTTAAGCAGAGTACTTTGGCATCCGAAAAACAAAGGAAAACCCAAGAAAACATGTCACTTCCACAGCTTAAAATAAAGCAAGATGTTGTTACGAGGTGGAATTCGTCGTTAATTATGATAGAAAGGCTATTAGCAATTAAGGGTCCTCTTTCGGTTGCAGTTACTGATTTACCAAGAGCTCCAGAATTTTTGGTTGCATCTGAATGGGAATTGATTAACGATTGCATTCCACTTCTAACACCATTTGACACGCTTACAAAGGAACTTTCTGGGGAGGATTATCCGACAATGGGTCTTGCGATACCCTTATTGCGAGGGCTTCAATTAAAAATTAAAAATCGGAGCTGTTTAACACTAACTGGTACCAAGCTTCAACATGATTTATCACAAATAATCATGAGACGGTTTGGTCCTTTTGAAAGTAACAAAATTGCTTCGAAGACAACTCTGCTGGATCCAAGACTCAAAAAAGCAGCTTTCTGATTAGAAGAAAATGCGAGAAATGCTGAAAGATGGCTTAAAGAGGAACTGAATGGTCTTATTTGTCGGAGTAGACTTACATCAACGTCGGAAACAATAAGTCCATCGACAAGCACAGTATCAGCACAAAATGATCCTGATTCTCTCTGGTTTGACTTCGACGAAAAGTTGGCCCACACGCAGACAGTCATTACACCAGAAGTAACTGCAACATTGACATTGAGGCAATATTTCGAATTACCTCATCTACCAAGATCTGCAAATCCGCTGGAATTTTGGAAGGAACATAAGAATTCACTACCCGATTGCTGAAATATTCAGCTATACCCGCAACGTCTGCGCCTTCAGAAAGAGTTTTTTCTAAGGCTGGTCAACTGACGAACGACCGCCGAAATCGGTTACTAGACAAAAATTTGGACAAAATAATATTTTTAAATAGTTCTTTTTCAAAATGTGGGCACTATTAAGTCTTAGTTCAAAAGTTCATCAGTTTTTGTTATAACTTTAAAACTTTTAATTTAATGTAAAAAAAAAATGTAGTTAGTTAACTTAAAATCATAGTCTTAGTTATTGTTGTAAAGTACATTTGTTTTTCATTTCCAATAGTTAATTTACAATAAATTTATTTCAATGTTTTGTTTGTAGATGATGAGATATAAAAAATCTAAACAATAAAAAAACAAAGACGTTTAAAATCTCTATTAGCTTCTCCGTAGAGAGATTTGAGAAAGTTGGTGTTATGTGCTCTAAATAACTTTAAAAAAGCAAACGAGTTGGTTCTAGCCTTAACACATTCTTTGTCAAACCATTTTTGCTTGTATGAACTTTTGATTATTGATGGCTTGTATGGCGGAACTGCATTTTTAATAACATTTGTTAGTGTATCAATATTTAACAGAGTATTTGCAAAATATAAACTCTCTAGATTAATATTCATGTTAGTCTGGAAGTTATTGCGCATTCTTTCGTTCCAAACCAATTTTGGTAATTATTCCAAGTTGCGTGCAAGGGTCACCATTTGGTGAACCTGTTACAATGCATTCAATTTCAAGAGGCATGTGATCCGAAAAATGCTCGACACCTACACGAAAATCTTTAAGCAGTTGCTTCCAACTTCCAGAGATGAGGCAATAGTCAATTACAGAGAGGAAGAATAAAAGTAAACTCGCCGGCAAAATCACCTACACAGCTTCCATTTAAAATATTACAGTCGAATACATACGCCAGCTCAAGTATTTTTATACCCTTGTTGTCAGAAACCTCGTCTTTTGACTTGCGATTCATATGTGCAATTGTTGATTTACTTTCGCTTACAAAGTTGTTCTCCGACAGGTCTAACCGTCCATTGAAATCCCGTATGAGCATTACATCTGTTGAATCCAGGTTATTTAGCATTTCCGTTAGCTTGTCGTAGTCGTGTTGCCAGTGACTGCCATTGAGATAAATAGGGACTATATAGAGGGTGCTGTTGTTGATTTTTACACTAATAACATATGCTTCTTCCACTATTCTGAAATTGACATCCACGCTTTTAAGATTATTTCGATAGCCAAGGAGTTCACCTCCACTACCTCTACCAAATTTCGCCGACTTTTTTGCAGGTACCCATTTTAATTCATAGTTCAATAAGAATGGCTTAAACATATCTATTTCATTTTCTAGCTCATGGGTTTCAAATAGTAAAAAAATATCAAAATCTCTAATATAATCGAAAAATTTAGCAAACAATAACTTATTTTTTAAGCCAGCAACATTATAACTTAAAATTCTAATATTGGAAAATAATTCTACATTTTTTTAAATTCATTCTGATAGACAAGCAAATTTCAATTAGAGTGCTCGTGTAAACGTTTATCTAATTTTCTTGTTACAGCGGCTGTTTTAACAGTTTGAGAGCTTGAACTTGTTGCACTAGACGTTTTTGACGTTTGGATTTGACTTCTTACTGTCGTTGTGTTCGTACTATTTTGGTGAAGTTCATTGTTTATTTTTTCTATACATAGAGGCGAGACTTCGAGTATTTTCCTTAATTTATCGATACCATTTTCACTGCCGCGTTTAAGACCCAGTGAAGTGTTGTTGTGGAGCGAGGTCCCACTTGGGGTTCTGCCACTGGCAAGGACATCGCGACACGCTCGCGGTTGCTCGGCTAAGCTCGTTGGACGGGCGGTCCTTCTCACTTACCAGTGACACCTCGTCATGAACAAAAATTCGTGTCGACTTATAAATAAAAGGAAATGTAAAAAGGGAAAATTGGAAAAAAAGGGGGCTGGATACAGGAGAGGAAAAGGATAATGTCCCTCAGACCAGATGCACCCGACTCATTCCTTAACTTTCTCATTAAAACTTACAACTATTCTATTCTATGTTAAAACTATGTTAAAACAAAAAAATTTATTTCTTTAAATAAAAATTCCAAACTTACTAACTAATCTAATTCTTAGAGGAAAGACTCGGTTGCATCCGGACCAAGGCCTCACAAAACCATGGAGGAAATGATCAACTATATTAGTTTATCTGTATACAGTCCGTCAAGTCATGATCTGGAAACGTTGAGGCCGCCCGCAGCAGGATCATTGATCCCAGCCACACTCCATAGCCACCGCGTCTACTCACTCATGGTGAGTACCAATAAAATTGTAAAAAAAACAACCCATAAAAATTAAAATTTTTCTTGTAAATTCTCTAATCGGAGATACACACACACACACACACACACTGCGTGCTCGTCTTGTGGCAAAATCATCCACGAAATGACGCAGCGGCAGCGAACAGCGCTGCTCACAAAGCACAGAGCTCAGACTTTGCCGTGATCTGATGCGATATAGCGATATTTAAAAATTGTATATTGGGGTCCCCAAGGGGCCGATCGCTCCAAATTTTTACAAAAAGTATTTTTCATCGAAGACACACATGTTTACTTACAAAAAGTATTTTCCATCGAAGACACACATGTGTACAAAATTTAAAGAAAATCGGGTAAATTTTGTAAAATATTTGTATGGGAGCCCCCCAGACCCGAGGTCCGAGGGGGCTCAAATTTTAATAAAAAGTATTGTCACCGGAAATATACATGTGTGCAAAATTTCAATAAAATCGGGCCATGGGAAGTGGGCTAAAAATTGATCAGAAAATCTGACCAGCCAGCCAGCCAGCCAGCCAGCCAGCCAGCCAACCAGCCAGCCACGTGCACGCGAAGTTAATATAGAGAATTTAAAAAAAAAGGAATATGCCTCACACCCCCAATGGGCCACGGCAATGAAAAATCAATTTGTTGTCTTTTCAAATTTCATATACATGTATTACTTCTATTAACTTTTATTATTAAAACTTCAAATTTAAAATGAAATATATAAAAAAATTAAATCAAAAGAAAGCGATGTATGTAATATAAAATAATGGCAATTATCTTTATTTATAGAAAGTTATTTAAAAAGATCATCGTTTATATATATATATATATATATATATATATATATATATATATATATATATATATATATATATATATACTGCGCTTTGTAGTAAAAAATTAAGCAATTGGCACTTACTTGGTTGAGCTCAATGATATCTTGCCGGCAGGATCTCGTTGACGAACCTGTTGCAAAGTATGGGTTAATGATTTATGAAACTACTGAGTGCAGTTTACACTACTGTTTAAGTGTAAGTTAAATAAAATAAAATCCAAAAAAAACTCGATTTTAAATTAACTGAATCAACATAAATTCAGAAGTTAAAAAGAACTTGATTTTAAATCAACTGAATCTAATAAATTCAAAAAGTAAAAAGAAAACTCGATTTAGAATAAATTCGATGAAGAAACTCAAAAGTAGAGAAAACTCAATCTTAAATTCGGATAAAGAAAAACTTTTGAAAGTAACAAAATTGCTTCGAAGACAACTCTGCTGGATCCAAGACTCAAAAAATCAGCTTTCGGATTAGAAGAAAATGCGAGAAATGCTGAAAGATGGCTTAAAGAGGAACTGAATGGTCTTATTTTTCGGAGTAGACCTACACCAACGTTGGAAACAATAAGTCCATCGACAAGCACAGTATCAGCACAAAATGATCCTGATTCTCTCTGGTTTGACTTCGACGAAAAGTTGGCCCACACGCAGACAGTCATTACACCAGAAGTAACTGCAACATTGACATTGAGGCAATATTTCGAATTACCTCATCTACCAAGATCTGCAAATCCGCTGGAATTTTGGAAGGAACATAAGAATTCACTACCCGATTGCTGAAATATTCAGCTATACCCGCAACGTCTGCGCCTTCAGAAAGAGTTTTTTCTAAGGCTGGTCAACTGACGAACGACCGCCGAAATCGGTTACTAGACAAAAATTTGGACAAAATAATATTTTTAAATAGTTCTTTTTCAAAATGTGGGCACTATTAAGTCTTAGTTCAAAAGTTCATCAGTTTTTGTTATAACTTTAAAACTTTAAATTTAATGTAAAAAAAATGTAGTTAGTTAACTTAAAATCAAAGTCTTAGTTATTGTTGTAAAGTACATTTGTTTTTCATTTCCAATAGTTAATTTACAATAAATTTATTTCAATGTTTTGTTTGTAGATGATGAGATATAAAAAATCTAAACAATAAAAAAACAAAGACGTTTAAAATCTCTATTAGCTTCTCCGTAGAGAGATTTGAGAAAGTTGGTGTTATGTGCTCTAAATAACTTTAAAAAAGCAAACGAGTTGGTTCTAGCCTTAACACATTCTTTGTCAAACCATTTTTGCTTGTATGAACTTTTGATTATTGATGGCTTGTATGGCGGAACTGCATTTTTAATAACATTTGTTAGTGTATCAATATTTAACAGAGTATTTGCAAAATATAAACTCTCTAGATTATTATTCATGTTAGTCTGGAAGTTATTGCGCATTCTTTCGTTCCAAACCAATTTTGGTAATTATTCCAAGTTGCGTGCAAGGGTCACCATTTGGTGAACCTGTTACAATGCATTCAATTTCAAGAGGCATGTGATCCGAAAAATGCTCGACACCTAAACGAAATTCTCCAAGCAGTTGCTTCCAACTTCCAGAGATGAGGCAATAGTCAATTACAGAGAGGAAGAATAAAAGTAAACTCGCCGGCAAAATCACCTACACAGCTTCCATTTAAAATATTACAGTCGAATACATACGCCAGCTCAAGTATTTTTATACCCTTGTTGTCAGAAACCTCGTCTTTTGACTTGCGATTCATATGTGCAATTGTTGATTTACTTTCGCTTACAAAGTTGTTCTCCGACAGGTCTAACCGTCCATTGAAATCCCGTATGAGCATTACATCTGTTGAATCCAGGTTATTTAGCATTTCCGTTAGCTTGTCGTAGTCGTGTTGCCAGTGACTGCCATTGAGATAAATAGGGACTATATAGAGGGTGCTGTTGTTGATTTTTACACTAATAACATATGCTTCTTCCACTATTCTGAAATTGACATCCACGCTTTTAAGATTATTTCGATAGCCAAGGAGTTCACCTCCACTACCTCTACCAAATTTCGCCGACTTTTTTGCAGGTACCCATTTTAATTCATAGTTCAATAAGAATGGCTTAAACATATCTATTTCATTTTCTAGCTCATGGGTTTCAAATAGTAAAAAAATATCAAAATCTCTAATATAATCGAAAAATTTAGCAAACAATAACTTATTTTTTAAGCCAGCAACATTATAACTTAAAATTCTAATATTGGAAAATAATTCTACATTTTTTTAAATTCATTCTGATAGACAAGCAAATTTCAATTAGAGTGCTCGTGTAAACGTTTATCTAATTTTCTTGTTACAGCGGCTGTTTTAACAGTTTGAGAGCTTGAACTTGTTGCACTAGACGTTTTTGACGTTTGGATTTGACTTCTTACTGTCGTTGTGTTCGTACTATTTTGGTGAAGTTCATTGTTTATTTTTTCTATACATAGAGGCGAGACTTCGAGTATTTTCCTTAATTTATCGATACCATTTTCACTGCCGCGTTTAAGACCCAGTGAAGTGTTGTTGTGGAGCGAGGTCCCACTTGGGGTTCTGCCACTGGCAAGGACATCGCGACACGCTCGCGGTTGCTCGGCTAAGCTCGTTGGACGGGCGGTCCTTCTCACTTACCAGTGACACCTCGTCATGAACAAAAATTCGTGTCGACTTATAAATAAAAGGAAATGTAAAAAGGGAAAATTGGAAAAAAAGGGGGCTGGATACAGGAGAGGAAAAGGATAATGTCCCTCAGACCAGATGCACCCGACTCATTCCTTAACTTTCTCATTAAAACTTACAACTATTCTATTCTATGTTAAAACTATGTTAAAACAAAAAAATTTATTTCTTTAAATAAAAATTCCAAACTTACTAACTAATCTAATTCTTAGAGGAAAGACTCGGTTGCATCCGGACCAAGGCCTCACAAAACCATGGAGGAAATGATCAACTATATTAGTTTATCTGTATACAGTCCGTCAAGTCATGATCTGGAAACGTTGAGGCCGCCCGCAGCAGGATCATTGATCCCAGCCACACTCCATAGCCACCGCGTCTACTCACTCATGGTGAGTACCAATAAAATTGTAAAAAAAACAACCCATAAAAATTAAAATTTTTCTTGTAAATTCTCTAATCGGAGATACACACACACACACACACACACTGCGTGCTCGTCTTGTGGCAAAATCATCCACGAAATGACGCAGCGGCAGCGAACAGCGCTGCTCACAAAGCACAGAGCTCAGACTTTGCCGTGATCTGATGCGATATAGCGATATTTAAAAATTGTATATTGGGGTCCCCAAGGGGCCGATCGCTCCAAATTTTTACAAAAAGTATTTTTCATCGAAGACACACATGTTTACTTACAAAAAGTATTTTCCATCGAAGACACACATGTGTACAAAATTTAAAGAAAATCGGGTAAATTTTGTAAAATATTTGTATGGGAGCCCCCCAGACCCGAGGTCCGAGGGGGCTCAAATTTTAATAAAAAGTATTGTCACCGGAAATATACATGTGTGCAAAATTTCAATAAAATCGGGCCATGGGAAGTGGGCTAAAAATTGATCAGAAAATCTGACCAGCCAGCCAGCCAGCCAGCCAGCCAGCCAGACAGCCAGCCAACCAGCCAGCCACGTGCACGCGAAGTTAATATAGAGAATTTAAAAAAAAAGGAATATGCCTCACACCCCCAATGGGCCACGGCAATGAAAAATCAATTTGTTGTCTTTTCAAATTTCATATACATGTATTACTTCTATTAACTTTTATTATTAAAACTTCAAATTTAAAATGAAATATATAAAAAAATTAAATCAAAAGAAAGCGATGTATGTAATATAAAATAATGGCAATTATCTTTATTTATAGAAAGTTATTTAAAAAGATCATCGTTTATATATATATATATATATATATATATATATACTGCGCTTTGTAGTAAAAAATTAAGCAATTGGCACTTACTTGGTTGAGCTCAATGATATCTTGCCGGCAGGATCTCGTTGACGAACCTGTTGCAAAGTATGGGTTAATGATTTATGAAACTACTGAGTGCAGTTTACACTACTGTTTAAGTGTAAGTTAAATAAAATAAAATCCAAAAAAAACTCGATTTTAAATTAACTGAATCAACATAAATTCAGAAGTTAAAAAGAACTTGATTTTAAATCAACTGAATCTAATAAATTCAAAAAGTAAAAAGAAAACTCGATTTAGAATAAATTCGATGAAGAAACTCAAAAGTAGAGAAAACTCAATCTTAAATTCGGATAAAGAAAAACTTTTGAAAGTAACAAAATTGCTTCGAAGACAACTCTGCTGGATCCAAGACTCAAAAAATCAGCTTTCGGATTAGAAGAAAATGCGAGAAATGCTGAAAGATGGCTTAAAGAGGAACTGAATGGTCTTATTTTTCGGAGTAGACCTACACCAACGTTGGAAACAATAAGTCCATCGACAAGCACAGTATCAGCACAAAATGATCCTGATTCTCTCTGGTTTGACTTCGACGAAAAGTTGGCCCACACGCAGACAGTCATTACACCAGAAGTAACTGCAACATTGACATTGAGGCAATATTTCGAATTACCTCATCTACCAAGATCTGCAAATCCGCTGGAATTTTGGAAGGAACATAAGAATTCACTACCCGATTGCTGAAATATTCAGCTATACCCGCAACGTCTGCGCCTTCAGAAAGAGTTTTTTCTAAGGCTGGTCAACTGACGAACGACCGCCGAAATCGGTTACTAGACAAAAATTTGGACAAAATAATATTTTTAAATAGTTCTTTTTCAAAATGTGGGCACTATTAAGTCTTAGTTCAAAAGTTCATCAGTTTTTGTTATAACTTTAAAACTTTAAATTTAATGTAAAAAAAATGTAGTTAGTTAACTTAAAATCAAAGTCTTAGTTATTGTTGTAAAGTACATTTGTTTTTCATTTCCAATAGTTAATTTACAATAAATTTATTTCAATGTTTTGTTTGTAGATGATGAGATATAAAAAATCTAAACAATAAAAAAACAAAGACGTTTAAAATCTCTATTAGCTTCTCCGTAGAGAGATTTGAGAAAGTTGGTGTTATGTGCTCTAAATAACTTTAAAAAAGCAAACGAGTTGGTTCTAGCCTTAACACATTCTTTGTCAAACCATTTTTGCTTGTATGAACTTTTGATTATTGATGGCTTGTATGGCGGAACTGCATTTTTAATAACATTTGTTAGTGTATCAATATTTAACAGAGTATTTGCAAAATATAAACTCTCTAGATTATTATTCATGTTAGTCTGGAAGTTATTGCGCATTCTTTCGTTCCAAACCAATTTTGGTAATTATTCCAAGTTGCGTGCAAGGGTCACCATTTGGTGAACCTGTTACAATGCATTCAATTTCAAGAGGCATGTGATCCGAAAAATGCTCGACACCTACACGAAAATCTTTAAGCAGTTGCTTCCAACTTCCAGAGATGAGGCAATAGTCAATTACAGAGAGGAAGAATAAAAGTAAACTCGCCGGCAAAATCACCTACACAGCTTCCATTTAAAATATTACAGTCGAATACATACGCCAGCTCAAGTATTTTTATACCCTTGTTGTCAGAAACCTCGTCTTTTGACTTGCGATTCATATGTGCAATTGTTGATTTACTTTCGCTTACAAAGTTGTTCTCCGACAGGTCTAACCGTCCATTGAAATCCCGTATGAGCATTACATCTGTTGAATCCAGGTTATTTAGCATTTCCGTTAGCTTGTCGTAGTCGTGTTGCCAGTGACTGCCATTGAGATAAATAGGGACTATATAGAGGGTGCTGTTGTTGATTTTTACACTAATAACATATGCTTCTTCCACTATTCTGAAATTGACATCCACGCTTTTAAGATTATTTCGATAGCCAAGGAGTTCACCTCCACTACCTCTACCAAATTTCGCCGACTTTTTTGCAGGTACCCATTTTAATTCATAGTTCAATAAGAATGGCTTAAACATATCTATTTCATTTTCTAGCACATGGGTTTCAAATAGTAAAAAAATATCAAAATCTCTAATATAATCGAAAAATTTAGCAAACAATAACTTATTTTTTAAGCCAGCAACATTATAACTTAAAATTCTAATATTGGAAAATAATTCTACATTTTTTTAAATTCATTCTGATAGACAAGCAAATTTCAATTAGAGTGCTCGTGTAAACGTTTATCTAATTTTCTTGTTACAGCGGCTGTTTTAACAGTTTGAGAGCTTGAACTTGTTGCACTAGACGTTTTTGACGTTTGGATTTGACTTCTTACTGTCGTTGTGTTCGTACTATTTTGGTGAAGTTCATTGTTTATTTTTTCTATACATAGAGGCGAGACTTCGAGTATTTTCCTTAATTTATCGATACCATTTTCACTGCCGCGTTTAAGACCCAGTGAAGTGTTGTTGTGGAGCGAGGTCCCACTTGGGGTTCTGCCACTGGCAAGGACATCGCGACACGCTCGCGGTTGCTCGGCTAAGCTCGTTGGACGGGCGGTCCTTCTCACTTACCAGTGACACCTCGTCATGAACAAAAATTCGTGTCGACTTATAAATAAAAGGAAATGTAAAAAGGGAAAATTGGAAAAAAAGGGGGCTGGATACAGGAGAGGAAAAGGATAATGTCCCTCAGACCAGATGCACCCGACTCATTCCTTAACTTTCTCATTAAAACTTACAACTATTCTATTCTATGTTAAAACTATGTTAAAACAAAAAAATTTATTTCTTTTCATAAAAATTCCAAACTTACTAACTAATCTAATTCTTAGAGGAAAGACTCGGTTGCATCCGGACCAAGGCCTCACAAAACCATGGAGGAAATGATCAACTATATTAGTTTATCTGTATACAGTCCGTCAAGTCATGATCTGGAAACGTTGAGGCCGCCCGCAGCAGGATCATTGATCCCAGCCACACTCCATAGCCACCGCGTCTACTCACTCATGGTGAGTACCAATAAAATTGTAAAAAAAACAACCCATAAAAATTAAAATTTTTCTTGTAAATTCTCTAATCGGAGATACACACACACACACACACACACACACACACTGCGTGCTCGTCTTGTGGCAAAATCATCCACGAAATGACGCAGCGACAGCGAACAGCGCTGCTCACAAAGCACAGAGCTCAGACTTTGCCGTGATCTGATGCGATATAGCGATATTTAAAAATTGTATATTGGGGTCCCCAAGGGGCCGATCGCTCCAAATTTTTACAAAAAGTATTTTTCATCGAAGACACACATGTTTACTTACAAAAAGTATTTTCCATCGAAGACACACATGTGTACAAAATTTAAAGAAAATCGGGTACATTTTGTAAAATATTTGTATGGGAGCCCCCCAGACCCGAGGTCCGAGGGGGCTCAAATTTTAATAAAAAGTATTGTCACCGGAAATATACATGTGTGCAAAATTTCAATAAAATCGGGCCATGGGAAGTGCGCTAAAAATTGATCAGAAAATCTGACCAGCCAGCCAGCCAGCCAGCCAGCCAACCAGCCAGCCACGTGCACGCGAAGTTAATATAGAGAATTTAAAAAAAAAGGAATATGCCTCACACCCCCCAATGGGCCTCGGCAATGAAAAATCAATTTGTTGTCTTTTCAAATTTCATATACATGTATTACTTCTATTAACTTTTATTATTAAAACTTCAAATTTAAAATGAAATATATAAAAAAATTAAATCAAAAGAAAGCGATGTATGTAATATATGTATGTTTCACAAAAGTTATGAGTATAATGATATGAAAATAAAATTATTCAAAAATAATGGCAATTATCTTTATTTATAGAAAGTTATTTAAAAAGACTGTTTCTTCATCGTTTATATATATATATATATATATATATATATATATATATATACTGCGCTTTGTAGTAAAAAATTAAGCAATTGGCACTTACTTGGTTGAGCTCAATGATATCTTGCCGGCAGGATCTCGTTGACGAACCTGTTGCAAAGTATGGGTTAATGATTTATGAAACTACTGAGTGCAGTTTACACTACTGTTTAAGTGTAAGTTAAATAAAACAAAAAAATCCAAAAAAAACTCGATTTTAAATTAACTGAATCAACATAAATTCAGAAGTTAAAAAGAACTTGATTTTAAATCAACTGAATCTAATAAATTCAAAAAGTAAAAAGAAAACTCGATTTAGAATAAATTCGATGAAGAAACTCAAAAGTAGAGAAAACTCAATCTTAAATTCGGATAAAGAAAAACTTTTGAAAGTAACAAAATTGCTTCGAAGACAACTCTGCTGGATCCAAGACTCAAAAAATCAGCTTTCGGATTAGAAGAAAATGCGAGAAATGCTGAAAGATGGCTTAAAGAGGAACTGAATGGTCTTATTTTTCGGAGTAGACCTACACCAACGTTGGAAACAATAAGTCCATCGACAAGCACAGTATCAGCACAAAATGATCCTGATTCTCTCTGGTTTGACTTCGACGAAAAGTTGGCCCACACGCAGACAGTCATTACACCAGAAGTAACTGCAACATTGACATTGAGGCAATATTTCGAATTACCTCATCTACCAAGATCTGCAAATCCGCTGGAATTTTGGGAGGAACATAAGAATTCACTACCCGATTTGTATAAGCTGTACCTGAAATATTCAGCTATACCCGCAACGTCTGTGCCTTCAGAAAGAGTTTTTTCTAAGGCTGGTCAACTGACGAACGACCGCCGAAATCAGTTACTAGACAAAAATTTGGACAAAATAATATTTTTAAATAGTTATTTTTCAAAATGTGGGCACTATTAAGTCTTAGTTCAAAAGTTCATCAGTTTTTGTTATAACTTTAAAACTTTAATTTAATGTAAAAAAAATGTAGTTAGTTAATTTAAAATCAAAGTCTTAGTTGTTGTTGTAAAGAACATTTGTTTTTCATTTCCAATAGTTAATTGACAATAAATTTATTTCAATGTTTTGTTTGTAGATGATGAATGATGAGATATAAAAAATCTAAAAAATAAAAATTAAAAAAAGTTTTTTTTTTGCTCTTTTGAATCATTCGAATGATAATCGATTATATCCATCATTCGAATACTCAATAATCGATTCTTGAAATCATTCGATTATGCCCATCACTAAATATGCTACTGTCAATTTTCCATATTCTAACTTGACATCTGTCAGCCATTTTTTACGGTCGCCGCATCATCATATTATTACAACCGCTAAATGACGCAGTCCTCATTAGGAAACCAAAGTTTAGTCACACCCTCTTTCGATTTACTCAAACCAAACTCAAAACCAAATCAAATGGTAAACTGTCAAAGTAACAGAATTTTCGTGGTTTTCGAGGTGAATGCTTTGCAAATAAAACGCCAAACTGAAACAACAAAAATGTCAAAAACAAACTGAGAAATTAGTCTGCTTTCTATCTCTTCGCCATGTTGCTTAGTAAACGAAACCCAGCAAAGTAGTTGTTACAAACCTGGCAAATAAAAAGAAAATCAAGCAGTACCATGGGCATAGTTTGCTAATAGAACATCAAACCAAAAGCATTTAAAAGAAATTTTACCTATATTCTGCAAATCGAAAGAGCTATTATGATAGACTTGACAAACAACAACTGCCGATCGTCAACACAATAATTGCTGCGTTGCTTTGGCTAATCAAGCTTGGCTTACAACAACAATCGCATAAGCATAAAGCCGAATGCTGCGTTGCTTTGGCTTTACAAAAGCAACAGCTTTTGGCTTTAAATGTTCGATGCATTTTAATTGTTATGTGTGTTAAACAAAACATCGCCTTACGGTGAGCGCTATAATTAAAAATGGCTTTAGTTATAAATCCTAAAAACTTTTTGGATTTATTTTCAGCTTTATGCTTATGCGATTTTGTTGTAAGCCAAGCTGGATACGCCAAAGCAACGCAGCAGAAAACGAGTCGATACTCGATATGTAGTTCAAATGACAGAAGAAATATTGGCGTCCCTTTATTTATTTCACACAACGAAAAGTATTAGCAACAGAATGATAACTCTTGTTGAAAAAATTATATTAATTGCTTGTACAAGATATTATAATTTAATTCAAAGCAAGTTATATCGCGTATGGAGGCACATCAAAGCCGAATTATTCGAATGAGGAAACGATTAATTCAAAAACATTCTCGACGGATAGCGCAAATCTTACCTGTTAATGTGAAGAAGATTTCGATGATGACCAACAGTCTGATCTAGAGGTGGGACAAATGGATTAGTGATGTGTCAACTCGAGTTCATAAACCGGTTCAAACCGAGTTATTGCCAAACCGAGTTAAACCGAGTTGTATTTGCATCAAACCGAGTTGGCGAAACCGAAAGAACGAACCAAAAAATGTAATGCCAAAACTGCATTGAAAAACCGAGTTGAACCGAACAGACGACCGAGTTGTATTTACATCAAACCGAGTTGGCGAAACCGAAAGAACAAACCAACAAATGTAATGCCAAAACTGCATTGAACAACCGAGTTGAACAGACGATTCGGTTTGGTTGGTAAGGATAAGTTAATACATGAATGTACGCTTATATAAAGTCGAGTTGGAAAGCAGTACATATATATTGTTTTTCGGTTCGGTTTCTCATGAGACGGTGGCACTGTATGCGCTGTTTCGTTGTGAGCTCCATCGAATAATCGAACCATCGAACCAAGTCAAGCGTATAGATCAACATCGGTTATGAAATTTTACGGTTTTTATACAATACAAATGAGTTAAACCGAGTTGCAAACTTTTTCAATATCTATTTTTGGTTCGTATTCTGCTTCGTTTCAGTTTCTTTTGTTACGGATTACGGTGGCAGATATTACAGTACTGTTTTTCATAATTTTTATCCCAACGTGTACGTTTATTTTACGAAGAAAATAATGCCGGGTTCGGGCTATAAAAAAAAAGTCTCTAGTGTGGGAGGTTTTTAATAAATCAGAAGAAGGAAAAGTCATTTACAAGAAATGTTCTTCGTCATACAAGTATTCTGGAAATACGAGTACATTGACGATGCACATAAAAAAAACACCTTGGTGAATTTTTAGACATGTTGATGGGATGGTTAATACTGACATTATCCAAAGTACAAATGCTCAGCCTTCCACAAGCCAAGCAGTGGCTGATATTGTGACTCCACAATCGTCTAATCTAGAAGAACCCCATATTGAGAGACTCAGACAAACGCTGTTATCAGTTCCATCAAAAAAGTCAAGATTCTTGATAATAAAAAAGATAGACAAATAAAAAAAAATATTGAAAAAAGCAATAGTCGAATTTTTTTTTAGAACTGCATCAACAATGTCTAAGAATTCACCTGGGTGTTTTATTTAATATGCACCATCAATATAGTAGTATTTTCATAATACTTATAAGACGAAGATCATTCTTTGCAAAAAACTTTTCCTTCTTCCGGTTTACTGAAAACTTTCCACACTAGAAACAAGATTTGGTGGTCTTGATTAAAGAATGAATGAAGTATTTTTTTTGGCTCTGAAGTTTTTTATTTACTTTAATGATTTTTTTTTTGCTTTTTTGTTATCTAATAAATTAATTTTTATTAAATTGATTAAAAAATGTAATTATGATTAAGTTATATGCCTTTGTTTTTACTTTTTCAAACAACAGGTATAAAGAAAAATAGTTCAAATATTTTTGCCAATTCGGTTTGCAACTCGGTTTGCAACTCGGTTTGCTTCAATTACAACTCGGTTTAACTCGGTTTGAGAAATTTTCGGTTTGGCACATCACTAAAATGGATCTCTTGAGTGTACTGAATCTTTTGGTTCAGTCACGACGAAGAGCCATTCAAAAGATCCGTTCATTTCGTTCTTTTGGTTCTTTGTACTGTCTGAGTTCTTTATTGCAGAACAATTTTGATGAAGTACACTTAAAACATACGTATACAACCGAGATAAAATACAACGAAATTGTCAGCCGATTAAAGAAACGGTACACCGCAGTATACTTTCACGGCTGAAAGAAAAAGAAAACCTTAAGTTCAAAAATTTGCGAAACAATCAGCTTACAGCAACACAATCATTCCTTATACCGGGTAATTATTTTAAGCTGAAACTTAAAAAAATATCTCGGAAAATAAGCAATCCACGGAAATAATGTCCAAGATGAAAATTAATGATTAATCAATAAATTAGTACTCCCTTTCAGGTGGGGCGGGGCTAACTTTTAAAAACCTAGTTTTTTTTGCAAATTTTTTTTGGCACGACTAAAAGTTTGAAACATTTTTTTTCAATTCATGATAGATGATATTCAATTTTTCTATTTCTCTTACTGAGAACCTATGAATAATTCTGCAATACGCGTGTAATAAATAACGACGTTTTCTAGGAACAGGCGATTAAATCTGCTTTTAAATTAATGAATGTTTTTGTATTTTTTTTTTCAAATATACCGATTTAGCTTGAATGAAGATTATTTCGAAAGAAGAATTTCAGTAGGAGAATTCGAAATGGATGGGGGTACTAATTTTAGCACTTTGAGCATTTTGATCTTGGATTTTTTTTTCGTAGAATTACTTCCCGAGATATTTGAATTTCAGCTTAAAAAAATCACCCGGTATTTCAGAGTATTTCATTAAAAATTAATAACTGAAACAAAAACAAAATTTGTTTTTCGTATTGGTGAGAGTGAGCCATCAGCCATCGATACCCAATGGCTCAATCGACAATGTTTCGTTCACACGGTCTGTTCTCTGTTGCCACATAGTATTTAAAACTATACTGTTCCGCTCAATCTTCAATACGAATGAGCTGTACAACTCTTTTGATTTACTATAGAACAGAATCAGAGAAAGAGAACCAGAACCAGTGAGTGAACTAAACGGCTGAACCATTGCACGACTGAGCCACTGAGCCACTGAAGACTGAACTGAACGGTTTGATATATTTTTTGGTTCACTGTTCCGTTCAATCTTTAATACGAACGAGCTGTACCGCTCTTTTGATTTACTATAGAATCGAAGAACCAGAACCAGTGAGTGAGTGAATGAACTGAAGACTGAACCACTGAACCACTGAACCATTGCACGACTGAGCCAATGAAGATTGAACTGAACGGTTTGACATATTTTGGATCACTGCTGTTCCGTTCATTTCGTATGAAGTGTACCGCTCATTTGGTTCACTGTACTGTTCCGTTCAGTACGAACGGATCAATCACGAACGACACAGCTCTAGTCTGATCGTACATATTCCTCGAAGAATCGAACGCAAAATATGGTTGAAAGATAGAAGCAGACACTGGTGGGAAAAAATTGTGAAAATTGGTAGTTTCGACGACCAAATGGTTGACAATTTTAGAATAAACAAAGATGCATTCATATACATTTGCGAAACAGATTCACCAGTTCTGGTACCTCAAGCTATTCCTGTTGATATGAAAGTCGCAATAGCCTTGTAAAATGTACAAGCTAGTGTTCTGAATACCGGGTAATGGGCAATCAGTTCGGTGTTCATAAAAGCACAGTAAAGAAATAATTGTATGAATTTTGCCGGGCAATGGTATCAGTATTGTTAAAACAAGAGACTAGTAATTCCTTCGTTTCTTTAAACTCCCACACATTCCTTTTCACCATTTTTATAAAAGGTAGGGTAAAATACAAATAAATAATATTATTTATTTATTATAAATTACTTCGTGAATTATATAAGTATTATTATGCATAAGTTGTATTATCTTTTATTGCTATATTATATATACATATAATAAAGCAATCACAACAATCACAAACCACAAAAAAATTAAAATCACTATCAACTACGCATAAATATCAAAAGGAAAATTCAAAATGCACATGCAGGAGCTATTAAGTGTTAAATCACCATTTTAACTTTTCAATTTCAACCCCTGTTTATAAGCAAAATTTCGACTCGACTTCGCTGATCGAGTCCACTCAAACTCATTTGAACAAGACCCAGGTTTATATAATAATGCTATGTAGTTGTAGCTTCCATTTATTCGTTAGCTAGGCGTATCACAGTAACATTATTTATTAAAACTAATAAACCTGACATTCTTCTTTTACAGGAAACAAATCTCACTGGGAAAAACCCGTTCAGTCCAGACGGATACAATATCCACAGGGTCGACAAAGGCAGTGGACGCTCTGGGACGGCGGTCCTTATCAGGAACACTATGGCAGGCGAAAAGGTGCAAATCAGTGGTCTACGTAGCATGGAAACAACAGCTGTCAGCATTAAAGTCAACGAAGTGGAGACCTTGCTGGTGATATCGGTGTACAATCACTGTAACGCAACGAGGGAAGACATCCAACGGGATTTGCAAACAGTCTGCAACACCTCCTCTAGACACACATACTGTGTTGTTGGAGGTGATTTTAATGCTAGACATACTCGATGGCAGGACGAAGTATGCAATCACAAAGGAAGGGCCATTACAGACTGGATGGACTCAAATCCGCATCAGCACACGATGGCTATAGTTTCACAGCCCCGGAAGACGTACCCTCGGACACCGTCAACTTTGGATTTCTTTCTGGCAACCACAAATTTCTTAAATATTCTCCCAGAATTAAGAAATTATTCCTGCTTGGCGCATGATAGCGACTCGGATCATATGGCCATAGAGCTTCGAGTGAGGCTGAACCAGCGAATTGTGCAAGTCACCCCAACACCTAAACTTCACATCAACTTTAAGAAAATAAACTGGAACCGGTTTAGATCAGAAGTTGAAGCTGAACTTCCTATTCCAGCGGCTTGCAGAAATCTGGAGAATACAGAAATTGATGATGCTATCAGAAATTTTGAGATTACAGTGAATTCAGCCATTAATCGGCAGAAAACAATTCGCACTAGCAGGGATCGCTTCCAACACTTGCCTGAGCATATACAAGCCATATATGCTCACAAGCAACGGCTTAGGAAACGCCTTCAGAGAATCTTCAATAGGACACTTAACACAGTCAACGACGAATACCTGTCTGTACTTTCGCAACTGCGTTGTACAGTTAACATGTGTCGTCAAGCTGTGCGGAGGTTTCAGGAAGATGAACTGACCAAACGGCTCCAGGACATCAAACCAGGCCCTGATGCTTTTAGGAAGCTGAACTCTCTGGTTGGAAAGCGTATTTCCATTCCAGAGACTATCACCATTGAAGATCGAACAGTATCCAGCGCTGCTGAGAAAGCGGAAGCGTTTGCCTGCCATTTTGAAAGGAGCTTTACGGACCGACCACCAACGCATCTTCCAGATTTCTTGGAAGAGGTTGAAAGTCTTGTGGAAGACACCACTTCTCCAGGAAATACTATAGTGCAGTTCAGTGAAGAAAATCGCGCCAACGCACCCGTAGATGTCGATATGTTTACCGGAACAGCTGTTGTCAATGATTTGATTATGAGTGGAAACTCAAAAAAATCATCAGGCACAGATGGGATTTCTAACTTTTTGCTTAAAAAGTTACCGGGTATGGCAATTTTGATGTTAACCATCATTTTCAACAATTGCCTAAACAATGGCTACTTTCCGGACAACTGGAAGGTGGCCAAGGTAGTACCAGTACCCAAGAAAACCGACCGCTCCAGCGTAACTGGTTACCGTCCAATAGCTTTACTGTGTTGTATCAGTAAAGTATTGGAATCATTGATCCGTAAAAAGATCAATACGTTTTGTACGGAAAGAAATCTTATTCCTTCCTTTCAGTACGGTTTCCGAGAAAAGCACTCTACGCTGCACCCTCTGCTGAAGCTTCACAGTGATGTCACTAAAGGACTGAACGTCAAAAGTAGTACAGTGGCCTGTTTGCTAGACATCGAAAAAGCTTTCGATAGTGTCTGGATAAACGGGCTACTGTACAAGCTTATTAGTTTTGGTTTCCCCAATTATATTGTTAAAATAATTAAAAATTTTCTTTTTAATAGGGTCTTCTTTGTACAGGTGTACGACCGCTCATAGACAAGGAAAAGGATTAAAGCCGGAGTTCCTCAAGTGTCAGACTTGGACCAATCCTGTATAGCATCTTCACGGCGGATCAACCCACAAATACAGCCGGAACAAGGACTATGCTCTTCGCGGATGACTCCATAACGTATGCAGTTTCCCGCTCTCCCGAGATAGCTGCCCGAAGAGTGGAGGAACACCTCAGAAATCTTTGGGACTACTACCTGAAGTGGGGACTAAAGATCAACGCCAATAAAACGGAACTCATCTGCTTCCGAGTACCAGCAACCGAAACAAGGATAAGAAAAATCGCAAGCCGTTGCAGAGCCTTAAAAATCACACTTCCAGACAACACAGTTATAAAAACCCAATCAGAGACGAAGTACCTGGGAATAAACTTCACCGAGAGGCTCAAGTTTAATGCCCACATCGATAAAACGTTGAAAAAGGCTAATTACGCCCTTCAATTTGGTGCACCCGCTTCTACGAAGGCGAAACGGACTGTCAAACAACACCAGGCTGCTCATCTACAAGCAGCTCATCAGGCCAGTGATAACCTATGGCTATCCCATATGGTTCACCGTCTCACCAACAACGATGAAGAAGATCACCCTATTTGAAAGGAAGGTACTTAGGATCTGTACAGGACTCTGGAGGGTGCCAAACAGCTATAAGTTTGTCTCGAGTGCAAGGCTTTACGACGCGGCAGGTCTGCTGCCCATAACCGACCACTTGTTCCGAATGGCAAAGAAATTCGTTGATGGCTTGGAAACACATCCAAGTCCGGAGATGCAAGGACTGAGAATCGAAGAAATCGAGCCAAGCCACCGCTATATAAACATCAGAGGATTCACAGATGCTAGATTTGACGACATCTTTAATAATCAAGACGTTTCCTTCTACGAGAAGGCCAGCAATCAACATTACAGAGGCTGAAGATCGCCCTGTTTATACCCCCTTTAATATTATTCTTAATTTTTATTTTATTTTAAAATTTATCGTTTAAAATTAAATTGCTCTAAAAATAAACATGTAGTAGATTAAGTAGTAAAAAATATTGTTTAATAATAAGCAATCCAAAAAAAAAGACAATGTAAATACGTCGGGCCCCTATTGTTGAGCCGACACTTAATAATAATAGTTATAAGTTTAGTTTTTTAAGTCAAAATTGTATAATATCTAAATGTTTAATAAAATATCTTAAATCTAATGTAGTTGTAGCTATGCTACATATGCTGTATTGCTTTGGATAATCCAGCTTGGCTTACAACAACAATCGCATAAGCATAAAGCCGAAAATAAATCCAAAAAAGTTTTTAGGATTTAAAACTAAAGCCATTTTATAGTTATAGCGCTCACCGTAAGGCGGTGATAAAGCGACATGAAGCCGAAGTAAATAAAAATGTTCAGGATTAAGGAAATTAAGGCATTTTATAGTACTGTTGCTCACCATACGGCGGTAAAGCCAAAAGCTATTGCTTTGTAAAGCCAAGCCGGCTTTGCCAAAGCAACGCAGCAACAGTTTAACCTAGCTTCAACCTGCATGTGAACGTAGTAAATTGTCAATCGAAAAAATTTTCGCTTTCTTATTGTTGGTGGAACTTTTCTTGATATCGAAATAGAAGGAAAGGAATCGTGTTCGGTGATTCCGAATTCACGATATCGTGTAAAAATTGTTTCGAGGCGGAAATTATGATATGTCCCGTTGTGGGATAATGCAGAAAGGAGGAAACGTCAAATATTTGTGCAGTGATTCGGCATTACTGCTTTCTAGCGATGCTGATGCTTTAAGCTCTACACAGCTGTTGCTGAAAAGTCAAAATCCTTAAAATACATATTTGCCCTTTTTTTTTTATTGCAGTCAGAATTTATTGTAAATAATTCAATGCCTTACATTTTCATTTTAAGTATTTTACTTTTCAATAAAATGTCAAATTGTTCGAGTGAAATTGTGCCTAGTGAAATTGTGTCTGGTTGAATTGTCCGAGAGAAATTCGCCTAGAATCAAAGTAATTAAAAAATGTTTTTATTTTCTAGGTGAAATGAAAGCCCAAAATGGTATTTTGAGTTTAGCCATAAGTGCTTGCAGGATATTGAAATGAAAGTGAAGTTGTTCTTGCTTTTCATAGTTTTGTTTTTTAAGTTATTTGCTATTCATATAATTTTAAGTTGAATTTTTAGCACATGCATCCTCCTTCAGAATCCTGAATATGACCAGAGCAGCTAGATGGTTGAGTTTGCAAGTCCACTGCTGCTGAATGAAGGTAAAAAGATACAAACAAGTTAAGGTTAAGTAACATAAGGCGGAAAACTCGTTGGCTATAATTTAATAGTATGAAAATTTAGGAAATATTGAATAAAAAATAATATTTAATAGTTTTTTTTATCGATTCGTATTTTTATTATTTGTTTGATGAAGTTGTGGAAATACTATTAGAAAAATTAAAAAGAATTAGCTTAAAATAAATAACTTTGTTAATGTAAAAATATTTATTATTCTGTGTATTTAAGTGAATATGAGAAATTCTACAATTACTATCAAATGATTCTCCAAGTTAAATTAAACTTAAAGCAATTACTGTAATGTAATGTAAATTTAAGAATTTAGGTTAAATTAAACTAAACCAAAATAGTCATGATGTCCTGAAATTAGTAAGTGCTAAGCTTATTTACTTCGTGAACCACTCTATATATTGATGTAGTGTAACGAAAAATAAGCATTCACAGTTTTAAGGTCAAAATACATCAATATATAATTAAAACAAACTAAAAACAAAAAATAATTTAAAATTAAATTCTTAACAGGCGCAGCCTCCTTCAGGGTCCTTTTTTTCGTGTGGCGAATCTTTCAGAATGACTTCTTGCACTAATGACAGATAAAATAAAGGTTAAGGAAAACAAGACAGGTATAACAAAAAAAGTAATTAAGATGGCGATAAAATTTAAACGAAAAATATGTTAAAAAAAATATTTTAACATATATAACGTTATAATATATGTAATAATAGAATACACAAATATAATTTGTAGTATAGTTTTGTTTAAAGGATACTGTCTTCTGGAGGCTTATTTTCGGTAGAATCCATTCCGGGAAGTGCTGCAGCAACTCTTCGAAATAACTGATAATTACAAAATTTAATATTTTTTTTTAATGAAATAAAAAGTTAGTATATTTAACCTACTTGTTTGACGTTGTATCCAGCTTTTGCACTTGTTTCTATGAACATTACATTCAGTTCTTTTGCCTTTCTCTCCCCTTCTTCGGTAGATACTTGCCGCTTATCAGACAAATCAGTTTTATTACCGACTAACATTATAATTACATCGCTTCCGCGTTCTGTTCGAACATCGTCAATCCATTTCGATGTCTGGTGAAAAGAATTTGCATCTAAAAAGTAGCATACATTATAGATTGAAAAATTTCATTCAACTATAGTTTACTTGTAATATCATATACAACAACAGCTACAGTTGAGTCACGAATGTATGAAGGTATAAGTGATCTGAAACGTTCCTGTCCTGCAGTATCCCACAGTTGAAGGCGAACTGTTCGATCCTCTAAGTACATTGTTTTAGAGAGGAAATCAATTCCTATTGTTGCCTAAATTAAATTTTGTTATATTGAAGACCGTTTTCTTATACACGTTGTAATCCAATATTTAAATTTAACAGTTGAACTAAGTTTTAATGAATGATGTATGAGAAAACGGGACTAAGTGAAAAAAAAAACATTTCAAAATAAAGTTGCATTTAACTTTATTTGTAATACACGTAAGTTGGTCAAACTTTAATGTAACTTATCATCATAATTGGCTGTAAAAGCGCCTATTTCTTGGTCAATCTCAGTTGCATCTATTTTTTCTGTCAACGTGTAAAATAAAATAAATATTCTATGCTTTTGTTTAAAAAAATCTATGTTATAAACTTTTGCAAAGCAATACTCACAATCGCCTCAGTCAATTGGTGCAACCATTTACCACGTAAGTTGGTCAAACTTTAATGTAACTTATCATCATAATTGGCTGTAAAAGCGCCTATTTCTTGGTCAATCTCAGTTGCATCTATTTTTTCTGTCAACGTGTAAAATAAAATAAATATTCTATGCTTTTGTTTAAAAAAATCTATGTTATAAACTTTTGCAAAGCAATACTCACAATCGCCTCAGTCAATTGGTGCAACCATTTATCAAAGATAATAAATACCTAGATGTCTCACGCTTATGGACTGGTGCTATGTTCAGAAATTTATTTTGTTTTTTTAAAGCTTTTTGTTGATCGGATTAAATTAGAATTGGGACTGGTTGTTTTTAAAAACTTTTATTTAACTTGATCTGAACCCTTTTAACTTGACAACATCTCACTACAAGGTTGGTTAAGGGGTACATGTTCAAAAAGTAAAATTTTAAATGTTATAAGACGCTGTTTATTTTTTTAACAGCGTATTATAATTTTATGCCTCGTTCCCTACAGTTACATTTTATATGTGCATAACTATATATATTTCTAGTTGTTAACCCCGACGTTACCCGGGACCCGCCGATCACCGCCCACAAGACACCGTTTAGACCCACCTACTGACCCAACCAAACTGACCCCCATACACCATTGAGCCCCACCCCCGCCAACCCGCTCCTGACCCAAAATAATATGTTAGAATCCTATGTTATGGTCGCGAATTCATACATAAATCCCAGGAAAACGGTATTTTTTCACTTTTTCCCCAACCTTTCAAGTTTTTCCCGAATTTTTCAATTCTACAGGTTCCTATAATCATTCCCAGACTATTACGAACATTTAAAAAAATAAGCCAAATCGGTCCAGCCGTTTAGCCGGGAAAAGGCAACCGACAGACAGACTGTTAAGATCATCGGCGATACGACGACAATGACACTGTGAATTCTACTTTTGAACTAACTTTATTTTCCAAAATATTTAGGTTTATATACAAAATTATGAAAGTATGTACATTTGAGTTCATGTGTGCTGCAGTGCAATAGATCTTTATTTACACAGCTGCACACATTTGTGGTACATTTATGTTGTGAAATAAGTATACATCAGGTATACACTTGGTCTCTTTTTACAATGGATATTGATATAGGATTGTTTAAGTGGACTGTATGAAATAGTGTTTTTATGATAACGTTTTGTTTACCGGAAAAAGTAATATTGAAATAGCATTGTTTCCCTTACGTGGATTGTGTGCTATTGCAGCAGGAAATAAACGTGTTCATATTTGAACGTTTTGGGAAAGGGAAAAAGTTGCAGGAGGGGTAAAGTCTAAAGTTATCTTAGCGTTTCTTTTACAAATTTTAGAGCTTAGATACATTAAAGTAGATTTGAAAATTATGATAATAATGAGAATTAAAGAAGTGTGCCCACTGAACGTGTGGAATTTCAGTGCCTTCAGCTTCACCTGTGTTGTCTTCAATTCGTCTAAATGTTGTCTGAGTTAGTGATGTTCAGGCTGTTGTTTATCATCATCGTCTCCAATGGGTTTGTTTGTATTTCGTTAAATTGGCTTTTCTTTGTTTTTCTTCCAAGATATCGTTCGTAATAGATTGGTTGTTTGCGACTGGTATTGTGTCCGTGATGTTAAAGTAACGCCATTCGAATTTGCTGTACATCCAAGCTTCAACTTTAGTATCACTTTGGTAGGAATTTCTATCCAACTTTTGTTGTCGTGACCACAATCTATATATAGCACTTTTTTTTTTAATACGTTGAAAACCCAGTAATTATTTTTGAGATTTGCTTCTATTGCTCTCTTTTCGATGTTTTCTTGAATGTGCACTCTCCGGTTCGAGATTGTTTGGGAGCCAATATTTCACATTCGTTTTCTGTTGCTAGTAATAATTGGTTATTATTTTTGATGATGCTAAAGCGACTTTTCATGCTTGTCGACATCGCTTCATATGCTTCCTTGTAATTGGTCAATCTAATGCACTGTTTATCTAAGCTGTTAATGAAAGTTGGTATTTGTTTCATTTCCGTGAAATATGAGCTCAAATAGAATTATATAATTAAGTTCCATTTGGAACTCTCAATATCCATTTTTCCAATCCTATCCAGAAAAATTGCCGTTTCTTGCTCTAGTCGAGATATTGATGCTCCCTTTAAATATGGTGCAGATTTTATGTTTTCGCCATTCCTAACATGAGTAAAAGGATCAAAAGACCACAATTTCCAATGACCGGCGTCTTTGGTTTCGTACGAACCAGGTTCGCAGCTATCGCTTCTTTTTTGTCCGATTCTTTTACCTCCGAAACTTGAAGTTTGCAAATTTTGCTGATTGGTCGTTTTAGAAAATTATCTTGAAGCTTCAACGTAACTACTCGAAATTTTCCATCTTTTCGGTTTTGCGGGATGTACGTCCGTTATTCTGCCTAGTGGCCATTTCGAAGTTGGTGTGTTTTCTTCTTTTAGTAAAACGATTTCTCCTATCTATATATTTTCCTGTGGAGCATTCCACACTTATACCACTGTTGTATTGTTGTTAAATACGCTTCTTTCCAGCGGTTCCAATAATCTTTTTTCATTTTCTAAATAAGCTTCCATCTATCTAGGGATCCAATGCTAGAATCTTTTATCTTTTCTGGGCAATCAATGATTAGGTGACCAATCAAAAAATTGCCCTGCGTCAACACGTCGACATCCTCGACGTTGTTTCCGGTCAAAACATATAGCGGTCGCGAATTCAGGATTGCCTCTATTTAAGCTAAGATTGTGGTCATTTCTTCAAAGGTTAATTTCGAATCTCCATTTACGCGTTTATTGTGGTAATTTACTGATTTAACACCGGCTTCCCAAATCCCTCCTATATGAGGGGCTCCCGGGGGAATGAAATGCCATTGAATTTTTTCATTCGCTAGAATTGGTCCGATTGAGCAATTATCTTTAATTGCTTTTTTAAAATCAGCGTTTAATTTCCGATCTGCTCCAATAAAATTCGTCCCATTATCAGAGTATATATGTGAACTTTTTCCTCTTCTGGAAAAAAATCTTTCCGACGTCGCTAAGAATGCGTCTGTTGTTAAGTCGCTTGCCGCTTCTAAATGAACCGCCTTTGTAGCCATGCATATGCATACCGATGTGTGGCCTTTTATTGATTTTTGGCCCTGCCTTTTGAGCATCTTATTTGGACAGATCCTGCATAATCAACGTCAGTGTGTGTGAATGGGTGTGACACAGTTACTCGCGGTTCTAGAAGATTTCCCATTATTTGTGTGGTGGTTTCGTGGCGGTATCGTATGCACTTCGTGCAGCTCCTGACATATTATTTTTTAATCCTATAATCCAAAACATTCCTTTCACGACTTTTTTATCGGTATGGCTTAAATAATTTAAGAAAGTGTATATTGTTAGATCTTAAAAATGTAATTTTCTTTCAAAAAAGACCAATAGCAAGCTTGTAGCTGGAAGCGTTCAAGAGTTATAGGGTGTGAAGTCATGTAAGGTCAAAAGTAAGTTTTCGTTCATTTTACAAACTTTCATTTTTAACCCTGCTCCTGTTGACCGAATGCATTAATATTATAAGGTAGATTTGTAGAAAATTGAATAGGCTTTAATATTGCATTTGTCAAAATTTTATCCGAGAGCAATTTTCGAAATATTCGCGTTTGAAAATAAAATTTAAAAAAAGAAATTTTTTTTTTGGATTTTGACGACGTTTATATCGGTAACGGTTTCAAGAATTTAAAAAAATGTACATTATTTGATCTTAAAAATTTAATTTTCTTTCATAAATGACCAACAGTGATTTTGTAGCTAGAAGCGTTTAAGAGTTACAGGGTGTGAAGTGATGTAAGGTCAAAAGTACGTATCTTCACATTGAAACGTTACGTACACCGCAGGGGTTGAAAATAGACCCCCCCTTTCCATACGATTTTTTTCACGAAATTAACCATCATCCCTCTAAGTATTTGCCACCTTAACGGATACACCCTGTACACAAATATTAACCTATATAATATATTAAAAAATTAGCACAAAATTAATGTTATAATAATAAATAATTGTAATTATTAATTCTTTAGTTAAATTTCTTGTTTATTCAAGAAACAAGTTTTTAAATAAAACAACTCAAAAAATTTAAAATCCAAATACAAAAAGTGTTGTCGATCGGAGTAAACACGCGTATAAAATTTGCAGAAAATCGCGCTTTAAGAAGTGGGCTACCATCAAGCCTCAGGGCCCGTTCACCCAAAAAATATTACAAAAAGTTTTGTCAAGAAAATCGGGTCAATTTTTAATAAATTATATGGGAGCCCCTCGGCGCTAGGGCCACTTCCAAATTTTAACAAAAAGTGTTGTGCATAGGATTAAATATGTGTGTATTAAATTTGACGAAAATCGGGTATATTTTTTAAAGTTTTGTATGGGGCTTTTCGAAACCGGGGCCCAATCACTCATAAATTTTTACAAAAAGTGTTGTCCCTGGGAGATACACATGCGTATAAAATTTGAAAAAAATCGGGAATTTTTTTTATAAAATTTGTATGGGTGTCGCCAAAAACTGCTTTGACAACAGTTCATTGTGTTGCCTGACGGGGAGCATGGACATTTCGTCACGAAGATGATCAGGGTTGGTTATGAAGTGGCACCCAGTTGCGATGCGAAGGGCTGTGTTTTTCCTGGACTGGATATTTTTCCATCGAGTGTCACTTAAAAATGACGTCCAGATGGGGCGGCGTAGTTAATAATTGAGCGGCCAATAGCTTTATATGTCGTCACAAGGACTTCCTTATCCTTTCCCCATGCGGTTCCAGTTAGGGCTGTAAGAACCCTATTACGACTGTTCACTTTATTGCAAATATTTTTTGCGTGCCTACAGAAGGTAAGGAGGTTGTCGAATATGACTCCTAAAATTTTAGGGTTATTGACTGTAGGGATAGTTAGTTGTTAATACGAATGTCAAGTGAAATTCCACGCCTACTCGTTGAACCACTTGGAGCTTCGTATGAAGAGCAAGAGACTATTAATGTCAATGTGGGTTAGATCGTTGAGATCTTTAAAAAAGAACGCTTCCAGGTGGAGCTTCCGCCTATTCGAGAGGGCTGGGCACGTACAAAGTAGATGGAGAGTGGTTTCCTCCTCCTTCTTATCCATGCAGCTTCTGCAGAAATCGTTGGAAAAGACTCCTAGTCTTTCTGCATGCTTGCCTATGAGACAGTGTCGAGTTATGAAACCTATAATGGCACTAATGTGCAGTCTGTTTTGAGAGATCAAACACTTGGAGCGTTTCAAATCTAGCTTGGGCCAGATCTGCAGAACGACCAGATGGGGGAGAGGACCCCTCTATGTGTCTAAGTTTCCGATGCTTTGAGCAGGAATTTCTGAATTCAACATATGCGCTCCTGCCATTTATGTAGGCTGACAGGAATTTGTTTCGCAGGCCATTACAGTTCCATTGAAGGATCTTGAAAGAATTAACTGAATGGCCTGTGTGCTGGCCGTGTTGAGTTTGTGGAGGGGGGGTCGGTGCATTGTTAGTGCGCAGGGATGGTGGTGGAGATGGAATGGGGGTGGAGGGTTGTGGTGAAGCTCCTTGGGACCAGCATGTGCCAACAAAATTGATGTTATAATCGTTGGCACTGTGTAGCCCTGAGCATTGCCGCAGATGACACCATTTGGCACAACTGTTCCAACGCACAGAGGCTTCACATTTCCGGATAGGACAGTTACAGACCGAGCAGTACCAGATCCTGGGACCTGGGTTCGACTCGATCTTGGTTCTATAGTAGTATGCAGAGTAGGCATGCCGGCAGGCGCACTCTGAAATCAAAAAAAAGTAAGGATTCTTGCAAAGCAAAATAAAGTAAATGCAAGAAGTGGATCCAGGTGATCCAATCTCAAACTTGTTGTGTTGACTATCTTTGGCCCAATGTCTTGATAGGTATTGGGGTCCTTTCGGTGCTTAGAATCGTCGTGGAAAGGAGGTAATGATGTTGTTGTTGTTGTTGTTGTTGTTGTATCAGCTCCAGGTCTGTTAAACCTATTGCTGAGTTGACGATTCTTGGCCCAGTATCTGAACCACTGGAATCCTTTCGGTGCATAGAACGGATCGTCGTAGGCAAGTAATGATGTGGTTAATACCGGTTTCAGTGACGACGATGAAGAAGCGCACGACATAATGAAATTTAGCAGTTGTGTGAGGGAAATGGAGATCAGGAAAAAACCAAGTGAGAGGAAAAGTCCTACTCCTCAAAACAGATTTCTTCTCGTTGCAATTTGTTTCGTGATGTTGAAGAAGCAATTGACAAATGTAGCGGAGATGGTTCTACTCCAATAAAGGTGTGGCTAGAACAATTAGATGAACTAAATCTAGTTTTTAAATATTCCGAAGAAAATATGTTAGACTATTTCAAAAAGCTAGTTGTTGGTGCGTCTAAACAGTTCGTACGGCTGATGCGCGATGCGTTGATAAAAGAATTTGATATTAAAGTGAATATTCGCGACATACATGATAAGTTTAGAAGACGAAAGTTCAATTCAGGCGAAACTTGGCACAAATATTTTTACGAGATGGTGCTTATAAATCTGGACAATGAATCTGTCATTGGTTATATCGTCGACGGTGTTATTGATTCGGGTGCGGAAAAAATCATTTTCTACGGCGCTACGAATTATGACGAGTTAAAAATAAAATTCGCAGAATACGATCGAGTGATTAAGAAAAGGACATGAAAAACCAAAACGATTTAAAAATAAGAAAAGTTATAATAAAGCAAAAGGTAAATGCTACAAGTGCGGTGTTATTGGACATATCGCTAACAATTGTCCAGATACAATGAAAGGTCCTAAGTGTTTTAGATGCGGTTGTTTCGGGCATATTTTATCCAATTGTGCACAAGCGGCTGATAGGAATAAAGGGCTTTCTCGTTTTTCTTTTTCTAACAATATGACGATGGGCTGGACATCGAGGCGTTAGTGGATACGGGTAGTCAGACGAATTTATTGAGGAGAAAGTGTAAGGTGGATACTACTTCAAAGACATTCCCAAGTTTGGGTGGGCTGGAAGTGAAGCCTCATGGCAAGATTTACTACGTTTACATGCATGGTTGAGAGTTTGAGTTAGAGTCGTGTTCAAATTTTAACCTAAGTATTTCAACACAAGGGTTGAAAAGTTGAAATTGGGCTAAGTTGATATGTAGTTCAAATGACAGAAGAAATATTGGCGTCGCTTTATTTATTTCACACAACAAAAAGTGTTAGCAACAGAATGACAACTTTTGTAGAAAAAATTATATTAATTGCTTGTACAAGATATTTTAATTTAATTCAAAAGCAAGTTATATATAGATCAATACTATTGGTCGATAATTATACGAATAAGTACTTAATCGATCCGATTGGTCAATCATACTAATCGTACTTAATTTTAAACCAGAAGTTTGGGTATAAAAGAAGCTGCTGAGTAGGAAGAATCCGCGAGACTCTGGACAACCCGCAGCCAAGCTAAAGACAGCGGGTTTGTTATAGAGAACTCATGACGTGCATGACTCAATGTTTGGAGCGAAGCATTGAAAACTTTGGTGAATCAAGCGTTATTTCCTTAGATATTTCTAAAGCTTTTAATAGAGTATGGCATGATTGTGTTATTAATAAGATTCGTGCGCTGAACTTACACTCCTCTCTCATTGCATGGATTTAGGATTATTTATGGAACCGTAAAATAAAAGTTGTATTAAATGGTATATCTTCAGCTTCACATGGGATTAATGCTGGCGTGCCTCAAGGGTCATCCCTGTCGCCCACGCTCTTCTTGATATATATCAACGACCTGTTGTCTTCTTCAACCTGTGATATCCATTCATTTGCTGATGATACAACACTATCGGCTTCCATTGAGTTTGTCAGTCAAAAAGAATGCAATTTACGCTTGAATGTTTCGCGTGAATTAATGAATTTGACTATTCTGTCAAATATTCAAGTCATTCTCGATTAAGGCATTTCTAATAGAGTAGAATTTAACCCAAATAAATTTCAGTCTTGTCTTTTTTATCAGAAGACAGTTCAACATTATGTTCCACCTGTTATTAATGGTGCCCATATTGCGAGATCTGATTCACTTAAGTTGTTAGGTTTAAAAGTATCAAGTGATCTTTCCTGGAAGGAACATATTTATGAAATTTCAAAAAGAGCTAGCCAATGTATGGGCTTCATAAGACGATGTAACTTCTACTTCACTCCCTCAGAAGTATTAAGATTATATAAATCTTATGTTAGACCAATTTTAGAATTTAATTCATATGTGTGGGGTGGGGCTCCAAGATCGCATTTGGTTCATCTTGCTGAAGTTCAGAATAGAGTTATACGTTTGATAAACGATGTAACGATTACTTCGTCTCTTGATACTGTAACGAAGTTAATTTGACATCAAATTAACGACGTTACAAACCATACGGTTAATATATGTAAATAGCATTTACATAAATAAGTACATACAAACAGAAATTGTAACACAAAAATCACAAAGCAAAACGACAAAAGTATATATATATATTTAGTATGGAAAATAAGTAGACAAAACAAAACATATTAAACCGCAGTAAGCAAATAAAGCAAGTAGGGGAAAAACCAACCTGACTGCACTGTACGAATAGCACCACAGTAGCACCACCGCTTGAAAATCAAGCGACATGGGAATCAAATCCCACGGTCGTCCGATATCAACCGAAAACATTATTCTTTTTTCTAAATACAGAAATACTCCTGTCGCGCCCCATGTCATAATAGCAATAATAATAAGAATAATAAAATTAATAACAATAATAAAAATACACAAAAGGCATAAATTGTACGTATACGAATATAACTCGTATACGAACAATTTATTTATACAATATTTGGGGAAATAAAATTCCCAACAAACCGAAAGATTTAAGTAATGACATGGGACGCGAAAACCCACATGTTGATACTTAGAATAGTAAATTTCATTACTTAGATTAATAAAACTTAAATGCACACATTGCACATATTTTTTTACTTAGATTAATAAAACTCAAATGCACATGTTGCACATATTTCCTATCAAATAAATGTATAAAATTCAAAATAGACACATGCACATGTAACAGTATATTTAGTTACCAAATTGTCTTTATAATTATTCACACGACCAGCGCAATGTGCCGACGTCTTATTCTGCAGTATTCTTGTTCCCAGTGCAATGTGCTGACTTATTCAGTAGCACAATTTCTTATCACACTTTTGTCATTTATTCCCACGTTCGGTGCACACCTCTGACGTGTGCATTCATATAATATTTTGTTACAAATCTTAGTCTAGCACTTTTTCATGTGAAACATCCGTTCGAGTTGTCTGGGCTATGCTAGCACTGCACTCAACGAATACATGCTTATGATAAAAAATCATAGTATATAAGCTATAAATAAAACGAAATAAATTATCATTCAATTAAAAGGTTCGTAAGAGTTTACTTTAAATCGTCGTTCATTGTCAGTCTTTGCATTCACTGGGTAATATAAACAAACGTTGCAAGTCTAATTGGTGATACTGGTTTATGTACCATTATCATCAACTATTGTCAAGGTATAAGAACCTTGGTCAATACTAGTAGACCCAACAACACATCTACATACAAACACCACAATTAACAGGGAAGTGTGGAGAAGAGTACGTCGTCCAAACCAAGACGCCAGTAATTCTCCCATCAGACAAACACTCCCTGACCTTTTGAAGTGGTATAACCTAAGTGTTGATTGTTTTTGCACTTTTAAAGTTATACCAGGGACTGCGCTGTTCGATACCGAACGCCCAATATAAGTTCCACATTATACTTTCAAGTACGCAGCCGCAGGTGTTGATTGCTTTTGCATCTGCTGGCTGCTACTTCGAGCCGAGTAGTTATTCTCGAACGCCCTCCGTGTGCTCAGTAGTACTTTCAAGTACGCAGCCGCAGATGTTGATTGCTTTTGCATCTGCTGGCTGCTGCTTAGAGCCGAGTAGTTCTTCTCAAACGCCCTCCGTGTGCTCAGTAGGACTTTCAAGTACGCAGTCCTGCAGAAGTTGATTGCTTTTGCATCTGCTGGCTGCTGCTTAGAGCCGAGTAGTTCTTCTCGAACGCCCTCCGTGTGCTCAGTAGTACTTTCATTGCTTTTGCATCTGCTGACTGCTGCTTAAGGCCGGGTAGTTATTCTTGAACGTCCCACGCGCTCAGCCTTAGTAATAATACATAGGTAGGTAGCTAAGTATTTTAAGTATTCCCTATTTAAGTATATATTAAGATTGTAAACCGAAAACAAACAAAAATATTAAAACGAAAAACACAAAAGAACAAAACTAAAACTTTTTAATTTGTAACATAGAAGCAAGAACGAACCCTGGGTGACCGGCGAGCGTCACTCGAGCTAACAACGTTCATACTTTGGAGCACAGACGAAATGTAGGAGCTTTATCTGTTTTCTACAAATTCTACAACGGTAGATGTGCTTTAGAAAACCGTTCTCTAGTTCCAGGTCCTTTTGTCAGTAACGTAAACACTCGTTTAAGGTCCCAACAACATAGATTAGCCTTAAAACTTTTTTCTTTTAGAACCCAACACTTTAAATCCTCCTGTTTCCCGATTCTTATAATCTGCAAGCCTTCAAATTAGCCGTTAACAACTTTCTGAAGGATGAAGATGAAGGTTGAAGCTGTTTATTGAATATAAAATATATATTAAAAAAAAAATAAACAATATTATCTACATTATTTTTAAAATTTTTAATATTTTCTTGGTCAAGGTTTTTTGTAGTTTTCCCTAGCTTTCATTGATGAAAGCATTTGGACTCGCGTCTTTTTAGTTTTTCGTGTTCGTTTTTTCGTATTGCTTTTTCAATGAATCAGAGTGAATTCTGAGAAAATAAATTGAAAAATGTTCATATAAATTGTCCAATAGGAGATAAATATGTGTTTAAAATTTGCAGAACATCGGGCTAATTTTTAAAAAATTAACAGATCACCTCTCATCGGAGATACACATGTGCTTAAAATTTGAAGAAAATAGAGCCAATTTAAAAAATAAATTACATGGTTCACTCCAAAATTTTTACAGAAAGTACACATGTGCTTAAAATCGGGCTAATTTTTTAAAAATTTTCATGGGCACCCCTCGGGCCTCAGTGCACGATCAATCCAAAAAAAATTTTTCCCATCAGTGATACACATGTGTTTAAAATTTGAAGAAAATCGGGCTAATTTTGAAAAAATTTATATGGGCATACCTCGGGCCTCAGGGCCCGATCAGATCAATCCAAAAAATTTACAAAAAATGTTGTCCAGCAGTGATAATCAGTGATACACATGTGTTTAAAATTTGAAGAAAATCGAGCCAATTTTAAAAAAAATGTATTTATATGGGAACACCTTTAAAAACAATTTTGTCCAATGGAAATACACATGTGTATAAAATTTGAAGAAAATTAGATTAATTTTTTAAAAAATTTATATGGGCACCAGTCGGACTTGAGGCAACAAAATCTAATAGAAAGTGTTGTCTTTGGAAATACACATATGCGAAATTGAGAAGAGCTTTCCGTGATAAATTATTACTCTCGGAACGTTGTCACCCATTCGCGAGAGGTGGGACACCGTGAAAAATACTTTTCGTGTTACTGGGATTCGAACCGCGAACCTCCTGCTCAGTAGCCATGTGCACTTCCACTGAGCCACGGCGCCCACTGAAGTTAATATAGAGAATTTATTAATAAAAGGCGTAAACCCCGGCCAAAACAGGAAAGTGAGTTTCTTTAATATACAGGGTGACTGACACGAAGTGTTACCAAAACAAAACGCCACAGAATTTTTATTTGTTGATAAATTTTATCATCATCAAAGTAAAAAATGTTCACAAATATTTAAATTTTCGAATTGCATTAGCAGTTTTCGATATGGCCAACCTTAGCCGCGATTATGGCCTTCAAACGGCCGACAAAACTATTGCATGCGTCACGAAATTGGCTCTGCGGTATTTTGGCCCATTCCCGGCGAAGCGCTTGCTTGAGATGATCGACACTTTGGTTTTTTTCCCAACCTTGCTCTTCAAAATCCCCTAAACCGAGAAATCTAGCGGATTTGCATCCGGTGAATTTGGTGGCCATTGGGCAGTGGAAATGAACCGCGGAACGTTGTTTCTCAGCCAATCTTCATTGACGCGCGCTTTATGACTCGGCGCCGAGTCCTGTTGAAATGTCCAGGCTCTCCGGCCGAAATGTTTTTGTGCCCGAGGCTTCAACACATGATCCCGATAAATTTAAGCATTTATCTTGATGCCACGGTCAAAAAAAAAACCAGCGATGACCGGCTTTCGGCCGTTACGGCGGCCCAAAACATCACCATCGGCGGCGCTTGGTTTCGAGTGGCAATCCGTTGGTCCAAATTTTCAGTATAACGGCCGGGCAAGTAAACCCGGTCGTTTTGCTTGTTCACATATTGCTCAATAACGAATGGTGACTCATCGGAGAAAACCAAATTCGGCAAATCGCCACTTTCGTGCAAGCGTAACAACTCCTTTGCTCTTTCCACTCTAACTTTTTTTTGAGCATCGGTGAGACCATGCGTTTTTTGGAATTTCAAGACCTTTAGTCCAAGATGATCTTTCAATGTGTGTTGCATCCGTTCGAGCGAAATGTTCGCCTCACGAGCCATTTTTCTGCCGCTACGGCGCGGATTCCGAGCCAATTTCGCCTTCATCTTCCGAATGATATCCGGCGATGTTGTAGTGCGTTTCGGTCCACCACCATGGCGTTTTGCAATGTTGACAGTATCGTTATAACGATTTATGGTGCGATATACAAACATTTTATTCACATGCATATGTTTTAACTGGTTAACAATCTGCGGCTGTGGTTTTCCAGCAAAATGTAGAGCCATCACACTATTACGCTTGAATTCCATTGCGGATAATTTTTTTCTGAATATTTCCCACTAAAATGCTTTTGTACGCTTGTAAGCAATGAAATCAACTGTCATTAGTGTAAAATTGAGCGCTCTGTCATCACTGGTTTGACAGCAATGACAGTCTGAAGTTGGTAACACTTCGTGTCAGTCACCCGGTATATATAAATAAATAAAATCTTACCTGGCATCTGCACATCTACACACCCCGAAACAAGAAAGACGTAAAAAGAAGACACCACCTCAAAAGATGAAAATCTACAACAACAAAGGCAAGTAAGAGGAAGAAAGAAGCAAACTTCATCACATCAACCACAACAAAAAGTAAAGCTGAACCCGGACAGGACCGAAATTAAGTATAATGATCAACACATTTTACAGCCGTCATAAAGTAAGCTATAATTGATATACATTATACATTTTTACTTTCTTTAACATAGTAAAAGGAACATTTTCGAACTCGGGATTTTTACAGATTTACCCATTACCGTATCTCAGAAAATGGAAAATGAAAAAATCTCTGTCTGTCTGTCTATACAGCTCTCTACAGCCCAAACGCCTGAAAATTCGTATTTACTTTTTACATAAATTGTGAGGGTCCAGATGATTTTGATGGAAATCTGACAGACGGAAGTGACAGTTTACTTAGACAGTTTTTCGAGTTTTTGCAAATAACTCAAAAAGTATAGCACTTAGGAGAACTCTGTTAAGTGCAAAGAAATTTAAACAAAAAAAAAAAAACAAAATTGAAGAAAAAAAATTAAAAAAAAAAAATTAAACAAAAAAAAAATTTGGAAAAAAAAATTGAATATACATTTACTAAAGATTCCGGTCCATTTCTTTAAAATACGTATTTTGAAAACGTTTGTATTAGCTTGCTTTCGTGTGTCTATCTGTGCGGGTGCAATTTTGTAATTGATTTTAAACTAACTTCCAATTGAGCTAGAGACTTTAAACATAGCTCAGAGCTGGATGAACATCACAAAAAAAAGACACTAAATCGCAAAAAAATAAAAAAAATAATTCAACGCGAGTTTGCAATTTGTTCAAAGATCAAAGCACAATACTCGTTTAAAACGTTTTAAACTAAAAATGTATTTTTATTAAACATGTTATTTTTACAATAAATATTTAAATTGAATGAATTTTTTTTAAACGTATATGTGCCTTAAATCTGTAACTTAAATTAAACATAATATTATATTGTTACGAAAAGAAGAATCCTAAGATACATCGCAATGTAAATACTGCATACTTAAAATAAGCAAATGCTACGAAAAGTAGTCGGTAGTGCAGAAGATTCGAATCCTAGATAAATCGCAATGTATAAAAAAATAAATACTAAAAATTAGAACTAAGAAAATACTGCATACTAAAAATAAGCACTCTTATGTAGCATACTTTTAGGCTGTAAGATTTTAGATTATTTAAAATTTGAAATGTAACCGCCTGCAAGTTTGAATCATTGTGTACTGGCAAGCAAGTAGTCAAAAACAAGTAGTTTGCCCGGTTTTTGTAAAAGAACATGATTGAACATGAAGTCTATTTTTAGAAGACGACTAATTACATATAAGTGTCGTTAGTTGTAAATAAGGGAATAAGACTACAATTTTCTGGTCTTTTCTCGATATTTCTGCCTACAATATTGGAAGTTTCTGGAACCTTTTGATTGAGTATAAATAGAGACGTTAGGCCGAAGTAAGATCATTAGTGAATTGGAATTTAACCAGTAAAGTTCTTGCAAAGCGATTAAGCTACTACCTAAGAGAATTATTGTAAAGTACAAGTATTATAAGTGTTCTTTTTTACATTTAAAGTTATCACCAGCATAAATTGTGAACTTGTGTTATTTTTACCGTTTCATTATTAAAGTTGTTATTTGTAAAGTAATAAACTAATGTTGTGTTTTATTTGCAAAATCGTTTAAGAACTCGAAAGCCTGAATTTCGTTACAATTGGTGTTAGAAGTGAGATTTTGCAAAATTGTGAGACAGTAAATTTTGCAAATCGGTGAACAATAAATTAATTGGTGGTTTTCCTCATTTTGATACAGTAAATAAATTAAGTGAAATTTTACAAACCGTTAAACAGGAAATAACAAAATGGAAAGTTCAATGAACATTAAATCCTATAGTTCCCAGGAGCTTAAAGAAGAGCTTGGAAGGCGAGGTCTAAGCACTGCCGGAAATAAGCAGGAGTTATTCCTCCGATTGCAACAAGTCGTTAAAGGGGAAAAGGAGCAAGCTGGTAAGTGTTTTCAATCGAGATGGAGTTAGTGGAGCGAAAATCGTCCACCTAGGAAGAAAAGGGTGGTGTGCCAAACATGGAGGCGATGTTGCAGGTTCTAATGCAACAAATGAATAGCAAGTTTGACCAGCAGAGAGAACAATTGCAGCGGCAAATTAAACAAAGTGAAGAGTTAAGAAAAGATTTGAATTCTCAAATGCAGCGGCAAATTCAACAATCGCAGCAACAGAATCAAGATATTAAAAAAGAGTTGATTCAGCAAAAGCAAGAATCGCGACAGCAATCGCAGCAACAGAGTCAGGAGAATAAACAGATGAATTTAGAAAAAAAAAAAAAAAAAAAAAAAAAAAAAAAAAAAAAAAAAAAAAAAAAAAAAAATTGAGTTCCAAATTAAACGAGAAGTTGGAACAGTAAATTCAAGGTCTGAAGAAAGATTCGAATTTTCAAATAAGTGACAAGTTGGACCAGCATAGCGAAAAGTTAAAAAAATAATTGGATCGACAAAATCAGCAACAGAGCGAAGAACTAAAGAAAGAATTGGAGCAGCAAAATCAGCAGTTAAATTCCAAACTGACCGTTAAGTTTGAACAACAAATTCAACAATCGGAAAATCGCAAAGCCAATAAATGAAGAAGGAATTGAACTCCAAATTCGATCAACAAAATCAGAAGCTGGAAAAACTAAAAGGTTATATAAATAAAGTTCAAGCAACATTTCAAGAAGAAGTGAAAACCCTCGAGACAAACATTACTGCAAAAGTGAGTGGCCTGGAAGGAAAAATTAAAGAGTTTGAGACCCAGTTGGATAATCGTACCCAATTTTTCAGGGAAAGCCCTCAACAAAACAGTCCTAGAGTCATTCCAGAATCTTCTAGCAACTAGAAAGGAATATTAAAGCCTCCTGCGTTCGATGGCGAGACAGATTTGAAAATTTTAAGTCCAGTTTGGAGCTGCGGTACAACATAATGGATGGGGTGCTGAAGAACAGCTAAACTCTCTCATCCTTGCATTGAGAGGCAAGGCAGCAGACGTATTACAAATGATTCCAAATGCCGAGATGAGTTCCGGAAGAATTTTGAAGTAGTTAGACTTGCGTTATGGACTGACTCACGGGAGCTAAGCAAAATACAGCTCCAGATGAAGAAACAGCAACGAAGAGAACGACTTCAGGAACTAGAGCGGGAAATAACTAAGCTAGCCCGACAAGCCTATTGTGGGGTTCCGGTTGGTATCTTGGACGGATTGGCAGTAGATGCGTTCATCAATGCTATCCGAGATGAACAGTTGAAGCTTCATTTAAGGACAACAGAAAGTCGATGAATAAAGTTTTGGCATCGGTTTTGGAATACGAAGCAGCTAGAGCCAGTTTGTCTACTGATTGAGTTAGACTGAGCAAGTTGGAAACTGAGGACATCACACAAATAGAAGCCCTCATTGATGAGAAGATTAAAAAATCCAGAACGACAGGAATTCCACATTAAATTCTTGTCCAAAATGTTTTAGATGCCAGATACCTGGACATTTCATGCGCGACTGCAAGGAACCAAGACCGGTTCAACCTACAATGCAACAAGTGAATCGTGTCAAGAGGCCTGAACATTTACGGCAGATAGGCGCATCACAGATGAATGAGGTGCAGCAGCCAGCTAACCTCAATGCTGCAGCAAGAAAATCATCTATGGCAAGTTGAACGGATGATTAGGGACAGTAGAGTAGGAATAGTGGAGCAAACCAATTTTAACAACAACGTACTATTATGCGGAAGAACTCTAGTGGATTTCCAGCCCAATACCAGTGAGAATAATGAATGTTAGCCCATCACCGAAGGTAATAAGAGAAGGAACAGTCATTGGCAAGACTCAGGGAGTAAGCTGTATTGCAAACTGTCAGCCTTTAAAAGTAAAGAATACGCCACTAGATCTGAAAAGGAAGCAAATTCGTTCACTATGTAAACATCTTCCAGCAGCGCAGCGTCAAGCAGCAGAAAAGGCGCTAGAGCAATTTGCCGACGTTTTTGCTGTCAGCGACAACGACATGGGTAAAACCAATATAGTGCGACATCGAATCGATACAGGAAATGCGACTCCAATTCGACAGGCGCCAAGACGATTACCACTTGCTAATCAACAAGAAGCAGAAACGCTGGTTAAGAAAAGGGAACGTGGTGGAATGATAGAGAAGTCCAAAAGCCCATGGAGCTCACCTGCGGTACTTGTTCAAAAGAAAGATGGTTCAACGAAATTTTGTGTGCACTATCGGAAACTGAACGATGTCATCAAGAAGGATAGTTACCCATTACCAGAATCTTCAGTATATTAGATCTGAAAAGCGGTTATTGGCAGGTAGCAATTCATGACAACGACAAGGAGAGGACAGCATTTACTGTGGGAAACGGCTTGTATCAATTTTCTGTACCGTTTGGTTTATGCAACGCTCCTGCTACGTTCGAGCGGTTGATGGAACATGTTTTGCGAGGCCTTAGCTGGAAGACATATGTAGTCTATTTGGATGACATTATTGTTTTTGGTCGTAGATTTAATGAGCACGTGAATAATCTTCGGCAAATTATGGAAACCATAAAAGCAGAAGGATTAAATTTGAGTCCGCCGAAATGTAGTCTTTTTAAAAATGAAGTGAATTATTTGGGCCACATTGTATCGAGTCAATGAGTATGCACGGATCCCAAGAAGTTGGAAGCTGTTAACGAATGGCCGGTACCAAAGAATTTACATGAGCTGCGAAGTTTTCTGGGGCTATGCTCCTACCATCGACGATTTGTGCCTAACTTCGCAGATGTTGCACAAAGCCTTCATTGCCTTACTGAGAAGAACCAAAAGTTCCAATAGTCGAGTGAGCACCAAGAATCATGCAAAAGACCTTGTGAACCCTAATGCAAACACTGTACAAGGCAAGAAAACAAGAAGTGTTCTGAAGTAGTTGCACAAATAAGACTACAAGTCGGAGTTCGCTGGACAAAAGAGCAGCTAAGGGAGGAACAAGTGCGCGATGATTCGACTGCTCCAATATTTCAATATTCAACATAGTGGGACATAAGGAGCACATTTGGGCGTTAATAAGACGCCAGATAAAGTAAGGAATCGCTTCTATTGGGTCAATTGCCGTAGAGATGTGGAAGACTGGTGTCGAACGTGTGACATGTGCGCAGGAAGCAAAGGACCGCAACCAAAAACTAGAGGAAGAATCCAACAGTTCAATGTTGGAGCACCATTTAAGCGGGTGGCAATGGACATAGCTGGCCCATTCCCAGAAACAAGAAATGGAAATCGCTTTATACTCGTGTGCATTGATTACTTCAGTAAATGGGCAGAAGCGTATCCCATCGCAAACCAGGAAGCTAGCACGGAATTTCGAATCACTAGTCTTTCAAGAGCTGTGTTAAGTACTCAACATCAAGAAAACGAGGACTACTCCATAAACTACAGCAGAGTTGGGAAGGACTTTATAAGATCATTAAGAGGATTAATGACGTCGTATATCAGATTCAACAGAGCCCCAGATGTAAAATGAAAGTTGTTCACATTGACAGATTGGCAAGGTACAACAACAGAAGGAGGGTTGAATCTGTTCTGGACGAACAGAATTAAGATGGATGAAATGTTACGAAAAGTAGTTAGTAGCGCATATAATAGAATTAGAATCCTAAGATAAATCGCAATGTACATACTGCATACTTAAAACAAGCAAATGCTACGAAAAGTAGTCGGTTGTATAGAATTCGAATCCTAGATAAATCGTACAAAAAAACAACCCATAAAAATTAAAATTTTTCTTGTAAATTCTCTAATCGGAGATACACACACACACACACACACACACACACACACACACACACACACACAAACACACACTGCGTGCTCGCCTTGTGGCAAAATATTCCACCAAATTACGCAGCGGCAGCGAACAGCGCTGCTCACAAAGCACAGAACCCGAGGTCCGAGGGGATTCAAATTTTAATAGAAAGTATTTTCACCGGAAATATACATGTGTGCAAAATTTCAATAAAATCGGGCCATGGGAAGTGGGCTAAAAATTGATCAGAAAATCTGACCAGCCAGCCAGCCAGCCACGTGCACGCGAAGTTAATATAGAGAATTTAAAAAATAAGTACTAAAAATTAGAACTAAGAAAATACCGCATACTAAAAATAAGCACTCTTATGTAGCAAACTTTTAGGCTGTAAGACTTCAGATTATTTAAATTTTGAAATCCGCCTGCAAGGTTTAATCATTGTGTACTGGTCAAACAAGTAGTCAAACCGGTTTGTGCGGTTTGATCGGTTTTTGTAAAAGAACGTGATTGAACATGAAGTCTATTTTTAGAAGATGACTCATTACATATAAGTGTCGTTAGTTGTAAATAAGGGAATAAGGCTACAATTTTCTGGTCTTTTCTCGATATTTCTGTCTAAAATATTTGAAGTTTCTGGAAGCTTTTGATTGAGTATAAAGAGAGGCATTAGGCCGAAGTAAGATCATTAGTGAATTAGAATTTAACCAGTGAAGTTGTAAAAGTTCTTGCAAAGCGATTAAGCTACTACCTAAGAGAATTATTGTAAAGTACAAGTATTATAAGTGTTCTTGTGTACATTTAAGTTATCACCAGCATAGATCGTGAACTTGTGTTATTTTTACTGTTTGTGAATTAAAGTTGTTATTTGTAAATTAATACACTAGTGTTGCCTTTACGTTTACGAACTCGAGCCTAAATTCCGTAACAATATAAAAATATAAATACTAGTGTTAACCCCGGCGTTACCCGGGACCCCAACCTACAAGACACCGTTTAGACCTACCAAAAGCTTAAATAACAGGCGTTGTCTGGCTACCCCTACCACCCTACTAACCCAACCAAACTGGCCGCTATAAATACTTTAATAAGAGCTACATATGTATGCAAAGTTTGAACCAGGCTAATTTGGAAAAAATTATGTTAGAGCCCCCTTCACTTCAAATTTTTTTTAAAAAAATGTTCTCACCGGAGGTACACATGTGTAAAAAAAATTGGTATGGGAAAAAATTCAAATCAAAAATTCGAAATTTTTTACAAAAGTTCGGTCTATCGATACACATATGTTTAAAATTTAAAGTAAATCTGGCTAATTTAAAAAAAAATCGCTCCAAAAATTTTTGAAAAACGTTTGTCCATCGGGATAAACATCACACACACACACATGTGTACAAAATTTTACCAAAATCGGGTTAATTTTTATTTTCAATTTGTATGAGGCCTCACGACCTCAGGGCCCGGCATCTGTAAAATGTTTACAATAAGTGTTGTCCATCGGAGATACACACGTGTGTAAAATTTAAAGAAAGTCGGGTTAATTTTTTTAAAAAATTTCTATGGGGCCCCACGAACACGGGGCATCCAAAGTGTTTACAAAAAGTGTTGCCCATAACAGCGTGTATAAAATTTGAAAAAAATCGGGTTAATTTTTAAAAAAAATTTGTTGGGGCCCTATGACCCAGGGGTCTCCAAAATTTTTACAAAAAGTGTTGTCCATCGGAGATACACATGTGTATAAAATTTGAAGAAAATCGGCTTAATTTTTTAAAAATTTATATGGGCACTCCTCGGCCCTGAGGCCCGATTTTAATAGAAAGTTTTGTCTCCGGAAATACACATGTGTGCAAAATTTCAATAAAATCGGACTTTATAAGTGGGTTAAAAATTGATCGCAAGTTTCCACGACAAACAGACCGACCGACCGACAGACAGACGTGCCACGGGCAAGCGAATTTTAAAATTGAAAGTTTTCTTTTAAATTTTCTGATCGGAGATTCGATTTTGTGGTGAATGCAAACATTTTGTATTTGTTAAATATATGTTCACTGTAATAAAATTTAACCAGCTCACAGTTTTGTATCATAGATGCTACTAATAGCCAGGTCTTCCTTAAGGAATGCTCTATAAAAAAAAATATGTTGTATAACCGTACGGGCAGAAATAAGCTTTTGTTATGAATGTGAACATTTGCAATTTTAATGCATTTTTTTTTATTTTGGAGGTTCACTGTAAAACAGATTGGCCAGTTCACAGAGATGCCTCACTAAATTGACCCACACCCATGTCTTCCTAAAGGAATTATCTATCGAATAGATTTTGTTAGATTACAATGCACAGGGGAAGATGCATTTGTGCATCGGTTTTAACATTTGTTATTTTCATGAAATTCTTCAATTTGGATGTTCTCTGTAAAGCGGATTGGCCAGTTCACAGAGATGTCTCACTAAATTGACACAAACCCATGTCTTCCTAATGGAATTACCTATTGATTAGATTATGTTAGATTACAATGCAGAGGGGAAGAGGCTTTTGTGCATCGGTTTGAACATTTGTTATTTTCATGAAATTCTTCAATTTGGAGGTTCTCCGTCAAGCAAATTGGCCAGTTCACAGAGTTGTCTCAGTAAATTGACCAACACCTTTGTCTTCCTAAAGGAATTATCTATCGAATAGATTTTGTTAGATTACAATGCAGAGGGGAAGAGGCATTTGTGCATCGGTTTGAACATTTGCTATTTTCATGAAATTCTTAAATTTGGAGGTTATCTGTCAAGCGGATTGGTCAGTTCACAGAGATGTCTCACTAAATTGACCAACACGTCTTCCTATAGGAATTATCTATCGAATAGATTATGTAAGATTACAATACAGAGGGGAAGAGACATTTGTGCATCAGTTTAAACATTTGCTATTTTCATGAAATTCTTAAATTTGGAGGTTATCTGTCAAGCGGATGGGCCAGTTCACAGAGATGTCTCACTAAATTAACCCACACCCATGTCCTCCTAAAGGAATTATCTGTCGAATAGATCATGTTAGATTACAATGCAGAGGGGAAGAGGCATTTGTGCATCGGTTTTAACATTTGCTATTTTCATGAAATTCTTAAATTTGGAGGTTTTCTGTCAAGCGGATTGGCCAGTTCACAGAGATGTCTCACCAAACTGACCCACACCTGTGTCTTCCTAAAGGAATTATCTATCAATTGGTTTTTGTTAGATTACAATGCAGAGGGGAAGAGGCTTTTGTGCATCGGTTTGAACATTTGCTATTTTCATGAAATTCTTCAATTCAATCTAACGTAACATATATATGCATTAGTTAAATATTATGTGTATATCTACGGCATCACGCATAACCTAATAATACATGATTTGAAATCAATAATAGCTGTATTTTATTTGGAATCCGAATAAGGAATTCGAATGTCAAAACCAGCCAAACAGCAGGTTTTCAAATTCCAAAGAAGGAATTCGACAGTGCAATTGTTGTTGTAATTTCGGACACACCTCCCATGAAAGCCCCAACTGTGCAGATTTTGAAAGTCATCTTGTTTTCTGGTAACGCCCCCTTTAGGTAGGAGGGGTATCCAAAAAATTTTTTTGTCGATTTTCTTCAGAAAAATGCATTTTCTAAGACTGTGTAGACATAATTTTAACCTTTCATTTGGTACCTATACTTAAGACCTGCCCACTTTTACGAACGTCCCTTTTGTACTTTTATGGAAAAATCTGTTTTTTAGCTCTGGCAAGGATTGTTCGATTGGTCCCATTTTTTTATATTTATACTTACCTATATTACCTTTCATTTATTACCAATTAGCCCTTAAAGCTCCTTCAAATAACTTGCACATGCATTTTCTGAAAAAAAAAAACCTAAAGGGGCGTTTCAAGAAAACAAGAAGGCGATTTTCAAAATTTGCTCAGTTGGGGCTTAATGGCAGTTATGTCCGAAAGGCCAAATCTCGAAATATCAATAATGGAGTTTGCTATATAACACCTGTTTTTGTATGGGAAAAACTCAATTATATGAAATACCACTCAATTATATGAAACTGCACATAAACCAAATACAAATGTATCCAGCTTCCGTTAAACGCTTCGCCCACATAGTACGGCAGTGTAGAGTTAGTTTTTACCTTTCATTTGACACCAAACTTATTTATTTAGTTTTTAGATATTCGATAGATAATTCCTTTACGAAGACACAGGTGTGGGTCAATTTGGTGAGACATCTCTGTGAACTGGCAAATCCGCTTGACAGAGAACCTCCAAATTGAAGAATTTCATGAAAATAGCAAATGTTCAAACCGATGCACAAATGCCTCTTCCCCTATGCATTGTAACCTAACAAAATCTATTCGATAGATAATTCCTTAAGGAAGACACAGGTGTGGGTCAATTTGGTGAGACATCTCTATGAACAGGCAAATCCGCTTGACAGAGAACCTTCAAATTTAGAATTTCATGAAAATAGCAAATGTTCAAACCGATGCACAAATGCCTATTCCCCTCTGCATTGTAATCTAACAATATTTATTCGATAGATAATTCCTTTAGGAAGACATGGGTGTGGGTCAATTTGGTAAGACATCTCTGTGAATTGGCAAATCCGCTTGACAGAGAACACCCAAATTGAAGAATTTCATGAAAATAGCAAATGTTCAAACCGATGCACAAATGCCTCTTCCCCTCTGCATTGTAACCTAACAAAATCTATTCGATAGATAATTCCTTAAGGAAGACATGGGTGTGGGTCAATTTGGTGAGACATACAGAGTGACTGACACGAAGTGTTACCAAAACAAAACGCCACAGAATTTTTATTTTTTGATGAATTTTATTGGATCAAAGTAAAAAATGTTCACAAATATATAAATATTTTCGAATTGCATAAGCAGTTTTCGATTTGGTCACCCTTAGCCGCGATTATGGCATTCAAACGGCCGACAAAGCTATTGCATGCAGCACGAAAGTAGCTCTGCGGTATTTTCGCCCATTTCCGGCGAAGCGCTTGCTTGAGATGATCCACACTTTTGTATTTTTTTTGTCATAACCTTGCTCTTCATAAAACCCCAAGCCGAGAAATCTAGCGGATTTGCATCCGGTAAAATTGGTGGCCATTGGGCAATGGAAATGAGCCGCGGAACGTTGTTTCTTAGCCAATCTTGATTGACGAACGTTTTATGACTCGGCGCCGAGTCCTGTTGAAATGTCCAGGCTCTGCGGCCGAAATGTTTTTGTGCCCAAGGCTTCAACGCTCCCTCCAACACATGATCCCAATAAATTTGAGCATTTATCTTGATGCCACGGTCCAAAAAAACGAGCGGTGAACGGCTTTCGGCCGCTACGGCGGCCCAAACCATCACCATCGGCGGCGCTTGGTTTCGAGTGGCAATCCGTTGGTCCAAATTTTCAGTAGAACGGACGGGCAAGTAAATCTGGTCCTTTTGCTTGTTCACATATTGCTTAATAACGAACGGTGACTCATGGGAGAAAACCAAATTCGGCAAATCGCCACTTTCGTGCAAGCGTAACAACTCCTTTGCTCTTTCCACTCTTACCTTTTTTTGAGCATCGGTGAGAACATGCGTTTTTTGGAATTTCAAGACCATTAGTCCAAGATGATCTTTCAATATGTGCTGCATCCGTTCGAGCGAAATGTTCGCCTCACGAGCCATTTTTCTGCCGCTACGGCGCGGATTCGGAGCCAATTTGGCCTTCAACTTCCGAATGATATCCGGCGATGTTGCAGTGCGTTTCGGTCCACCACCATGGCGTTTTGCAATGCTGGCAGTATCGTTATAACGATTTATGGTGCGATACACAAACATTTTATTCACATGTAGATGTTTTAACTGGTTAACACTGCGGCTGTGGTATTCCAGCCAAAAATAGAGAAATCACACTAAATTCCATTGCGGATAACTTTTTTTCTGAATATTTCCCACTAAAATGCTGTTGTACGCTTATAAACAATGGAATGAACTGTCTTTAGTGTAAATTTGAGCGCTCTGTCATCACTGGTTTGACAGCAATGACAGTCTGAAGTTGGTAACACTTCGTGTCAGTCAACCGGTATATGTGAGCTTGTTAATCTTCTTTACAGCGAACCTCTAAATTCAAAATAACAAATGTTATTTTTACCAATACATATACAGGCTGTATACATATGACATTCTGTTAATTTTGTTATTTGTTAAAAACTTCACATTCGTGTAAAAAACATACATATTAAGAATGCACTCACACAACTGAGTGAACAACACATTTCTATTCCGGAACCATTCAGTTTTGTATAAAAATGTTTGTTCTACTTCCTTTTGATATCTCTATACTCTCTGCTGCAACACAACACCAAAACAACCACAATCGTAAAGCAAGCAGCGCTGCTTACAGCGCATCATCTCATCAGCGCACACACTCATTATACAGTAAAAACTGCCTAAGGCGGAACCTGTATAAGCTGGAAACCTGATATCCCGGGAAAAATGCTTCTATCCCAAATTTTTTTTCTTATTTTTCATAAACACTTGCCTTGTATAAGGCGGAACCTGTCTAACGCGGACCCGGAATTTAAATTCACTCGAAATTGTTTGTTTAAGACCTGGCTAAGCCGTAATGCGGCATCCAAACTGAAAAACTCTCAACTCTCGGTATGTGTGTCAACAACAAGCTTCGTTGGAATGACCACATATTTGCCATCGCCAAAAATGCTGCGAGATGTTTAGGTTTCCTAAAACGGTGCAAGATGTACTTCACTCCTTCAGATCTGGCTACTATTTACAAGGCGTATATTCGCCCTAAACTTGAATACAACTGCATTGTCTGGGCAGGTGCTCCCAAGACCACATTGCATCTACTAGACAGAGTTCAGAACCGCACGTTAAAACTTATTGGTGATGTACATATCGCGAAAACAATCGAATCGCTTGAACATCGTAGGAATGTTTCCTGCCTGTCACTGTTTTATCGCTTTTTCCACAAGCGGTGTTCAAAAGAAATATCCAGATGCATCCCGCCCATTCTCCAACCCATCCGTAATACCCGTGCCTCAACTCGAGCTTATGGGTCCACCATTAAGCCTATCTTCGGACGTACTAACCAATTCAGAGATTCCTTCTTTAGCCGCACGATAGTTATGTGGAATGAATTGCCTGATTCTGTGTTTCCGCATTTATATGATCTGCAGTCGTTTAAGACACGTGTGCATAGACATCTCATCCTTTCCTCTCCATAATTTCCTAACGCCCACGCTGTGCTAAGCATTATAAGGGTGCAAACCCCTTTAGCGTGTGTACATTATAAAAAAAAATCTACGTTGGTATTGAAAGTCTAACTCCTGAGCAAGATTTTGTATTCTATCGAACGTTATTCGTATGAGTGTTTAGTTTTTTTTGCCTTTTTACAACGAAATTCATCAAAACTTGTTTTTTAGCTCATTCAAGGGAGCCAGACTTGAACACCGCACGTGTTCATCGTACTTAAAAAATCGAAATCGACGATTAGTTTTTAATTTTTTTAAATGTGTAATTTTGTATAAGGGTAAATATTAATATTGTTTAATAAAAATAAACTTAGTTCAAAAAATTAAAAAGTGTGTGGTGTGTAATTATTGTGAATTCCTACGACCAATAGGAAGAGCACCGCCACATAATTGGTGACCCCGATAGTCGAACACATTTGTAGTATTTTTTTTAATTAAAAAGAAAGTGTGTTTTTGTAATAATACAAAAATAATAAATTATTTTTGCGACGCATAAATTACACGTACGCAATTACTGCCAAATATATTAAAAAAGAGAAACTTTGTGTAAAAGGCCACGTGTTTCTTCAAGTCGCGAAAAAAAAATGGAAATGAAAATACCGACGATGAAAATAAAGGAAAAATTCCTAATGCCAGCGAAACTACGGATGGTCGAGGAATATCTTCCGGGATAGCTCGAGTCGCGGTTAGAATTCCACCGTTTTGGAAGGCAAATCCCCCACTTTGGTTTTGCCAATTAGGGGTGCAGTTTGAAGCGAACGGCATTACAGCCGATGAAACAAAATATAACACTGTAGTGGCTGCGATCGAGAGCAATATTCTTTCTATGGTGGACGATGTGGTGTTAAACCCTCCGAAGGTAAACAAATACTTAACACTGAAAAATCGATTAAAAGAATATTTTACGGAATCAGAGGAAAGTCGCTTGAAGAAGTTGCTGCGTGACAAATATTTGGGAGACCAACGACCATCGCATTTTTTGAAGGAAATGCGCCAACTCGCAGGACCAAAGATTGGTAGTGAGTTCCTTAAGTCGCTCTGGATCCAGCGACTACCTACACAAATGCAGGCTATTTTATCAGTTAGCGGCGACGATTTAGACAAGCTCGCTACAATGGCCGATCGTATAATGGAGGTAACGAGGGGGTCGGAATTAAACGTGTGCAGTAAAACAAATGAAGCTATTTCAAATTCCGAGAACCCAGTGGTAACATCATTAGAGGCGAAAATAGACGCGCTGACGAAGAAGGTTGTCGAAATGAGTCGAAGTGGTTCACGTACACCGGGAAGATCACAAAATAACAGCAATGATTCGCGATCAACTTCTCGTAAGCGTACGGACTACAAAAATTGCTGGTACCATTACAAATTTGGGAAAAAGGCTACTAAATGCCGTCCACCTTGCGAATTCACAAAGAATTCGGAAAACTAATGAATCGATCGCTCATGGCGACTAGCGATCAAAATCTATTAAATAGTCGCCTTATTTTGTTTGGTAAATCAACAAATTTACATTTTTTGATTGATACGGGAGCCGACGTGTGCGTCATACCACCAGCAAAGAATATTAAGATGACCACATTAAATACGTTCCCGATTGATCTGTATGCTGCTAACCAGACAAAAATTAACGTTTATGGAAACAAAACAATTACGGTTGATTTGGGTTTGCGACGAAGCTTTACATGGATCTTTATCGTAGCCGATACCAGTAGAGCTATCATAGGTGCCGATTTTTTAAGCCACTTCGGTTTACTCGTGGATTTAAAACGAAAGAAACTAATTGACGGTACAACCAATGTTAGTTCAATCGGTAGTATTTCGAGGGACCAAGCACCGAGCGTCACTACACTACGGACAATGGATTCTCCATACTTTGATTTACTCTCGAGGTATAAAGACCTTACACGTCCAAATACGGGTTTGAATCAAATTAAACACAACGTGACCCACGTTATCGAAACAAAATGCGCTCCAGTATACTCAAAATTTCGACTATTAACAACGGAAAAACTCACTATCGCTAAACGGGAGTTCGATAATATGATGAAGCTGGGAATTTGTAGACCATCTAAAAGTCCGTGGGCCAGTCCTTTGCATTTGGTTAGAAAGGAAAACGGCGAATGGCGACCATGCGGTGACTACCGCCGACTTAACCATGCGACAGTAGCCGACCGCTATCCAATACCGCACATCCAAGATTTAGCATACGGATTGCAGGGAAAACACATATTTTCCACAATCTATCTGGTAAAGGCATACCACCAAATACCAATCGATCCATCGGATATAGAAAAAACAGCGATAATAACGCAATTTGGGTTATTCGAGTTCCCTAGGATGACCTTCGGTTTGTGCAATGCTGCACAAACCTTTCAAAGGTTCATGCATGCCGTATTACGAGGATTCGATTTTGTTTTTCCTTATCTGGATGATGTGCTGATTTATTCCGATAACGCAGAACAACATAAGGATCACCTGCTCAAAGTATTCGAACGATTTAGGGAGCATGGTATTGTTATCAACATGTCAAAATCGGTTTTTGGTAAAAGTACAGTAAAATTTTTGGGTCATTTGATATCCGAAACAGGTACAAAGCCACTACCTGATAAAGTTGCCGCCATTGCCGAATATAAACAACCAACCGAAGTTAGAGGGTTGCGACGATTTTTGGCAATGTGTAATTTTTATCGGCGATTTGTTCGAGACGCCGCTAAAATACAAATACCGTTGTTGAATTACATGAAGGGCAATAAAAAAAACTACAAGACCAAGATCAACTGGACTTCCGAAGCAAAAAGTGCGTTTGAAAAATATAAAGTCGAGCTAGCGATCGCAGCGATGTTAGCCCATCCTTCAGCAACGGATCCGCTATCGTTAATGGTCGACGCTTCCGACTACGCTATGGGAGCAGTGGTGCAGCAAATGTCAGGTACAAACTGGGTACCCCTTAGCTTCTTCTCGAGAAAGTTAACAGCGACACAACAAAAATATAGCGCTTACGACCGAGAATTGTTGGCTGCGTATTCAGCGGTAAAATGTTTTCGATTTATGCTGGAAGGAAGGAACTTCGTAATATATACAGACCATAAGCCGTTAACATTTGCTTTTCAGCAGAAACTAGAAAAGGCATCACCACGGCAGTTCCACCAATTGGATTACATCGGCCAATTTTCGACCGTTATTAGACATATAGCGGGAAAAGATAATGTCGTCGCGGATGCTCTGTCGCGGGTAGAAACAATTTCTACTCCAAAACTGATAGATCTCGACGAATTGGCGGATTTAAAAACAGCAGACGACGAGCTGAAGACATTGTTGGAATCGCAAAGCCATATGAGTTTGAGGCTAACACTAATGGTATTACCCGGTAGTGATAGAAACATATTTTGCGAAGTAAAAGAAAACAGGATACGACCATATCTGCCAAAGGGATTACGACAAGAAATATTCCAAAGTTTGCATGGTATAGCCCATCCAGGGGTAAAAGCGTCCACAACATTGATGAGTACGAAATATGTGTGGCCCGCCATGAATAAAGATTGCGCAAACTGGGCACGAAGCTGCGTCAAATGTCAGAAGGCAAAAATTTCGAGACATACGAAAAGCCCTCTAGGAAGATATGTACTTCCAGATAGCCGCTTTCAGCACCTAAATATAGATATTGTAGGTCCACTACCTAAATCACAAGGGTATAGCTACTTGCTAACATGTATCGATCGATTCTCAAGATGGACGGAAGCAATACCAACGGCGGATATAACAGCGGAAAGCATAGCACGTGCAGTTTACGAAAATTGGATCTGTAGATTTGGAGTGCCGAGAAATATTACCACGGATCAAGGACAATTCGAATCTTCGCTTTTCAGAGAACTGGGAAAACTATTCGGGTTCAAACGTATAAGAACAACGGCATACCATCCAGCAGCAAACGGGTTAATAGAGAGATGGCATCGCGATGTCAAGTCGGCGTTAAAATTTTACGCTCCTGAAAGATGGGTGGAAACTCTACCTACCATTCTCTTGGGTATGAGAGCAACTTTTAAACCTGATTTAGGCGGAACAACTTCGGAGATGGTATATGGCACGACGATTGTATTACCAGGGGAATATTTCTGCAAATCATCTAACAATTCAAACGAACATGAATTTATTTCCGATTTGAGAGAAAAAATGCAGAAATTGCAACCGGCACAAACTTCAAGGCATACAAAGGAAACACCTTTCGTTCATCCCGAATTAAAAAACTGTTCACATGTGTTTGTGAGGATAGAAGCAGTACAAAGTCCGCTGCAGCCTCCGTACGACGGTCCATTTATTATTCTCAGCCGACAGGAGAAAAATTTCAGATTACGGATAAAAGGTAAAGAGGTACTAGTTTCGATAGATCGACTAAAACCGGCGTTCATAGTGCAGGAGGCCGAAGATGAATCACTGGCGCTGCAAAATTCGCAGAAAAATGAACCTGCCGAAAAAATTAAAGACAGCGAAATACCGCTAAACCAGGAATTGTCGAAAGCAGATGATGAAAAATTCGAGGAGATACCCTCATCGATACGGAACGAGACAATCCCAAGAAAAACTAAATCAGGACGACATGTCCACTTTCCCAAAAGGTACCTTGAGACTTACATATCAAGGTAGGTCGTAAGAGAAGCGTTGTCACTGAAGGGGGAGTACTGTGGGCGTTCCGCGAACTATGAAACGTAGCAAGACAGGTTCGCTGCCCTATTAACAATAAAACACGGCGTTAGTAAAAATAACAAAAAGTTGTTTTTAATGAACGCAGTTTTTTCCCCGGCATCATCAGAATATGATAGATAGAAGAAGAAAATCGAAAGTCGTGCACGTGTTCATCGTACTTAAAAATCGAAAGTCGTGCACGTGTTCATCGTACTTAAAAAATCGAAATCGACGATTAGTTTTTATTTTTTTTTAATGTGTAATTTTGTATAAGGGTAAATATTAATATTGTTTAATAAAAATAAACTTAGTTCAAAAAATTAAAAAGTGTGTGGTGTGTAATTATTGTGAATTCCTACGACCAATAGGAAGAGCACCGCCACATAATTGGTGACCCCGATAGTCGAACACATTTGTAGTATTTTTTTTAATTAAAAAGAAAGTGTGTTTTTGTAATAATACAAAAATAATAAATTATTTTTGCGACGCATAAATTACACGTACGCAATTACTGCCAAATATATTAAAAAAGAGAAACTTTGTGTAAAAGGCCACGTGTTTCGAGTCGCGGTTAGAATTCCACCGTTTTGGAAGGCAAATCCCCCACTTTGGTTTTGCCAATTAGGGGTGCAGTTTGAAGCGAACGGCATTACAGCCGATGAAACAAAATATAACACTGTAGTGGCTGCGATCGAGAGCAATATTCTTTCTATGGTGGACGATGTGGTGTTAAACCCTCCGAAGGTAAACAAATACTTAACACTGAAAAATCGATTAAAAGAATATTTTACGGAATCAGAGGAAAGTCGCTTGAAGAAGTTGCTGCGTGACAAATATTTGGGAGACCAACGACCATCGCATTTTTTGAAGGAAATGCGCCAACTCGCAGGACCAAAGATTGGTAGTGAGTTCCTTAAGTCGCTCTGGATCCAGCGACTACCTACACAAATGCAGGCTATTTTATCAGTTAGCGGCGACGATTTAGACAAGCTCGCTACAATGGCCGATCGTATAATGGAGGTAACGAGGGGGTCGGAATTAAACGTGTGCAGTAAAACAAATGAAGCTATTTCAAATACCGAGAACCCAGTGGTAACATCATTAGAGACGAAAATAGACGCGCTGACGAAGAAGGTTGCCGAAATGAGTCGAAGTCGTTCACGTACACCGGGAAGATCACAAAATAACAGCAATGATTCGCGATCAACTTCTCGTAAGCGTACGGACTACAAAAATTGCTGGTACCATTACAAATTTGGGAAAAAGGCTACTAAATGCCGTCCACCTTGCGATTTTACAAAGAATTCGGAAAACTAATGAATCGATCGCTCATGGCGACTAGCGATCAAAATCTATTAAATAGTCGCCTTATTTTGTTTGGTAAATCAACAAATTTACATTTTTTGATTGATACGGGAGCCGACGTGTGCGTCATACCACCAGCAAAGAATATTAAGATGACCACATTAAATACGTTCCCGATTGATCTGTATGCTGCTAACCAGACAAAAATTAACGTTTATGGAAACAAAACAATTACGGTTGATTTGGGTTTGCGACGAAGCTTTACATGGATCTTTATCGTAGCCGATACCAGTAGAGCTATCATAGGTGCCGATTTTTTAAGCCACTTCGGTTTACTCGTGGATTTAAAACGAAAGAAACTAATTGACGGTACAACCAATGTTAGTTCAATCGGTAGTATTTCGAGGGACCAAGCACCGAGCGTCACTACACTACGGACAATGGATTCTCCATACTTTGATTTACTCTCGAGGTATAAAGACCTTACACGTCCAAATACGGGTTTGAATCAAATTAAACACAACGTGACCCACGTTATCGAAACAAAATGCGCTCCAGTATACTCAAAATTTCGACTATTAACAACGGAAAAACTCACTATCGCTAAACGGGAGTTCGATAATATGATGAAGCTGGGAATTTGTAGACCATCTAAAAGTCCGTGGGCCAGTCCTTTGCATTTGGTTAGAAAGGAAAACGGCGAATGGCGACCATGCGGTGACTACCGCCGACTTAACCATGCGACAGTAGCCGACCGCTATCCAATACCGCACATCCAAGATTTAGCATACGGATTGCAGGGAAAACACATATTTTCCACAATCTATCTGGTAAAGGCATACCACCAAATACCAATCGATCCATCGGATATAGAAAAAACAGCGATAATAACGCAATTTGGGTTATTCGAATTCCCAAGGATGACCTTCGGTTTGTGCAATGCTGCACAAACCTTTCAAAGGTTCATGCATGCCGTATTACGAGGATTCGATTTTGTTTTTCCTTATCTGGATGATGTGCTGATTTATTCCGATAACGCAGAACAACATAAGGATCACCTGCTCAAAGTATTCGAACGATTTAGGGAGCATGGTATTGTTATCAACATGTCAAAATCGGTTTTTGGTAAAAGTACAGTAAAATTTTTGGGTCATTTGATATCCGAAACAGGTACAAAGCCACTACCTGATAAAGTTGCCGCCATTGCCGAATATAAACAACCAACCGAAGTTAGAGGGTTGCGACGATTTTTGGCAATGTGTAATTTTTATCGGCGATTTGTTCGAGACGCCGCTAAAATACAAATACCGTTGTTGAATTACATGAAGGGCAATAAAAAAAACTACAAGACCAAGATCAACTGGACTTCCGAAGCAAAAAGTGCGTTTGAAAAATATAAAGTCGAGCTAGCGATCGCAGCGATGTTAGCCCATCCTTCAGCAACGGATCCGCTATCGTTAATGGTCGACGCTTCCGACTACGCTATGGGAGCGGTGGTGCAGCAAATGTCAGGTACAAACTGGGTACCCCTTAGCTTCTTCTCGAGAAAGTTAACAGCGACACAACAAAAATATAGCGCTTACGACCGAGAATTGTTGGCTGCGTATTCAGCGGTAAAATGTTTTCGATTTATGCTGGAAGGAAGGAACTTCGTAATATATACAGACCATAAGCCGTTAACATTTGCTTTTCAGCAGAAACTAGAAAAGGCATCACCACGGCAGTTCCACCAATTGGATTACATCGGCCAATTTTCGACCGTTATTAGACATATAGCGGGAAAAGATAATGTCGTCGCGGATGCTCTGTCGCGGGTAGAAACAATTTCTACTCCAAAACTGATAGATCTCGACGAATTGGCGGATTTAAAAACAGCAGACGACGAGCTGAAGACATTGTTGGAATCGCAAAGCCATATGAGTTTGAGGCTAACACTAATGGTATTACCCGGTAGTGATAGAAACATATTTTGCGAAGTAAAAGAAAACAGGATACGACCATATCTGCCAAAGGGATTACGACAAGAAATATTCCAAAGTTTGCATGGTATAGCCCATCCAGGGGTAAAAGCGTCCACAACATTGATGAGTACGAAATATGTGTGGCCCGCCATGAATAAAGATTGCGCAAACTGGGCACGAAGCTGCGTCAAATGTCAGAAGGCAAAAATTTCGAGACATACGAAAAGCCCTCTAGGAAGATATGTACTTCCAGATAGCCGCTTTCAGCACCTAAATATAGATATTGTAGGTCCACTACCTAAATCACAAGGGTATAGCTACTTGCTAACATGTATCGATCGATTCTCAAGATGGACGGAAGCAATACCAACGGCGGATATAACAGCGGAAAGCATAGCACGTGCAGTTTACGAAAATTGGATCTGTAGATTTGGAGTGCCGAGAAATATTACCACGGATCAAGGACAATTCGAATCTTCGCTTTTCAGAGAACTGGGAAAACTATTCGGGTTCAAACGTATAAGAACAACGGCATACCATCCAGCAGCAAACGGGTTAATAGAGAGATGGCATCGCGATGTCAAGTCGGCGTTAAAATTTTACGCTCCTGAAAGATGGGTGGAAACTCTACCTACCATTCTCTTGGGTATGAGAGCAACTTTTAAACCTGATTTAGGCGGAACAACTTCGGAGATGGTATATGGCACGACGATTGTATTACCAGGGGAATATTTCTGCAAATCATCTAACAATTCAAACGAACATGAATTTATTTCCGATTTGAGAGAAAAAATGCAGAAATTGCAACCGGCACAAACTTCAAGGCATACAAAGGAAACACCTTTCGTTCATCCCGAATTAAAAAACTGTTCACATGTGTTTGTGAGGATAGAAGCAGTACAAAGTCCGCTGCAGCCTCCGTACGACGGTCCATTTATTATTCTCAGCCGACAGGAGAAAAATTTCAGATTACGGATAAAAGGTAAAGAGGTACTAGTTTCGATAGATCGACTAAAACCGGCGTTCATAGTGCAGGAGGCCGAAGATGAATCACTGGCGCTGCAAAATTCGCAGAAAAATGAACCTGCCGAAAAAATTAAAGACAGCGAAATACCGCTAAACCAGGAATTGTCGAAAGCAGATGATGAAAAATTCGAGGAGATACCCTCATCGATACGGAACGAGACAATCCCAAGAAAAACTAAATCAGGACGACATGTCCACTTTCCCAAAAGGTACCTTGAGACTTACATATCAAGGTAGGTCGTAAGAGAAGCGTTGTCACTGAAGGGGGAGTACTGTGGGCGTTCCGCGAACTATGAAACGTAGCAAGACAGGTTCGCTGCCCTATTAACAATAAAACACGGCGTTAGTAAAAATAACAAAAAGTTGTTTTTAATGAACGCAGTTTTTTCCCCGGCATCATCAGAATATGATAGATAGAAGAAGAAAATCGAAAGTCGTGCACGTGTTCATCGTACTTAAAAATCGAAAGTCGTGCACGTGTTCATCGTACTTAAAAAATCGAAATCGACGATTAGTTTTTATTTTTTTTTAATGTGTAATTTTGTATAAGGGTAAATATTAATATTGTTTAATAAAAATAAACTTAGTTCAAAAAATTAAAAAGTGTGTGGTGTGTAATTATTGTGAATTCCTACGACCAATAGGAAGAGCACCGCCACATAATTGGTGACCCCGATAGTCGAACACATTTGTAGTATTTTTTTTAATTAAAAAGAAAGTGTGTTTTTGTAATAATACAAAAATAATAAATTATTTTTGCGACGCATAAATTACACGTACGCAATTACTGCCAAATATATTAAAAAAGAGAAACTTTGTGTAAAAGGCCACGTGTTTCGTCAAGTCGCGAAAAAAAATGGAAATGAAAATACCGACGATGAAAATAAAGGAAAAATTCCTAATGCCAGCGAAACTACGGATGGTCGAGGAATATCTTCCGGGATAGCTCGAGTCGCGGTTAGAATTCCACCGTTTTGGAAGGCAAATCCCCCACTTTGGTTTTGCCAATTAGGGGTGCAGTTTGAAGCGAACGGCATTACAGCCGATGAAACAAAATATAACACTGTAGTGGCTGCGATCGAGAGCAATATTCTTTCTATGGTGGACGATGTGGTGTTAAACCCTCCGAAGGTAAACAAATACTTAACACTGAAAAATCGATTAAAAGAATATTTTACGGAATCAGAGGAAAGTCGCTTGAAGAAGTTGCTGCGTGACAAATATTTGGGAGACCAACGACCATCGCATTTTTTGAAGGAAATGCGCCAACTCGCAGGACCAAAGATTGGTAGTGAGTTCCTTAAGTCGCTCTGGATCCAGCGACTACCTACACAAATGCAGGCTATTTTATCAGTTAGCGGCGACGATTTAGACAAGCTCGCTACAATGGCCGATCGTATAATGGAGGTAACGAGGGGGTCGGAATTAAACGTGTGCAGTAAAACAAATGAAGCTATTTCAAATACCGAGAACCCAGTGGTAACATCATTAGAGACGAAAATAGACGCGCTGACGAAGAAGGTTGCCGAAATGAGTCGAAGTCGTTCACGTACACCGGGAAGATCACAAAATAACAGCAATGATTCGCGATCAACTTCTCGTAAGCGTACGGACTACAAAAATTGCTGGTACCATTACAAATTTGGGAAAAAGGCTACTAAATGCCGTCCACCTTGCGATTTTACAAAGAATTCGGAAAACTAATGAATCGATCGCTCATGGCGACTAGCGATCAAAATCTATTAAATAGTCGCCTTATTTTGTTTGGTAAATCAACAAATTTACATTTTTTGATTGATACGGGAGCCGACGTGTGCGTCATACCACCAGCAAAGAATATTAAGATGACCACATTAAATACGTTCCCGATTGATCTGTATGCTGCTAACCAGACAAAAATTAACGTTTATGGAAACAAAACAATTACGGTTGATTTGGGTTTGCGACGAAGCTTTACATGGATCTTTATCGTAGCCGATACCAGTAGAGCTATCATAGGTGCCGATTTTTTAAGCCACTTCGGTTTACTCGTGGATTTAAAACGAAAGAAACTAATTGACGGTACAACCAATGTTAGTTCAATCGGTAGTATTTCGAGGGACCAAGCACCGAGCGTCACTACACTACGGACAATGGATTCTCCATACTTTGATTTACTCTCGAGGTATAAAGACCTTACACGTCCAAATACTGGTTTGAATCAAATTAAACACAACGTGACCCACGTTATCGAAACAAAATGCGCTCCAGTATACTCAAAATTTCGACGATTAACAACGGAAAAACTCACTATCGCTAAACGGGAGTTCGATAATATGATGAAGCTGGGAATTTGTAGACCATCTAAAAGTCCGTGGGCCAGTCCATTCCACAATTTTCCACAATCTATCTGGTAAAGGCATACCACCAAATACCAATCGAGCCATCGGATATAGAAAAAACAGCGATAATAACGCCATTTGGGTTATTCGAGTTCCCTAGGATGACCTTCGGTTTGTGCAATGCTGCACAAACCTTTTAAAGGTTCATGCATGCCGTATTACGAGGATTCGATTTTGTTTTTCCTTATCTGGATGATGTGCTGATTTATTCCGACAACGCAGAGCAACATAAGGATCACCTGCTCAAAGTATTCGAACGATTTAGGGAGCATGGTATTGTTATCAACATGTCAAAATCGGTTTTTGGTAAAAGTACAGTAAAATGTTTGGGTCATTTGATATCCGAAACAGGTACAAAGCCACTACCTGATAAAGTTGCCGCCATTGCCGAATATAAACAACCAACCGAAGTTAGAGGGTTGCGACGATTTTTGGCAATGTGTAATTTTTATCGGCGATTTGTTCGAGACGCCGCTAAAATACAAATACCGTTGTTGAATTACATGAAGGGCAATTAAAAAAACTACAAGACCAAGATCAACTGGACTTCCGAAGCAAAAAGTGCGTTTGAAAAATATAAAGTCGAGCTAGCGAACGCAGCGATGTTAGCCCATCCTTCAGCAACGGATCCGCTATCGTTAATGGTCGACGCTTCCGACTACGCTATGGGAGCGGTGGTGCAGCAAATGTCAGGTACAAACTGGGTACCCCTTAGCTTCTTCTCGAAAAAGTTAACAGCGACACAACAAAAATATAGCGCTTACGACCGAGAATTGTTGGCTGCGTATTCAGCGGTAAAATGTTTTCGATTTATGCTGGAAGGAAGGAACTTCGTAATATATACAGACCATAAGCCGTTAACATTTGCTTTTCAGCAGAAACTAGAAAAGGCATCACCACGGCAGTTCCACCAATTGGATTACATCGGCCAATTTTCGACCGTTATTAGACATATAGCGGGAAAAGATAATGTCGTCGCGGATGCTCTGTCGCGGGTAGAAACAATTTCTACTCCAAAACTGATAGATCTCGACGAATTGGCGGATTTAAAAACAGCAGACGACGAGCTGAAGACATTGTTGGAATCGCAAAGCCATATGAGTTTGAGGCTAACACTAATGGTATTACCCGGTAGTGATAGAAACATATTTTGCGAAGTAAAAGAAAACAGGATACGACCATATCTGCCAAAGGGATTACGACAAGAAATATTCCAAAGTTTGCATGGTATAGCCCATCCAGGGGTAAAAGCGTCCACAACATTGATGAGTACGAAATATGTGTGGCCCGCCATGAATAAAGATTGCGCAAACTGGGCACGAAGCTGCGTCAAATGTCAGAAGGCAAAAATTTCGAGACATACGAAAAGCCCTCTAGGAAGATATGTACTTCCAGATAGCCGCTTTCAGCACCTAAATATAGATATTGTAGGTCCACTACCTAAATCACAAGGGTATAGCTACTTGCTAACATGTATCGATCGATTCTCAAGATGGACGGAAGCAATACCAACGGCGGATATAACAGCGGAAAGCATAGCACGTGCAGTTTACGAAAATTGGATCTGTAGATTTGGAGTGCCGAGAAATATTACCACGGATCAAGGACAATTCGAATCTTCGCTTTTCAGAGAACTGGGAAAACTATTCGGGTTCAAACGTATAAGAACAACGGCATACCATCCAGCAGCAAACGGGTTAATAGAGAGATGGCATCGCGATGTCAAGTCGGCGTTAAAATTTTACGCTCCTGAAAGATGGGTGGAAACTCTACCTACCATTCTCTTGGGTATGAGAGCAACTTTTAAACCTGATTTAGGCGGAACAACTTCGGAGATGGTATATGGCACGACGATTGTATTACCAGGGGAATATTTCTGCAAATCATCTAACAATTCAAACGAACATGAATTTATTTCCGATTTGAGAGAAAAAATGCAGAAATTGCAACCGGCACAAACTTCAAGGCATACAAAGGAAACACCTTTCGTTCATCCCGAATTAAAAAACTGTTCACATGTGTTTGTGAGGATAGAAGCAGTACAAAGTCCGCTGCAGCCTCCGTACGACGGTCCATTTATTATTCTCAGCCGACAGGAGAAAAATTTCAGATTACGGATAAAAGGTAAAGAGGTACTAGTTTCGATAGATCGACTAAAACCGGCGTTCATAGTGCAGGAGGCCGAAGATGAATCACTGGCGCTGCAAAATTCGCAGAAAAATGAACCTGCCGAAAAAATTAAAGACAGCGAAATACCGCTAAACCAGGAATTGTCGAAAGCAGATGATGAAAAATTCGAGGAGATACCCTCATCGATACGGAACGAGACAATCCCAAGAAAAACTAAATCAGGACGACATGTCCACTTTCCCAAAAGGTACCTTGAGACTTACATATCAAGGTAGGTCGTAAGAGAAGCGTTGTCACTGAAGGGGGAGTACTGTGGGCGTTCCGCGAACTATGAAACGTAGCAAGACAGGTTCGCTGCCCTATTAACAATAAAACACGGCGTTAGTAAAAATAACAAAAAGTTGTTTTTAATGAACGCAGTTTTTTCCCCGGCATCATCAGAATATGATAGATAGAAGAAGAAAATCGAAAGTCGTGCACGTGTTCATCGTACTTAAAAATCGAAAGTCGTGCACGTGTTCATCGTACTTAAAAAATCGAAATCGACGATTAGTTTTTATTTTTTTTTAATGTGTAATTTTGTATAAGGGTAAATATTAATATTGTTTAATAAAAATAAACTTAGTTCAAAAAATTAAAAAGTGTGTGGTGTGTAATTATTGTGAATTCCTACGACCAATAGGAAGAGCACCGCCACATAATTGGTGACCCCGATAGTCGAACACATTTGTAGTATTTTTTTTAATTAAAAAGAAAGTGTGTTTTTGTAATAATACAAAAATAATAAATTATTTTTGCGACGCATAAATTACACGTACGCAATTACTGCCAAATATATTAAAAAAGAGAAACTTTGTGTAAAAGGCCACGTGTTTCGTCAAGTCGCGAAAAAAAAATGGAAATGAAAATACCGACGATGAAAATAAAGGAAAAATTCCTAATGCCAGCGAAACTACGGATGGTCGAGGAATATCTTCCGGGATAGCTCGAGTCGCGGTTAGAATTCCACCGTTTTGGAAGGCAAATCCCCCACTTTGGTTTTGCCAATTAGGGGTGCAGTTTGAAGCGAACGGCATTACAGCCGATGAAACAAAATATAACACTGTAGTGGCTGCGATCGAGAGCAATATTCTTTCTATGGTGGACGATGTGGTGTTAAACCCTCCGAAGGTAAACAAATACTTAACACTGAAAAATCGATTAAAAGAATATTTTACGGAATCAGAGGAAAGTCGCTTGAAGAAGTTGCTGCGTGACAAATATTTGGGAGACCAACGACCATCGCATTTTTTGAAGGAAATGCGCCAACTCGCAGGACCAAAGATTGGTAGTGAGTTCCTTAAGTCGCTCTGGATCCAGCGACTACCTACACAAATGCAGGCTATTTTATCAGTTAGCGGCGACGATTTAGACAAGCTCGCTACAATGGCCGATCGTATAATGGAGGTAACGAGGGGGTCGGAATTAAACGTGTGCAGTAAAACAAATGAAGCTATTTCAAATACCGAGAACCCAGTGGTAACATCATTAGAGACGAAAATAGACGCGCTGACGAAGAAGGTTGCCGAAATGAGTCGAAGTCGTTCACGTACACCGGGAAGATCACAAAATAACAGCAATGATTCGCGATCAACTTCTCGTAAGCGTACGGACTACAAAAATTGCTGGTACCATTACAAATTTGGGAAAAAGGCTACTAAATGCCGTCCACCTTGCGATTTTACAAAGAATTACAAAGAAAACTAATGAATCGATCGCTCATGGCGACTAGCGATCAAAATCTATTAAATAGTCGCCTTATTTTGTTTGGTAAATCAACAAATTTACATTTTTTGATTGATACGGGAGCCGACGTGTGCGTCATACCACCAGCAAAGAATATTAAGATGACCACATTAAATACGTTCCCGATTGATCTGTATGCTGCTAACCAGACAAAAATTAACGTTTATGGAAACAAAACAATTACGGTTGATTTGGGTTTGCGACGAAGCTTTACATGGATCTTTATCGTAGCCGATACCAGTAGAGCTATCATAGGTGCCGATTTTTTAAGCCACTTCGGTTTACTCGTGGATTTAAAACGAAAGAAACTAATTGACGGTACAACCAATGTTAGTTCAATCGGTAGTATTTCGAGGGACCAAGCACCGAGCGTCACTACACTACGGACAATGGATTCTCCATACTTTGATTTACTCTCGAGGTATAAAGACCTTACACGTCCAAATACGGGTTTGAATCAAATTAAACACAACGTGACCCACGTTATCGAAACAAAATGCGCTCCAGTATACTCAAAATTTCGACGATTAACAACGGAAAAACTCACTATCGCTAAACGGGAGTTCGATAATATGATGAAGCTGGGAATTTGTAGACCATCTAAAAGTCCGTGGGCCAGTCCTTTGCATTTGGTTAGAAAGGAAAACGGCGAATGGCGACCATGCGGTGACTACCGCCGACTTAACCATGCGACAGTAGCCGACCGCTATCCAATACCGCACATCCAAGATTTAGCATACGGATTGCAGGGAAAACACATATTTTCCACAATCTATCTGGTAAAGGCATACCACCAAATACCAATCGATCCATCGGATATAGAAAAAACAGCGATAATAACGCAATTTGGGTTATTCGAATTCCCAAGGATGACCTTCGGTTTGTGCAATGCTGCACAAACCTTTCAAAGGTTCATGCATGCCGTATTACGAGGATTCGATTTTGTTTTTCCTTATCTGGATGATGTGCTGATTTATTCCGATAACGCAGAACAACATAAGGATCACCTGCTCAAAGTATTCGAACGATTTAGGGAGCATGGTATTGTTATCAACATGTCAAAATCGGTTTTTGGTAAAAGTACAGTAAAATTTTTGGGTCATTTGATATCCGAAACAGGTACAAAGCCACTACCTGATAAAGTTGCCGCCATTGCCGAATATAAACAACCAACCGAAGTTAGAGGGTTGCGACGATTTTTGGCAATGTGTAATTTTTATCGGCGATTTGTTCGAGACGCCGCTAAAATACAAATACCGTTGTTGAATTACATGAAGGGCAATAAAAAAAACTACAAGACCAAGATCAACTGGACTTCCGAAGCAAAAAGTGCGTTTGAAAAATATAAAGTCGAGCTAGCGATCGCAGCGATGTTAGCCCATCCTTCAGCAACGGATCCGCTATCGTTAATGGTCGACGCTTCCGACTACGCTATGGGAGCGGTGGTGCAGCAAATGTCAGGTACAAACTGGGTACCCCTTAGCTTCTTCTCGAGAAAGTTAACAGCGACACAACAAAAATATAGCGCTTACGACCGAGAATTGTTGGCTGCGTATTCAGCGGTAAAATGTTTTCGATTTATGCTGGAAGGAAGGAACTTCGTAATATATACAGACCATAAGCCGTTAACATTTGCTTTTCAGCAGAAACTAGAAAAGGCATCACCACGGCAGTTCCACCAATTGGATTACATCGGCCAATTTTCGACCGTTATTAGACATATAGCGGGAAAAGATAATGTCGTCGCGGATGCTCTGTCGCGGGTAGAAACAATTTCTACTCCAAAACTGATAGATCTCGACGAATTGGCGGATTTAAAAACAGCAGACGACGAGCTGAAGACATTGTTGGAATCGCAAAGCCATATGAGTTTGAGGCTAACACTAATGGTATTACCCGGTAGTGATAGAAACATATTTTGCGAAGTAAAAGAAAACAGGATACGACCATATCTGCCAAAGGGATTACGACAAGAAATATTCCAAAGTTTGCATGGTATAGCCCATCCAGGGGTAAAAGCGTCCACAACATTGATGAGTACGAAATATGTGTGGCCCGCCATGAATAAAGATTGCGCAAACTGGGCACGAAGCTGCGTCAAATGTCAGAAGGCAAAAATTTCGAGACATACGAAAAGCCCTCTAGGAAGATATGTACTTCCAGATAGCCGCTTTCAGCACCTAAATATAGATATTGTAGGTCCACTACCTAAATCACAAGGGTATAGCTACTTGCTAACATGTATCGATCGATTCTCAAGATGGACGGAAGCAATACCAACGGCGGATATAACAGCGGAAAGCATAGCACGTGCAGTTTACGAAAATTGGATCTGTAGATTTGGAGTGCCGAGAAATATTACCACGGATCAAGGACAATTCGAATCTTCGCTTTTCAGAGAACTGGGAAAACTATTCGGGTTCAAACGTATAAGAACAACGGCATACCATCCAGCAGCAAACGGGTTAATAGAGAGATGGCATCGCGATGTCAAGTCGGCGTTAAAATTTTACGCTCCTGAAAGATGGGTGGAAACTCTACCTACCATTCTCTTGGGTATGAGAGCAACTTTTAAACCTGATTTAGGCGGAACAACTTCGGAGATGGTATATGGCACGACGATTGTATTACCAGGGGAATATTTCTGCAAATCATCTAACAATTCAAACGAACATGAATTTATTTCCGATTTGAGAGAAAAAATGCAGAAATTGCAACCGGCACAAACTTCAAGGCATACAAAGGAAACACCTTTCGTTCATCCCGAATTAAAAAACTGTTCACATGTGTTTGTGAGGATAGAAGCAGTACAAAGTCCGCTGCAGCCTCCGTACGACGGTCCATTTATTATTCTCAGCCGACAGGAGAAAAATTTCAGATTACGGATAAAAGGTAAAGAGGTACTAGTTTCGATAGATCGACTAAAACCGGCGTTCATAGTGCAGGAGGCCGAAGATGAATCACTGGCGCTGCAAAATTCGCAGAAAAATGAACCTGCCGAAAAAATTAAAGACAGCGAAATACCGCTAAACCAGGAATTGTCGAAAGCAGATGATGAAAAATTCGAGGAGATACCCTCATCGATACGGAACGAGACAATCCCAAGAAAAACTAAATCAGGACGACATGTCCACTTTCCCAAAAGGTACCTTGAGACTTACATATCAAGGTAGGTCGTAAGAGAAGCGTTGTCACTGAAGGGGGAGTACTGTGGGCGTTCCGCGAACTATGAAACGTAGCAAGACAGGTTCGCTGCCCTATTAACAATAAAACACGGCGTTAGTAAAAATAACAAAAAGTTGTTTTTAATGAACGCAGTTTTTTCCCCGGCATCATCAGAATATGATAGATAGAAGAAGAAAATCGAAAGTCGTGCACGTGTTCATCGTACTTAAAAATCGAAAGTCGTGCACGTGTTCATCGTACTTAAAAAATCGAAATCGACGATTAGTTTTTATTTTTTTTTAATGTGTAATTTTGTATAAGGGTAAAGGTTCAAAAAATTAAAAAGTGTGTGGTGTGTAATTATTGTGAATTCCTACGACCAATAGGAAGAGCACCGCCACATAATTGGTGACCCCGATAGTCGAACACATTTGTAGTATTTTTTTTAATTAAAAAGAAAGTGTGTTTTTGTAATAATACAAAAATAATAAATTATTTTTGCGACGCATAAATTACACGTACGCAATTACTGCCAAATATATTAAAAAAGAGAAACTTTGTGTAAAAGGCCACGTGTTTCGTCAAGTCGCGAAAAAAAAATGGAAATGAAAATACCGACGATGAAAATAAAGGAAAAATTCCTAATGCCAGCGAAACTACGGATGGTCGAGGAATATCTTCCGGGATAGCTCGAGTCGCGGTTAGAATTCCACCGTTTTGGAAGGCAAATCCCCCACTTTGGTTTTGCCAATTAGGGGTGCAGTTTGAAGCGAACGGCATTACAGCCGATGAAACAAAATATAACACTGTAGTGGCTGCGATCGAGAGCAATATTCTTTCTATGGTGGACGATGTGGTGTTAAACCCTCCGAAGGTAAACAAATACTTAACACTGAAAAATCGATTAAAAGAATATTTTACGGAATCAGAGGAAAGTCGCTTGAAGAAGTTGCTGCGTGACAAATATTTGGGAGACCAACGACCATCGCATTTTTTGAAGGAAATGCGCCAACTCGCAGGACCAAAGATTGGTAGTGAGTTCCTTAAGTTTTAAGTTTTATCAGTTAGCGGCGACGATTTAGACAAGCTCGCTACAATGGCCGATCGTATAATGGAGGTAACGAGGGGGTCGGAATTAAACGTGTGCAGTAAAACAAATGAAGCTATTTCAAATACCGAGAACCCAGTGGTAACATCATTAGAGACGAAAATAGACGCGCTGACGAAGAAGGTTGCCGAAATGAGTCGAAGTCGTTCACGTACACCGGGAAGATCACAAAATAACAGCAATGATTCGCGATCAACTTCTCGTAAGCGTACGGACTACAAAAATTGCTGGTACCATTACAAATTTGGGAAAAAGGCTACTAAATGCCGTCCACCTTGCGATTTTACAAAGAATTCGGAAAACTAATGAATCGATCGCTCATGGCGACTAGCGATCAAAATCTATTAAATAGTCGCCTTATTTTGTTTGGTAAATCAACAAATTTACATTTTTTGATTGATACGGGAGCCGACGTGTGCGTCATACCACCAGCAAAGAATATTAAGATGACCACATTAAATACGTTCCCGATTGATCTGTATGCTGCTAACCAGACAAAAATTAACGTTTATGGAAACAAAACAATTACGGTTGATTTGGGTTTGCGACGAAGCTTTACATGGATCTTTATCGTAGCCGATACCAGTAGAGCTATCATAGGTGCCGATTTTTTAAGCCACTTCGGTTTACTCGTGGATTTAAAACGAAAGAAACTAATTGACGGTACAACCAATGTTAGTTCAATCGGTAGTATTTCGAGGGACCAAGCACCGAGCGTCACTACACTACGGACAATGGATTCTCCATACTTTGATTTACTCTCGAGGTATAAAGACCTTACACGTCCAAATACTGGTTTGAATCAAATTAAACACAACGTGACCCACGTTATCGAAACAAAATGCGCTCCAGTATACTCAAAATTTCGACGATTAACAACGGAAAAACTCACTATCGCTAAACGGGAGTTCGATAATATGATGAAGCTGGGAATTTGTAGACCATCTAAAAGTCCGTGGGCCAGTCCATTCCACAATTTTCCACAATCTATCTGGTAAAGGCATACCACCAAATACCAATCGAGCCATCGGATATAGAAAAAACAGCGATAATAACGCCATTTGGGTTATTCGAGTTCCCTAGGATGACCTTCGGTTTGTGCAATGCTGCACATGCATGCCGTATTACGAGGATTCGATTTTGTTTTTCCTTATCTGGATGATGTGCTGATTTATTCCGACAACGCAGAGCAACATAAGGATCACCTGCTCAAAGTATTCGAACGATTTAGGGAGCATGGTATTGTTATCAACATGTCAAAATCGGTTTTTGGTAAAAGTACAGTAAAATGTTTGGGTCATTTGATATCCGAAACAGGTACAAAGCCACTACCTGATAAAGTTGCCGCCATTGCCGAATATAAACAACCAACCGAAGTTAGAGGGTTGCGACGATTTTTGGCAATGTGTAATTTTTATCGGCGATTTGTTCGAGACGCCGCTAAAATACAAATACCGTTGTTGAATTACATGAAGGGCAATTAAAAAAACTACAAGACCAAGATCAACTGGACTTCCGAAGCAAAAAGTGCGTTTGAAAAATATAAAGTCGAGCTAGCGAACGCAGCGATGTTAGCCCATCCTTCAGCAACGGATCCGCTATCGTTAATGGTCGACGCTTCCGACTACGCTATGGGAGCGGTGGTGCAGCAAATGTCAGGTACAAACTGGGTACCCCTTAGCTTCTTCTCGAAAAAGTTAACAGCGACACAACAAAAATATAGCGCTTACGACCGAGAATTGTTGGCTGCGTATTCAGCGGTAAAATGTTTTCGATTTATGCTGGAAGGAAGGAACTTCGTAATATATACAGACCATAAGCCGTTAACATTTGCTTTTCAGCAGAAACTAGAAAAGGCATCACCACGGCAGTTCCACCAATTGGATTACATCGGCCAATTTTCGACCGTTATTAGACATATAGCGGGAAAAGATAATGTCGTCGCGGATGCTCTGTCGCGGGTAGAAACAATTTCTACTCCAAAACTGATAGATCTCGACGAATTGGCGGATTTAAAAACAGCAGACGACGAGCTGAAGACATTGTTGGAATCGCAAAGCCATATGAGTTTGAGGCTAACACCAATGGTATTACCCAGTAGTGATAGAAACATATTTTGCGAAGTAAAAGAAAACAGGATACGACCATATCTACCAAAGGGATTACGACAAGAAATATTCCAAAGTTTGCATGGTATAGCCCATCCAGGGGTAAAAGCGTCCACAACATTGATGAGTACGAAATATGTGTGGCCCGCCATGAATAAAGATTGCGCAAACTGGGCACGAAGCTGCGTCAAATGTCAGAAGGCAAAAATTTCGAGACATACGAAAAGCCCTCTAGGAAGATATGTACTTCCAGATAGCCGCTTTCAGCACCTAAATATAGATATTATAGGTCCACTACCTAAATCAGAAGGGTATAGCTACTTGCTAACATGTATAGATCGATTCTCAAGATGGACGGAAGCAATACCAACGGCGGATATAACAGCGGAAAGCATAGCACGTGCAGTTTACGAAAATTGGATCTGTAGATTTGGAGTGCCGAGAAATATTACCACGGATCAAGGACGACAATTCGAATCTTCGCTTTTCAGAGAACTGGGAAAACTATTCGGGTTCAAACGTATAAGAACAACGGCATACCACCCAGCAGCAAACGGGTTAATAGAGAGATGGCATCGCGATGTCAAGTCGGCGTTAAAATGTTACGCTCCTGAAAGATGGGTGGAAACTCTACCTACCATTCTCTTGGGTATGAGAGCAACTTTTAAACCTGATTTAGGCGGAAAAACTTCGGAGATGGTATATGGCACGACGATTGTATTACCAGGGGAATTTTTCTGCAAATCATCTAACAATTCAAACGAACATGAATTTATTTCCGATTTGAGAGAAAAAATGCAGAAATTGCAACCGGCACAAACTTCAAGGCATACAAAGGAAACACCTTTCGTTCATCCCGAATTAAAAAACTGTTCACATGTGTTTGTGAGGATAGAAGCAGTACAAAGTCCGCTGCAGCCTCCGTACGACGGTCCATTTATTATTCTCAGCCGACAGGAGAAAAATTTCAGATTACGGATAAAAGGTAAAGAGGAACCTTTCGATAGATCGACTAAAACCGGCGTTTATACTGCAGGAGGCCGAAGATGAATCACTCGCGCTGCAAAATTCGCAGAAAAATGAACCTGCCGAAAAAATTAAAGACAGCGAAATACCGCTAAACCAGGAATTGTCGAAAGCAGATGATGAAAAATTCGAGGAGATACCCTCATCGATACGGAACGAGACAATCCCAAGAAAAACTAAATCAGGACGACATGTCCACTTTCCCAAAAGGTACCTTGAGACTTACATATCAAGGTAGGTCGTAAGAGAAGCGTTGTCACTGAAGGGGGAGTACTGTGGGCGTTCCGCGAACTATGAAACGTAGCTGCCCTATTAACAAAAAAACACGGCGTTAGTAATAATAACAAAAAGTTGTTTTTAATGAACGCAGTTTTTTCCCCGGCATCATCAGAATATGATAGATAGAAGAAGAAAATCGAAATTCGTGCACGTGTTCATCGTACTTAAAAATCGAAAGTCGTGCACGTGTTCATCGTACTTAAAAAATCGAAATCGACGATTAGTTTTTATTTTTTTTTAATGTGTAATTTTGTATAAGGGTAAATATTAATATTGTTTAATAAAAATAAACTTAGTTCAAAAAATTAAAAAGTGTGTGGTGTGTAATTATTGTGAATTCCTACGACCAATAGGAAGAGCACCGCCACAACTTAAAAGATGTCGCAAATGCAGTCGAGACGTATTTATTTTTTCGTGCACTACCTGAAAAAACTCTTCAGTTAAAGGGTGAAAAATGTCATGGTGGTAAACAGTCTAAGGAAAGACTAACTATTCTTTTGTGTGTATTTGCTGATGGTTCCATTGAAAAACCTCTTGTCATTGGTAAAGCGAAAAAGCCACGATGTTTTCGTAATTTAGACGTGAAAAATTTGCCAGTTATGTGGAGATCTAATAAAAAGGCCTGGATGACGTCTCTTATAATGGCTGCTACAATTTAATAGTGCAATGGAAAAACAAGGTAAGATATGCCTTTTTCTTGACAATGCAACATCGCATCCAAAAATATCCCTAAGCAATATAAAATTGATATTTTTTCCACCAAATATGACAAGCACATCCCAACCGAGACGCAGGGATCATAAAAAGTTTCAAGACTTATTATTAATATGGAAACTTACAATAATGTGCATGACTTATCCAGATCTACAAACTGTTTAGATGTCATTTATTGGACTCAAACTGTCATTTCAGAAATTTCGCCAAGTTGCATAAAAATTGCTTTTAAAAATGTGGATTTAATATTGAACTTGTAGAAGAGCAGAGTGAAAATGCAGGTAACCTTTTACCTCTACTTATAAGAGCTAATGTCGAAGATGTGTCAGCTATTGATTTTATAAACATTGATGCAAACGCTAAACAGAGTCCGAAGAAATTGAATTCGCTTCTTTAGAAGCAACGAATGTTTCGTCAGATGGCGAAGAATCTGATGATTTTCGAAGCTCTTCAAGCGTTTCAATTTCTGGAGTTGCAGCACTTAATGCTTTAGAAATTGTACGTAATTATGCAGTTGAAAATGGTAGTCAAAGCATAATTAACAGTTGCTTTTTACTAAGCAATGAAATAAAAAAAATATTTTGGAAAAACATATGCAACAAAAGAAAATATCGGATTATTTTCATTGATCAGTTTTTTTATTAAAATTAATTGATTTTTTGTTTGTTTGTTAAAATGAATTATGTTTTTTTTTTAAGAATTAAGTTCTCTGTTTAATTAAATGAAAAGTTTTTTGTTAATCTGAATTTTTTTGTTAAAATGAATTATGTTTTTTAATTATATAAGTTTTTTGTTTAATTAAATCATTTTTTTTATAAACTGAAATGTTTTTTGTTCTTAAGGTAATTTTTTATTTATATATATATATATATATAGAATCGTAGACTATGCATTTGATCATGTGATGATCTTTAGCAAAGTTGTTGTGCATGAGCCCGCGATGGTTTCCCGCTAGGTGGCGCTGGTGTCGTTTTTTTTTCTTCGAAAATTCTTATTTATGGAACGATTTGGCTCAAATTCACACCATATAATATTTAAATAAAAAGAAAGTCGTTGACAAAATTTGGACCCGATAGGTGGCGCTGGGGTGGAAAATTTAGTTTTCCCTGTATCAGAGGGCGGGAGGTCAGTGGGCGGGAGGCCGCTAAATGGAAAAATTTGTATGGGAGCCCCCCGATCCCGCTGTCCGATCTCTCTGACATTGTAATAGAAAGTATTGTCACCGGAAATATACATGTGTGCAAAATTTCTATAAAATCTGGCTTTGGGAAATGAGTTGAAAATTGATCAGAAAATCTGACCCGCCAGCCCAGGATCGACCCAGGATTTCACCTGGCCAAAGAATGTCAACAATCAACTACAATTCGTATACTCCAAACGTTTTTTTCCATAGTGGAGCAAATTACGTCGGCATACTACTCCCACTAGCCCGCATTGAGCTGAATCCAGGTCCAAGGATCTGGACATGCTCCGTATGCAACACCAGGATCAATAGTAAAATCTCCTCAGTTAAGTGCAACAACTGCGGACACTGGTGCAATTTCCGACGATGCTCAGATCAACATCAGGGACTGGAGTCGAAGTTTCATTGCGGAATGCTTCAGGACACGAGTTCAGCCGACCAACCACGCACGCAAAATGTCATAATCTGATAGACAATGTCAACTTACTCATCAACACTCCACCAACATCAATGGACTCACACCCACGTGCAAACTATCAACAAACCACACCTGAACACCACACATCTTTCGCTTTGATGCACCATGGGATCTTAATTGCCGCCATACAAGAAACAAAGCTCACCTACTCCTGCTTGCTATCCAGAAGCACCAAATAAAACATCATACGCAAGGACATAAACAGTGGAGGCGGTGGAGGTATTGCATTCATCGTGTACAACTCGGTCAACTACAGACTCATGCCGACACCGGCATCCACCACACCAGACCCACATCTCGAAACACAAACTTTTGCAGTCAAGTCCAACGACACTCTAATCGAAATCACAAATGTCTATATTCCTCCACCTACCTGCTGCACATCCGGCTACCTACCTTCTTTAGAACACCTACTAACAGATGGTAACCGCCTGATTGTTGGGATTTTTAACGCCCACCATGATTGCTGGCACTCTCATCTAGAGAACTATCGTCGCGGCACGCATATTGCTGAGCAAATCGACGAGTCACAATTTGGTACCATCAATGAAAATTCTCCCACCAGGATATGTGCCACTTCCACTCCAGCTCCCTAGACATCAGCATAGTGAGTGACTCCTTATTACATCCTGGAGAACAGATAATGCGTTAAGCTCCGACTTTGTGTCTGCGAATAAACGCACATTTGTCAATTACGCCAAGGCGGACTGGCCAAGTTTCACTAGGTTTGTCGACACATTGGGACAGTTACCACCCACCACCAACGCAACCTCAGGTGAAATCTTCCGCCGGTTCGTCGTCAGAGCAGCGGCCCGTTTCATTCCAGCCGGCAGAATCTCTAAACTAAGGCCTAACTTCACAGCCGAAACAGTCTAGCTCGGTAACAAACGTGACCACATTCGCAGCATCAACCCCGGGAATACTACAATTGACCTACTAAATCCCGAGTTTGATCGCGTAGTCAAACAACATAAGCGAGCTAAATGGTTGGAGTACCTTCAATCTTATGACGGGGCTCAAAAAAGTTTTGGTCCACCATCAAAGAGCTTTCCAACACGACCAGACGTAGAGACCTAACAGCCATCTCCTTCAACAGCTCACAACAAGACTGCCCTAGGAAGTGTTCCTAAATGTTCTGTCGTCAGTTTGCACGGCCTTGGCCACGACAACACCACACGTATTCTACTTCCCTTCTAAGTTGAATTAGCCATACGCATACGCAGTGCAAAACCCTCCAAAGCAATTGGACCAGATGGAATCGCAACGGTTATGCTCAAACATCTAGGCTCAACACAACTACTTCTTCAGCTTCATTTCAAACTCCAGTTAGCCAAACACCAACACGGCTTCCGCAAGCAGCGCAGCATAACCACAGCCCTTTCTCAACACTCATCTCGCAACTCCCTGCACCACCTCACGGAGTCAAATTGATATCGTAAGCCGACGACTACACCGTCCGACATCATCTGCACAAGCATCAACGGCTCGACGGACTAGAAAACTTCTTTACCAGTCGAAATCTAATCCTGTCTCCAGAAAAATCGTCCGCTATACTTTTCACCACCTGGACCAAAAAAGTCAACCTACAGCTCGACATCTTAATACACTGCAGGACAATGCCTACAATGAAACATCCTAAGATCTTGGGAATCACATTCGACAACCTGTTGATATTTTCGACTCATTCAAAAAACATCAATAAACGAGTCATGTCCAGAAATACTGCCCTAAAATCCTTAGCGGGCAGTACATGAGTTAAGGACAAAAAAACCCTGCGTACCACATATCAAGCGATTGGCAGATCGGTCCTTAACTATGCGGCACCCATCAGGACCTCTCGCTTCTGCCTGTCAGAATGCTGCTCTACGCATCATCACTGATTACCACCGCATGTCACATGAAAAAATCGAGCTAATTTTTGGGTACCCCTCGTACATAGGATATAAATATTAAACACATATAAAATTTCTCTATTAAAGAATTTACATGAACATTTTTAATTTACATGGGCACCCCTCAGGACCCGAACACTCCAAAAAGTTTACAAAAAGTTTTGTCCATCGGAGGTGTGCATGTTTTTAAAATTTGAATAAAATCGGGCTAGATTTAAAAAAAATTACACTGGCACCCCTCGGGCCTCAGGGCCCGATCACTCCAAAAAATGTACAAACAAATTTATCCATCACGGATACACATGTGTTTAAAATTTTAAGAAAATCGGGATAATTTTTAAAAAAAATAATATGGGCTCCCCTCGGGCCTCAGGGCCCGTTCACTCCAAAAACTTTACAAAAAATGTTGTCCATCGGAGATACACATGTGTATAAATATGCCCCAAATTTTAATAGAAAGTGTTGTCTCCGGAAATACACATGTGTGCAAAATTTCAATAAAATCGGGCTTTGGGAAGTGGGTTAAAATTGATCGCAGATTCCACGACAAACCGACCGATCGACCGACCGACAAACTGACGTGCCACGGGCAAGCGAAGTTAATATAGAGAATTAAAAAAAAAAGTATATTTTTTAGTCATATTTTAACAATTTGTGTATTAACCTTAACATATAGAGATATTATGTCCTTTTCGAGTTTTACAACTTTTCTATAGAAAGCAAATTAATATCTTACCGTTAAGGCAGCCTTCGTAAAAAAACGCATTCGTTTGACCGTTTAGTCAACTTTAGTTATTTAGTTACAATATTGGTCGCCACGAAAGGCCTCTTTATTTAAACGGGACAATATATAGCCTATGTTCACCCTGAAAGTCCATTCTAAATATTGGAATTTTAAAAATTAGTAAGTAGTTTCGAAGATTACCTTCTACATAAAACCAACATTACCTCTTTATAATATTAGAATAGATGACGTGTGGTATACACTCATTTTTCGTATTTTTTCCTTCATGAATAATTATAAGCCAATATACGTTCGAGGAGGTATATTTTTTCAAAAAAGCAATTTGAAAATGTTTTTTTGGTTTTTCGAAGTAAATAAGGATGATTTGATTATGCGTATGTGTGCGTGTGGTAAGAAAAATATCCGGCTCTGCCCGGCTGCCCCCAACCCCACTCACCATAATTTAACTGACCACCAATCCAGTGACCAATACACTCACCCTACATACTGATCCCCTCACCACACTGACCCAAACCACTGAAAAAAACTGTAGTCTCTAACCTCCGAGTCAAAAAACCCTGTACAATGGTGAAAACCTGATCAAAATCTGTCCGATAGTCGGTGATCTGCGACCCATCGAATATATAAGTCGATTATGGCATTGTTCAGAAATCCTTACAGTCCCCAACGCTGGCACTACTCCTCGCCGACGGTGATCCCACCTCGTTATTGAGGAAATCGCACCGCAACCACTTCAGCTTTTGCCTCATTCAGTACTTCCGCTATATGTACGGTGATCATTTTTGTTAAAGTAAAATACAGGACATACAAATTATTTTCAATATAAAAAAAGCTATACTGTACGCTGGAAATTTAAAAATTCAAAAAAAAAATTATCAAACAAATTATTAAAAAAAAATTTTTGTAGGTTATAATTTTTTTAGAGTAAAAAATTATTTTTTCGGTTTGTATGGCAGGTATTATGGGGTTAATAATCTTAGCAGTTCTCTGCTTTATTCTATTCAAAAATCGGACTTTGGAGTTATGCCGATATCAACACACATTTTTTAAATTCTCTATATTAACTTCACTTGCCCGTGGGTCGGTCGGTTGTCGGTCGTCTGTCGTGGAATCTTGCGATCAATTTTTAACCCATGGCCCGATTTTCTTCAAATTTTGCACACATGTGTATACCCAATAAACAATACTTTTTCGACTTTTTGATCGGGTCCTGGGTTCGGCCGCAAGGCCCTTATATTTTTTTTAAATATCTATACTGGCATCAGATATTCGTCGCCCTTTATGGACTGTGTGCGGTGTGTGCTGCGCAGTCGGCTGCGCTGCATGGTTTTGGTGGTGGTGGAGAGAGAGAGAGAAATATTAGCGCACGCACAAATGAACCCAGCAAATGAAACGAGACATACATGTTTTATGCTTACTTCAACTTACATTTTTATTATATACTGAATTGTATTTTTATTGATGTCGTTTTTTTGTTGTCGATATCAACTTACAGATAGAACAACAAGTTTTCACAATATTCTGTCATTTGGCGTTTTCATAAATTAGTTCAGAGCAGTCAAAGAGTTCTCAAGATATATGTTCGTGTTTCTTATTTGCTCAGAGTATGAGCGTGCTCTAAGTGCTCAGAATAAAATGATCTGAGCATTTTCAATTTTAACATCTGATGTCAAATGTTTGTTTCGATGATTTTCTCCTACAATAAAAAAAAATGGCCCAGGATCGAGGGGTTCCCATATCAATTTCTGCGATTAGAGAATTTAGATGAAAAATTTTAATTTTTATGGGTTGTTTTTTTTTAGTCCAAATTGCCTGAAGCATTGAAAAAACATGTTTTAGGAGTACCTTAAACTCAGAAAAACACAAAAGTGTATTTCCGTGATATTTTATATTTGGAAAAATACTGCAAATTTATTGTTTTTTAGTACAAAATTCTGCCTACTTTTAAAACAATAATTTGCAATCTTCTTTAGTTTTAATCAATTTAATTTGGTGACATAAAGGAGCATGAAGATACATTTTTTTATAAATAAATAATAAGTACCAACATAAATAATTAAAAAATCGTGTTCTAAAAACATCCCAATTTTCCGCTTCTCGTATAGTGACCGCTACAAAATCAATGAATTGTTGAGGACAGATAAAAAAACCATTTTTTCAAAACTTAATTTTAGCTAGAACACTGAAAATATGTGTATTTATTTGTAGTATTTTACACTCATAAATTAAAAAATTAATTTATTTGCTTTTGGTAGAGATTATCGCCAAAACTTTGTCTTTAGTTATAAGCTACAATACTTTATGTAATTAAGATAAGAAATAACTATGTATTATGATGGTTTTCTTACCTGATAAGTATTATCAAAACTGTCATACATAAATCGAGTGATAAGCGATGTCTTTCCCACTGTAATAAAAAAATATTTTTAAAAAATTAGAAACACCTAACTTTATTTATTTGATAATATTTATATGAGGCAGTGAGAGCATAAATTGACCCACCCACAAATTTTTTTGAACAAGTGAGTCAAATACCAAATATATTTACGTTGCAAAGGTGTAAAAACTCATTATTGATTGGTTTTTTTAATCATTTATTTTTATCCAATAACTTTTTAAAAAGGAGGAAGCAAGAAAATAAACAAACTTCAAATCATTTATGTAATTTATTTTTATCCAATATCTTTTTAAAAAAGAGGAAGTTAGAAAATTAACAAACTTACAGACTATATTAATGCTAATCCGTTAAGTGTGATTCTGAGAAAAAAATCGTATGGGAGGGGGGGGTCAATTTTTGATATCCTTTGAGATGCAGGGTGTTTAAAAACTGTTGTTCAGAAAAAAAATACACGCAGATATTAAACTGTTACTTCCAAAATATTTATCGGAGAGCAACCAACTTAGTCTTATTTGATTGGTAATTGTATAGTCATTTAAGATCTAAGTGGTTATGTTGCATCTGCATCCGTTTGAGAGCTATGATGCTTTAAATTAAAAAAAATATATGATTTTTTATAAAATTCAATTTTTCTCAACAAAAAAAAACCCGTTATAATTTTTTATTTTTTTGACCTTGTTTTAATTCGCCTTGATATTCTCTACAACTCCTAAAGTTTGGCTCGAGACTCCCGATTTATTGCGCTATAAAGGTTTGAATGTGATGAAAAAATTAACATTTTGTTTTTAAATATTTTATTAGGTAAAATTACTACATGTAGTTATAAAAGATGCTCAAAATGTCCTCCTTGTGATTGAATACAGGCTAATATTCGTCTAAGTATGCCTTTGGTTATTTCAATTCTTGGTAATTCTTCCCTTATCTGTTGAGCTGCAGTGTGTATTCGTTGTATAAGTTCTTCTTTTGTATATATTTCTTTGGAGTATACAAGCGACTTCATTGTTCCTTATACATAAAAATCTAATACTGTTAGATCTGGGGATCTTCCAGGCCAATGAATTGGACCATTGCTTCCAATCCAATTGTTTGGATAATTTTCATTTAACCAATTCTTAACATTTATACCGTAGTGACTAGGTGCACCATCATGTTGGTATGTGTGCAAGAATCTACTTAAAACAGAAACATCGTCAAAATCCGTAAAAAAATGGATATCAACATACTCCTCACCTGAAAACTCTGCCATCATTAAGAAAAAAGACTCTGCTTACTCAACAAAAGACACTGCTTACTCAAAAAAAGACACTGCTTACTCAAAAAATGCACTGCGTAATCAAAGACACTGCTTAATCAAAGACACTGCTTACTCAAAAAAAGATTGGAATTATGTCCATGATATGGTGAAGCAATGCAATTAGCTTAAACACCAAGCCGCGACTGTTTCGTTCTGTGCTGTTGTATGGGTACAGCACTTGGAAGGTGACCGCTACTATCACAAAAAGATTACAAACGTTCGTAAATAGGTGCCTACGGAACATCTTAAGTGTTTTCTGGCCTAAGCGTATCTCTAACGAACATCTTTACCTGAAAACGGGTCAGGAACCAATAGGCACAAAAAGCGAAAGTTTCATAGCAAACTACGCAATGCAATGGAATCCATTATTCCATTATCTCAGGATGGTAGAAGAACGGGGTTTCCTAGAAATACATGGCGCAGAACAGTTAAGAAGGAGTCACGGCTTTGGGAAGAGTTGAAGAGAGCTGAAGCTCATTGCCAGAAACAGCACGCGATGGCGCGTAGGCGTAGTAGAGGCTCTAAGACCCACAAGGGGATATAGGACATAAAGAAGAAAAAAAATAACCCAAAAAATTAAATTTTTCATGTAAATTCTCTAATAACCAAAAGTATACTGAATTCTACTATAAATGTTGAAATACAAAAACACATACGAAGCACTGCAACCCAACAACAAAACAACCCCAATCGTAAAGCAAGCAGCGCTGCCCACAGCTCACAGCATACAACGCACATAGAACACAGTCATTATAGTGTGAAATGAATGGCGGGGAAAAAATTTGTATGGGAGCGCATAAACCCCGCGGCCCGATTACACTCAAATACACAAAATTTTAAAAGAAAGTATTGTCACCGGAAATATACTTGTGTGCAAAATTTCAATAAAATCGGGCTTTAGGAAGTGTTTTATTTTGCCCACCCGCCAGCCACGGGCACGCAAAGTTAATATAGAGAATTTAATAAAAATAAAGATCACGAAGTTGAGAGATTCTACTAATGCAATCTATGCCTTTTTTAATGCAAACGGACTAACATTTGACAATGGTCTATTTTCATTGCTTGAAGATATGAGTACAAACATGGGATCGCTACAAATGGTCTCCTTTGCTGGTAATGCTGGGAAATTTTCCAAGGCTGTGTAGCGCGGTCGTTTACTGTTTAAAGGCGGATCAGAGATATTGTATTTTCAGACTTAAATTCACTATCGCAAATGAATTTTTTAGGCTTTCCGAAACGTTTAAATTGTTCTTCCATACATTCTATTTTATATACCCAGCTTTTTAAAATGATAAATATCCATATGTAAAATTTCATTGAATTCAGACGGTGTTTCTGTAATGTTAAATTTAGGTTTTATGGCATTTATATCATACTGGCATACCTTACAGTTTCCTATTATTTAAAAAATTTTCCATAATCCAGTCAGTTCGACCAGTCTTCGCTCCAATACAACAAGCCAACGATGTAACATATCCGCATCATGCAAGTAATGTCACATACCCAATCGTGGCCAACGATGTAACATACCCATATCATATACCGATCGCCAGTGATGTGCTGCCGTATCTACATCAAATACCGAATAGCAGCGATGTAACATATCCCTATTATTTACCGAATACCAGAGATGTGACATATCCACATCATAAACCGACTAGACCAGCTGTCGGATCAATACGACCAGTTGAACAAACAGCCGAAGCAGACATTCCAAACTGGCGATCACCCGTCCAAATGGTCAACAAACCAGTTGAAGCCAGACGACCAGCAGAATCACCAGAGCATTGTCTCCAACCGCACTTCCCATTACAACCCGTCAAACCGACAAAAATGACAAGTTGTAGGACGTGTGGACAGTTTGGACACAACCACTGTACCGTCCCTGATCAGAACCATCGACACTTATGTCGCACCGAAGAACAACACAAAGACATTCCAAGCTGGCGTTTACCCGTCGTCCAAATGGTCAACACATCCGTTGAAGCCTGACGCCCAGCAGAATCACCAGCGAATTGTCTCCAATATCACTTTCCATTACAACCAGTCAAACCAACAAATATGACAAGTGTGGACAGCTTGGACACACCCACCGTACCTGCCCTGAGCTGAACAATCGACTCTTAGGTCCCACCGACCAACGACACGACGTAGAATCAGCTTTGGGAATACCGCATATTTTAAAACGGTCACTGCATCTTATTTTTAAATCGCCAAGAAAGAAGTCCATGTCTTTAAATCGACCGACTCCAAAGGTTATTCACGTTCGAGAAAGTACTACCGCTCTGAAAACCAATACCAGAAATAAAATTCCAAGGACAGTACCGGCACCGACCACACCGCTCAACATCGAAGACGACTACCGATTCATAAGTCGCTACCGCTCTGATGATGACCAGCGTTACCGCGTTATTAGATTATGATTAGATTATAAGAACCGAAAAAAAACATTCATGAAAAAAAATATATATATAAGAACCGAAAAAAAAACGTTAACAAAAATATATATATAAAAGAACCGAAAAAAAAATAGATATAAATAAAAAAAAAAATAAAAATGAATACCGAAAAAATACATGAGAAAAAATATATAAATATACTAGCTGGCCCGGCAAACTTCGTTTTGCCCAATAGATTTTTTGATTGAATTAATTTCGAGCATTCATGATTCCACCCGAATTTTTTTTTTGATCGAATATTATCGATAGTTAACAAATGACGCAACAATATAATTTTAATTATAGATTGAATGAAACACTTTTCAAATTTAATTGAATTCATTATCCTATATTTATACGGAAAGCTGAACCGACGGAGTTTGTTCAGTCCAAAATTTGGCGAAAATAGAATAAAATCAAATATCGAATTCTATTCGTTTTATTGAAATCTAAAAAAAATAGAACAATGATTGTATTCAATTTAAGGCTGCATGAATACTACATTTTTGGTTTTCTGCTCTGGAGCGTAAACGAAGAGTGAGGATGGTTTCCCAACTCGGGAACACGCCACATATAGCTGGCCGTGTGAAAAGCATGACATTTCCAGATTTATGCCGCGACTACCCTTGTGACTTATTTATGCTCATCGCAAATGCAAGTTTCACTGGGAACTGAACGCGTTTGAACTGGAACGGCAAATCAGTTGAAGTCAGGGGAATTCGCGGAATTAGGCATTCTTCTCCCTTGAACGACCCTTTCAAAATCCTTGCCACTCACATTGTTCATTAGCATCGTCACAATCAGTCGGGTTCCACTGCACAGTTTCGGGGCATGATGATTTCGAAGCTTAATGAATTTGATTTTGAATCATCCAATTCAAGTCATTGACATCAATATTTTTCGCTGCTAAAATTGCGCGTACGCTCAACCAATCGTAGTTACGATAATTTTGACCAATGTTCGGATATACATTAGTGATGAGTTCATCTTTCGTTGAAGTGAATTTGCAAATTTCAGATGGAATCGATATTAAACCACTTGAAGTATCTACAGGAATTTGTCCATTTCCGATTCTCAGCAGTTCTTTGGAGAAAACTTCTGCGGTTCTATCCAGTTGCAAGAACACTCGCATATTCATATTCAATCGAATGGTGTTCACGTATCGCCACAAATACGATGACTTGAGACACGCGTTTAATTCATCCGCCGCTGTTGATTTTGGAATTACGGGAAGTGTTTGTCGGAAGTCGCCCGCCAACAGTATCATCACGCCACCAAAGCGACGATTATTGTTTCGTAAATCTTTCAATGTTCGATCGAGTGCTTCTAATGATCGTTTGTGCGCCATCGTGCACTCATCCCATATGATCAATTTATAGTTTTTTAATACTTTCGCCATGGCTGATTGCTTTGAAATGTTGCAAACAGGATTCTCGTTGATTTGCAGGTTTAACGGAAGCTTCAGTGCTGAATGTGCCGTTCTTCCACCTTCCAACAGTGTTGCAGCAATTCCGGTAGATGTGAGAGCTAACGCAATGCCACTTTGAGCACGTATTGCTGCTAATATCAATGATATCAGGAAAGTTTTCCCAGTACCGCCGGGCGCATCAAGGAAAAATAGTTCACCGTTTCCATCATCGACAGCCTTCATCAGTTGATCATATTAAATCATATCTGCTGTTCATTCAACAGTGGAACATTTCTTTGAACTTGTTGTTGCAAAGTTGTCGTGTCGTAAGCACGCTCGCGTTCCAATTCTCGATTCAAAACATCTCTAGTTTGATGAATTGGCACTGGCATATGAATTTCAGTCAAAGGTTTGCCACTCATAAGCAAACACAAATCTTCAATCAGTACTAACGCTTCATTGTAGATGTCATCGTTCATTTGTAATTCGAAATTTCCTGTCGCGACTCGAAAGCGATGCAAAATGTCTTCTGCGATGTCATCTTTGTACGTATCCCATAATTGACGTGGGTTTGAAGGCTGACATGTCGAAATAATAATAGTGAAAAGTGTACGAACTTGGTTGGCGGGCGAAGAAGCTATTGCATCGTCTAGCGTTTGATTCCAGTGATTGTCGTGTTCAAGCAATTGTAACTGTTGACATGATTTTCGAAATGTTGCACACACCGTACCATTCACAGTCCGCAATGATTCAAATGAAGTTGGACCGCGCACATTAACCAAAAGCAACCGAAGGTAGAAGCAATCATCATTCTTTGGATGATTGTGTAAATTCGTCCCAGTGCATCGCTTGAAAATACACCTGGATATCCATCTACTGGTTTGCCTGGCTTTCTGCGTAACCATTTCTTCGACGATGCATTCCATGTGTAATATCGAGACATATCCGAGTAAAGTAATATTCTCGCAAACGGATTACTGGCGCAAGTTGAAAAGAAACTCGTTAATGTTGTTGCTGGTGGTCTTTCCACTCGCTGTGCTGCGTTCTCTGCGTTGAAATACACTCTTTGGGCATTCTCCAATGAAATGCCAGATGCACGACAGTCGGATGACGTTCATGAATCGCAAATGAAAATATTCTCCACAGTGCTTCGTTGCAGTTCACATATCGGCCTATTTGAAACTTGCTAATTTCATCTCGTTCAACGCCAATAACCGCCATATCGCTTTCTTTGGTGACGTATTTGCAAACATACTTAATCGATTTCATCGAACTGCAATACTCAACATTGATATGTGTTTTAAATGTCTTACACAATATTGGAGAATATGGCACGATCCATGTGTTGTCAACCACGATATCAGCTCCTTTTAATTGAGTGATGAATGTTCTGCCATTGTCATCTGGTGAGCGGCACCGATAGAGTGGATATCCATCGTTCCCAGTTTGTGTTTCAGAAATAAAAGTACGTGGATAGCGTTTTGTGCATTTATTGTCGGACATATAAACCGAAGTGGGATTGTGTTGTCCGCATGGTCTGTGGAGCATATTAGTCTTCACCATTTCGTGCAACTCTGGAACTATCTCAGGATCAGGAATTTCGTCGGAAATGATGTCATTAATTTGGTCTGGCGTAATTTTGTCCACCATCCAAAAAAGAATGTGTGCGTGCGGCAAACCTCTTTTCTGCCACTCAACTGAATACATCCAACATCGAATAGTACCGTTTACTCGTTGTTTCGCAATGAAGTCCATTAAACATCTCAGTTTTTGTTTGAACACTCGTGCTGTAACATCGTGACGATCGCTTGGTGATTGACCGGGATGCAATAACTGCGTTATCAATCAAAAACAATCGGCGATATCTCAGTAACTGGTTGTCAATGTTTTGGCAAAACATCATTCGATATGCGTAAAAGTTCATTGAACTGACCTTTTTATTTGTCTCGACCTCTAAAAATTTACAATTTATGAAGCCACAATCAAAAGTGTTTTTTTTGTACTAACCATTAGCCGGATTTATCATGTTGTATCTCAAATGATATCCGTCTTCACCACGGCAGAACATAAGCGGATATTGCAGTGCGTCATACGATCGATGTGTTTCACTTATTCGCTGTAGTGCGTTTCCCGTTCGACGTTTGATGATTATGTCACGCGATTCCTAATTTTCACCAACAACAACAATTGATATTTCACTAACTGTAGGTGCATTGTATTGTCGTTCATGAGTTCCTGCCGGTCGTTTGTCCGCTTTTATGACAATGCTGTGATCATCGGATGGCATCTGTTCCAACGAAGTCGTAAACAGTTTGATGAGCTCATTGTGTTCGTGTAACATTTGCTGCAATTGCTGGACTATTTCTCGTTTCATTGTATTAAAGATAGCACAACGCCTATTTACTTCATCATGTGAATCTCCAAGAAAGTATATTTGCAGATATTTGTGTTCTTGATCTGGATGCGGCAACAGCGATCCAGCAAGATGAAAAATTTGCCCATGAATCTGTATAGTAGGAGGAAAATTATGTAATTTTTGTCTTTTGTTGGCAAAGTAAGTGTTAGTTTGTGTTATATCGTGATGTATCGTGTATTGTGTGTGGTGTGTTAGTGTATTTTGTGGTGTTAGTGTTGGAGTATTAGCATTCATTGCTGATGTTGGTGAAATTACCTTTAATGTTGGATTGTAATTTCACTCATTTACAATTTAACCACCAAACGACGTCATTTGAAAACAATCGTTGTACATATTGATGTGTTTCAAGAAATGGTTCGAATTAGAAGATTCACCGTAAAGCAGCGTGCGCAATGGCTCTGGTGGTGGAAGCAACTCTGGCAATTTCACCATGCCGCTTGCGCAACACAATCTAGGCGGTTCTTTCTCAAATTTAACTGCATTGCAATGCTGACAAACGACAGACATCTGACCGAATTGAACTGATGCGTGTGCACTGTATTGAATGTTTGGCTCATATCGAAAGGCTGCACGTTCAATGTTCACCGGAATTTGTTGTTGTCGTCGTTGTCGTTCAATATTCGCACGTTGTGATCTTGCTTCATCACTTTGCCGAGCACGAACATCTTTTCTTCTCAATTGTTGTTGCTCATTGTAAACTTAATTGAATTCTTCTGAATGTCGCGCACGATTTTGAATCATTCTGATTCGATATGATTCCCTTTCAATAGCACGTTCATCATCCGTTCGACGTGCTACGGCATTTCGGAGTCGCGTTGCATTCTGGGAACGCCGACCAATGTTACCACGACCTCTTCTTGGCATCGTAACAAATATCGATCTGTAAATTATCATCACTTTGTATAATTCGCACAAAAAGTTTTCACTAATCAATAATTTACCTTTATATGACTGAGAAATAGATAATCCACAGATTCGCAATGATGTATTTATTTCCACCTTTTGAACTGAACGACTTTTGAACTGTAATTAAATTGATCTGAAAAACGAAATTTGCGCCTGTTGAGAATTTTTCGACTTTTTTTTCCTAAACCTTCGCGTAGCAATTACGAACGAAAGTATCCAACTTGGTCCAGTCGTTTACGATTTTAAATGTACCTTAATTTTCCAGGAAAATCCGCCAATATCGCTTAAATATTGTTACGAATTTCGGGCTTAACAGGGATTCGTTACGGATTTTGCAATAATAACACTGATTCGGTTTATTTACACGGGTATGATTTATTTCTTAATTAATTATTACACAGTTCAACACTTTGACTACTTCTTTTTCTTCTCACTGTATGCACTTGATCACTGGTTGAACAACTCTTTCCTTATTGCGCTGTTGCAGCTAAATTGTCCATGTATTTGTGTATTTATTTGAGGCGAATCTGTTACGTCATCGTTGTAATTGAACACATCTTCCATGCTCTACTTCCATCGGTCACGCCAATCTATCTTCTGGAATATTTCTGTGTTTTGCTATAACAATCGTCAGTTTGCATTTGTAAACTCATCGCGTTAATATCTGTCGTTCGATGCCAAATAAATATCTGCCATAAAAATTGCACTGCGCCGTTGAGGTTCGAACCATAGATCTTCGCCTCGCCATCCTGCAACTTTAACCACTCGGCTAACGACGACTCTGTTGCGATCTACGTGTATGTTAGGCATAATCGTAACAATATATATTTTAATATTTCTTTGTAACCTCTGATGATCACCCGAGGATAGTCGCCAAAAGAATATACCGAGCTTAGCTTTCAAAAATAGCAAGTCACGAAATTTCCCTTCTAGAATTTTCATTTTTGTCAACGGCTTTCTTTTTATTTAAATATTATATGGTGTGAATTTGAGCTAAATCGTTCCATAAATAAGAATTTTCGGAAAAAAACGACACCAGAGCCACCTATCGGGTCCAAATTTTGTCAACGACTTTCTCTTTATTTAAATATTATATGGTGTGTAACAAGCTTGTAGCTGGAAGCGTTCAAGAGTTATAGGGTGTGAAGTCATGTAAGGTCAAAAGTACGTGTTCGTTCATTTTACAAACTTTGATTTTTAACCCTGCTCCTGTTGACCAAATGCATTAATATTATAAGGTAGATTTGTAGAAAATTGAATAGGCTTTAATATTGCATTTGTCAAAAAAAATTATCCGAGAGCAATTTTCGAAATATTCGCGTTTGAAAATAAAATTTAAAAAAAGAAATTTTTTTTTAGATTTTGACGACGTTTATATCGGTAATGGTAATGGTTTCAAGAATTTAAAAAAATGTACATTATTTGATCTTAAAAATTTAATTTTGTTTCAAAAATGATCAACAGTGATCTTGTAGCTAGAAGCGTTTAAGGTCAAAAGTACGTATCTTCACATTGAAACGCTCCGTACACCGCAGGGGTTGAAAATAGACCCCCCCTTTCCATACGATTTTTTTCACGAAATTAACCAAGGAATCATCCCTTTAAGTATTTGCCACCTTAACAGATACACCCTGTATATGAATGTACATGAAATATTAACCTGGATAGAAAAGAAAAAAAATATATATTCTTTATTTTTGTAACTGTGCCGGTGACTGGCACGAGAAATAAAGGTAATCCCATAAAAAAGAGTGACAACACCGACCGAGCAAATTAATATTTTTAAACCATAAAATAAGAGATACAATTAGATTTATTTATACTAGAGAATTTTTGTATATATCCACTATGTATATATAGCCAACGAAAACACAATTAGAATAATTTATATTAGAGAATTTCTTTTATATACATCCACTATGTACATATATTATTATATATTAGTTATACCCCCTAGTATTTTCGTTTCTTCCCCGGAAGTAGGAGGGGAATGTAACGAAGTTGCTTTCAGCAACTACGCCACAAACCATACGGCTAGCAATTATATTCAAAAATATATACATATGTAATGTGTGCGCACAACTCATCTGAATTTCATGGCGCCGGTAAAAGATATACATACGTACATACACGCGTATAAATTTTCAAAGTAGTTTCGTGAGTAACCATTTAGGAATATCAGCGGCAGAATAATTCATTCAACATGCATACTACTAGACGTTGATATTAAGATATATTCTTGGGTTACCCCAGTGAGTCAATAGCCCCATAGAAAAGCTATGAGCTAGAAATCTCTAGTTGCCGAGTTCATACCCCGGCATTGACTCGGATTTTTTTTAATTTATATACCGCCTATAGTAAAATATCCATTCGGCCCTATGTCTTTATAATAAAGGGAAAGGCTTGAATTTGTTATAAACAATGGAGAAAAGGGTGTATTCACATAGAATATCATTATTAAATAAACAATAAATAATCAGTCAAAGATTATTAGAAGTAACTTTTTGGTTTCGAATATAAATATAATTCTCAACAAGCCTTTACTTTTAATTAAAGACATAGGGACCGAAAATTCAGTATAATCAGAGAGCAAACTCAAAGTACCACTATAGGTATAAGCCTCTCTCGGCTCTAAATAAACATATTTTTAAGAAAGGAACAGTAGTCCGCTACTGAACCAATATATTTTTAAGGAGAGAATAAACGCAATAACGCAATAAACACAAACATATTTTTAAGGAGAGAAATATACTCCAAATACCAAACAGTGACCTTCTGAACCCTATACATATAAGCAGCTCCTGTAATCTTTTAGTAAGAGATAAGTGGATTTAATCGCCTTCTCTTACTAAGATATTGCACCCCGGCTGGAGATCGACAAGCAATACCCGCAGTGCGAAATAAGTGGATTTAATCGCCTTTTCGTCACTGATGGTATGCTGAGCCGAAATTCCTCGTGGGCTTGCAAGGAATAAGTGGATTTAATCGCTTTTCCTTACTTGCGCCACATTCTACTGACCGGCATTGCATTTAATATGAAGTAAGTGGATTTAATCGCCTCTTCCTCATTAAAGCTCATTTTGGTCTGTACACATCGCATATAGCGGGGAATAAGTGATTCCCGTCTATGTTTCCCGACTATAGCCAGTTCATTTCAGTCGACTGAGAAGTCCGACTGTGGTATAGGGTATTGGATGCGCCAATCACCTATATAGGCAAATACCTCTATACGTAGGTTTAGATATTTATATATATAGGTATAAATAAGTAGTTATTCTTAGTTTAAGCATTTGAAAAACTGTAACATAGTATTAAATCTCAAGAAGAGAAGAAAAGAAAAGAAATAATACAAACAAAAACCCAAATACCAACAAAACGAATTATTATTTATAAGGAAAAATAAAAACAATTTGTAACACGGTAGAAGAGGAGAAGAACCCTGGGTAGACCGGCGAGCGTCACCCGAGTAAAAACGTTACAAACTTTAAATGGTTTAATTTAAAATTGAAATCCTATAGTATAGTCTCTGTCCATTTTCTATCAGTGCTCTGCTCTGCTCTTTCTATCAACATTGCATAAAATATGAGTGAGTGCTCTCGTGTTTGGTCGTGTATCAACAAAAAATACTACTATAAGTTACAAAAAAAGAGGCATATAACAATGACAACCTGCAAGCTTAGGTCCTTTAATAAAATTTTTTCTTTAATCATATTGCTTAATTATAGACTTAATTTAATCGTATTTAAAAATTATAATATTAATATTTGCCAATAGAATAGAATGAAGCAAACATCTACTGCACATGTGGTAGTATAGTCTCTGTTCATGGTGTTCTATCGGTGCTCTGCTCTGTTTATTCTATTAACATTGCATAAAATACAGTGCTTTGTGAGAGATATAAAAAATACAAATGTTACAAAAAAGAGGCAAGGCCATTCACAAGTTGCAAGCGATGTTGCTGTTGCTGCTATTTCCTTTTCTTTTGTCTTATCTTATCCTTACTCATGTATACAGTAACCAGAGAGAAGTTCGATTGCTGGTTTGATGCTCGATCGTAAGTTGGATGTCTGCCACTGAACAACAAATCTCCCATACACCATTGAGTCAAACATCAAAAATCATACATGGCATTAAGCATCGGTTCAAAATAACTATTCGATCAATTACAGAAATAGGAGAACAATGCAAAAGAAATTTAATGAGAAATAATTAGCCTGCTTGTTTCAAAGCGACATTCTTACCATAACATTTCGAAGCATGGGCAGCACTACTCACTACTTTTCTCTTCTAATTTAATTTAAAACTACTCAAATTTGTTATGAGTTGAAACCAAAAGCTGCATTACTGTGTTTGGGCAGTAATATGCAATATGCAGCAACTTCACAGTTAGTGGTTATGAACATTAAAATTCGCTTATAAATAATTTATATAAAATGTGATGTGATGATGATGTATGTGATGAGCTACGGTGCAATCGTAGGACTTGTATTTAGTATAGAAAAAAAATGTATTTAATCATTTCTACATTACTAAGTGTTAATAAATTTGCGATGATTTTCATCATTCAAATTATTGAGCATTGATAATGAATCATCAGGAAACGAAAGTTGTAGTAGACACACAAATTTTTTTTGGTCAAAACCCTCTTTAGACATTCATAAATAACCAGTTCGTGAGCACTAAGCGTGCAGCTCATTTAATTTTCATTTTTTCAATTCTCTACGCCTTTTTACTTCGCGTCCAACCAAATCCTGTGATCAATTACAAAAAAACAGTACTACTATTATGTTACATATAAAGAGGCATTTACAATTTAGAAGTTGCATGCTACCTTGTTACTTTTTCCGTTTATGTTTTCTCGTCTTTTCTTTAATAATTTCTACAATACTAAATGTCAATAACATTCAAGTTATATACCATGAGCAGAAAGAAACAAACATGTGCGTAATGATACAGTAAGAGTATAGTCTCTGTTGGTTCTCTGCTCACCTCACTTTGACTTTAATAATTTCTACATTACATTACTAAATGAATTGAATTAAAAGGTTTTAACTCCGAAATTATTTTATAACAACATAAACTGGAAAACTAGATTAACACTTTAATTTAAGATAAATGTGCATATATAAAAATTAAATAAAATTAAATAAAAAATAAAAATAAACAGTGCATTGTCAGTAAATGTTTGTGAACGTTGTCACGCTCAAAACCATCGCGGCCGTGTAGACGACACAGCCTACTCTGTTCTTTTTTTACGTTTCTACGGACCGGAAAATGTCAAATAAAACTTAAAAATTCTATTTTGAGGATTTAGATCCTGAAAAATTCAAATTTTCGAAAATTTTGAAATGACATTTAAAAACACACCAAAAACGCAGCAAATGATGAAACTTTTTCCTATCCGATAACACAGACAGTTGTATATTCCAACTTTTGTGTAAAATTTGATTAATTTCTTATAAATATCCTGTTGGAACAACAAAACTGAAACAAGATGTACTTGTCGCCCCGGAATCGACCCAGAATTCTCCTGGCCAAAGAATGTCAACAATCAACTACAATTTGTTCCCCCAAACGTTTTTTCCATAGTGGAGCAAATTACGCCGGCATCCTTGCTCCGCATACTACTCCTACTAGCCGGCATCGAGGCGAATCGGATATGGACATGCTCTGTATGCAACACAAGGATAAATACAAAACATCTCTCAGGAAATTACACAGCCTTGACAATGACAACACCTCGAAACACGGCAGGACAATGCCTACAATCAAACATCCAAAGATCTTGGGAGTCACATTCGACAATCTGCTGACATTTTCGACTCATTCGGGAAACATTAATAAACGAGTCATGTCCAGAAATAAAGTCCTCAAATCCCTAGCGGGCAGTACATGGGGTAAGGACAAAAAAAACCATTCGTACCACAAATCAAGCGATTGGCAGATCGGTCCTTAACCTTGCGGCACCCATCTGGACACCTCGCCTCTGCCACACACAATGGCAGAAGCTTCAATCCAGTCAGAATGCTGCATGCATCATCACTGGTTGCCACCGCATGTCACATGAGGACCATCTTCATCAAGAAACCCAAATGCTAAAAGTGAAAGAGCACAGCGAGCTTCTCGCCAAACAATTCCTACTGGCATGCCACAAAACCGATCACCCGAACCGTGACCTGCTCACCCTCAACACAGCACCCAGGCATATCCGACCCGATGTTCGCATGTTCCGCGAAGAGACAAACCAATGCATCGCACATACACCTCTAGATCTAGCAGACTATAAAGCAAATGAAATTCATCAAGCATCAGTCAGAGCCGCACTAGATGATAGCCAAAATAACATCGTGTTGGGAGGTCGCCCTCTCCCCCACATCAAAGCGAGGAAAACCTATCCAGACAACCCTGGCACAACTGAGATCTGGATGGAGCTCTTTTCTGAATAGCTACATACACCGCTTACGTGACAGCATCATCGATCAATGCCCGGACTGGGGTGCATCACCACATAACACAGCTCATCTATTCAGCTGCCCGTCCCATCCGATGTTACTCACACCGCTATCCCTATGGACACAGCCTGTCGAAGCAGCCGCATTTCTTGGCCTGGACTGTTCCGACAGCTACACAAACATTACAACCCAACGTTTAGACTAACACGAATTAATAGTTGCTTCAACAACAACAACAACCACTAAAGATTACACGAGGAGGACCAAAATAAATTCTTCAATATAAAACTACATAATTTTTTTATAAAAAAAGCATAATGCACAACATAATTTTAAGTATATTTTCCCAAAAACAATAATTATGTTTATAAAAATTATATAAATATAAGTTAACGAGGTTAACGTCCAGCGACATAAAGGTAGCTATTGCACAAGTGCTGACTGAAGCAATTTTACATTTTTGAAATAAAACCACCGGATGTCGACTCAGCGTCTGGCGAACAAAATCAATTTTATTATTATTTCTAAATTGTCAAGAATCAGCAATATTTTGTAAATGCAAATTTAGCTCGTAAGAAAATTAACATGTAAAATTAAGTTGTAGTGTAGATATTAATAAAGGCGGTCAGAGTGGAAACTCTGACTGGAAACATATTTTTTTAGAAATAATCAAATTGAATAAATTAACTGGCGCCCGAGCAGGGACCAGAAAGTGACAAGGATTTGAATATCCTTCGGTCTGCGTTTTAAAAAAAAGTTTAAAAAGTTTTAAAAGTTACAAAGGTTTAAAAAGAAAGGAAATTCCCAAGCAGTGAAAAAGGGAACGAAAATAAATAAATAACTACGTATTAAAAAGTGAGAAATAAAACAAAATAAACTTTACGCAAGGACTCAAATTCCTCAAAAGACAGCAAACAGCGAAATTAAAAACTTTGTGAAACCGTCGTTCGAAAGTAATGAAAGAGGCCCCTTAGTAATAACGAAAGCTATAAAAAAGTATTCAAGTCCGAGGAACAACCAGCCACTCAGGATCAACGGAAGACTGTCATCTGGTAAGACCCAAGAAGCACTCAACTCCATCCAACCCAGGATGTTATTTTTAGTAATACTTATGTAAGTCTATTTTATTTTTTTTTTAATCGCGAACGTTAAATTCTAATAAAATATTAATAAGCCTATTAAAAGGAAATTTCAATAAAAGTGATTTATGAAACAATATGACACAATACTATATAAAACTTAATAAGAAATCAAGAAATCAAATACATACGACACAAAAAGTTAATAAGAAAATTTAGTAAAAATAATATTCACAATATTTATAATATACTATTTTTATACTATTTGAAAATTTTAAAATATCTGAAATTATCGGTTCCCAAATTCTTATTTTAATCAAATTGAATAACATCTACTATGAATCCAAGCAACCTAATACGCCCCATTCTCAATGCTCCACCTAATCATAATCCACCGAATAACCCACCAAACAATCCTCAAGTAAACCTAGCCAATAAAGCTCTCGACTTGACCCGTTTAACAGAACAGATTACTAACATTGTCGTGGAAACCCTAAATAGAGAAGGACGACATATAATAAACCCCGGATCTTGAATCCAAGCGCGGACATTAACAATGAGGTAGATCAGACTATCAACATCAATACGGACAGAGACTTAGCGGACCTGGATAAAATTCCAGATGTTGTAAAGAATTTGAGAGACTTTTCAGGACAACCAGGAGAATTCAGCTCCTGGAAGAAAAGTGTCGACAGAATTTTAAACATCTACGACCGTCTGAAAGGCACACCCAAATACTATGGTATTGTAGCGGCCGGTATCAGAAATGTTAAAATATGTTGGCTAACACTGGGTTGTTTATGAACTCCGAAAAAAAAAACAAAACAAACAGAGAACAAAGAGAAGGAATATAGAAACAAGTTTTCATCGTCACCAACAAAAAAATTAACAAAGAAAGAAAGAAAAGTTACTACTACGTGAACTGCCGCCATCGTCGGATCCAATTTTTGGTTTTGTATTCCTGTGTATCTATAACGTAAAATTAATTAAACTTAAAAATTAATTAAGCTTAAAAATTAATTAAACTTAAAAATGAATTAAACTTAGAAATAAATATTATATGTTATCCGAGCATCTCTTTTTATTTTGGTTGTGCGATTATCAACAAAAATCGAGCGTCTATCCTTATATCGTTGGTGACTCGATAAGTGGTGACCCCGACGTGATACAGCCAGACCAAAAAAAGCGGAACGCCTGATTAAAATTTGGACAGACATAGATAACAGCAGATCATTATAATTCACAACCCCAAAGCAACGGCAATCACCGTGGAAATTCGGGACGACGTAAGCAGATATTATACACAAAAATAGGAATTTAAAGCAACCGTAAAGCAGATATCTGACAACAAAGGAATCCACAGAAGAACCGCGATCGAGGTTTCGGAAATTTTTTTTTTTAATTGAAGTTCAACAAAGGTTACCTGTGTATGCACGGATTTGTTTTTCACATTGCAACGAGAACTACATATTGTATTTTCATTTCATTCAATAATTTTTATTTATTGTAAAATAATTTTCAGAATATTTGCGACGTTTTTCAGGGAATTCAAGCGATTTTAGTGTTGTGTTGTGTTAAGCATTTATATATACTTTTTGTTTGTTTTTTGTGTGTGCAATTTTGAATTTGGCTTCGGCCTCCCGGGAGATCCACGAAATTTTTTTTTGGGGTATTCCGTGTAATTAGTTTTGGCTTCAAAATGAGTACTGAAAATTTGGATCAGGCCGGTCGTGAACACACACCTGGGTTCAGTCAACGCGGTAGCAGTGAAATTGCCGGAGTTGTGGGAAACCAATTGTGTTGCATGGTTCGCAAGGGCGGAAGCACAGTTTAGAACCCGTGCTATTACAGCAGAGGCGACAAAATTTGACTATGTTCTCAGCGCACTTACTTCAGACACAGTTTCTGGGGTTATTGACATCGTAAAGGATCCTCCCAAGGGTACAGAATATACCGCATTAAAAAATTAGCTCATTTCTAGATACGAACTTTCTGACAGGCGTAAATTGGAGCAAATTTTTTCGAAAGATGATATCGGCGATAAGAAACCAACTGAATTTTACCGTCAAATAGAGACAAATGCCGGTAACTCACAAATGTATACTAAGGATCTCCTTAAAGAAATATGAAAATATGAAATATGAAATAGAAATACTGCCCAGAGACATATCCACAATTTTAGCTGGCCTCGATTGCCTTGATATCCAATCTTTAGTCGCTAGGGCAGATAAAATTTGGGAATTGTCCAGCCCATCAGTATCTTCGGTAGTTGGTAATCTTAAGCCAAGATCTACCCAAGCAAGCCCAATTAGGTCGAACAAGGTGTCTTATGCATCAAATTACGAAATTGACAGTTTAAAGAACGAAATTTCTGAGATTAAAAATATGTTAAAATCCATGAATATGTCATCTCACGGTCGCTCACCAACACGGTCAAATCGATCGTTTCGAGGACGTTCACATAGCCGTGGCAGAAGACAGCAGAATATGAATGAGGATTTTTGCTGGTATCATAACAGATTTGGCGAACGGGCTACAAAATGCACACAGCCATGCAAATACCCATCGGTATTATAAGTGTAAGGTATAACTAAGTTTGGGATCCTTGTAGACATGAAATCTAATAAATTAATTGATGTGAACACATTATTAACCGTAAATGCCGTCGTTATTAATACAGAAGTTTTACTCCCCAAAAATTTTAGTGTCGAGAAGGCAGATTACACGTACATTCTTAGCGAATTTCCTACACTAATATAGGCACCCAACTACAGGCATCCGGTAAAGCACAATGTTGTACACCGAATTGTTACGAACGGTCAGTTGCCTTTTTCCAGGCCGCGTCGGTTAGATCAGGTACGTCACCATGCAGCTAAATTAGAATTCAATCATATGGTGCAGCTGGGGATTTGTAGACCATCATGTTCACAAGTGTCTTCTCCGCTGCAAATGGTGCACAAAAAAAGAAGAAAATGATTGGAGGCCCTGTGGCGATTACAGGCGAGTAAATGAGGTGACCGTCCAGGATCGTTATCCTATTCCCCATATACATGATTTTTCTTCACATCTCCATGGCTGTTCGGTCTTTTCAATAATAGATCTCATTAGGGCATACCATCAAATCCCTATCGCCTCCGAAAATATTTTCAAAACCGCAGTAACTACACCATTTGGGTTATATGAATTTATGAGAATGTCGTTCGGTCTGCGCAATGCGGCGCAGACCTTCCAGCGATTTATGAATGAGGTATTGAAAGATATCGAGTGCGTTTTCGTTTATATCGATGATATTCTTATCGCCAGCAGATCAGAACAAGAGCACGCCCCGCATCTCAGTTTAGTTTTCCAGCGGTTAGCTGACTTTGGAATAAACATTAAGCTGTCAAAGTGTATATTCGGAGTGCCTTCATTGAATTTCTTGAGCCACGAGATAATTAGGGACGGCGTTTTACCTTCGAAGGACCGGGTTGAGGCAATTATTAATTTTCCAACCCCGGCATCAATAAAGCAGGTTCAGAGGTTTATCGGGATGATAAATTATTATCATCGTTGTGTCGCGAAACTCGCCGATTTATTGACACCCATTAATAATCACCTCACTGGCCTCCTTGCGCACAAGAAAACTAAGAAAATGTTTACTTGGCCCGAGGTATGTCAGAAAGCATACAGCCAAATTTAGCATAACATGTGACGCATCGGGAAAGGCAGTAGGCGCTGTACTGCAACAATTTAGCAAGGGCAACCTCTAGCCTTTTTCTCTAAGAAGTTGGTTCCATGTGAAACACGGTACTCCGCATTTGACCGAGAATTGTTGGCAGTGTACCTTGCGATGAAGCATTTTCGGTACTTCGTCGAGGGTCGGCAGTTTGTGATTTTCACAGATCACAAACCATTGACAACGGCTATCTCATCGAAGACCGAGCGTAGTCCCAGGCAAGCTAGGCATCTCGATTTTATATCACAGTTTTCAACGGATATCCGTCATATCAGTGGAAAAGACAACGTGGTCGCTGACTCTTTATCGTGCATTAGCGAGCATGCAAACCAATCTTCAATTGAAGGTCCGGGTGGGTCAACTGATTATGTCGAAACCATGGAAAATCTCAAGTTGGATTTGAAAACACTAGTAGCACAGCAAAAATCGGACGATGAATTATCAAATTGCCCGACAACAGTCTTAAGATTTTTTTGTTAAACGGCAACTGGGGTTAACCGCCCATACTTACCCAACAAACTGAGAGTTGCTTTCGACGAACTGCACAACCTGTCACACCCAGGTATACGGTCAACGAGGAAGTTGGTCGCATCAAAATTTTTCTGCCCCCACATGAACAAAAATGTGATGGAATGGGCCAAGGCATGCGTTTCCTGTCAAAAATCAAAGATTTTCCGTCATACCCAAACCAAATACTCCAAATTTGACATTCCTAGTGGTAGATTTCAGCATGTCCATTTGGACATCGTAGGAAAATTACCGCTGTCGAATGAATTCACGTATATTCTCACATTGGTCGATAGATTTACTAGGTGGCCTGAGGCTTATCCTTTAAAGGATATAACCGCACAAACGGTCGCGAAAACTTTTGTCAATGAGTATGTCTCGAGATTTGGCGTTCCTGTGATATTGACAACCGATCGTAGCAGGCAATTTGAGTCACGTTTATTTTCGGAGCTCACAAAGCTTTTAGGAGTGCACCGAATTCACACAACTGCATATCATCCGCAAGCCAACGGCATGGTAGAGCGGTTTCACAGGGACCTCAAAGCCAAACTTAAAGCTCGGATGAATACCATTAACTGGGCCAGCGAACTTCCATTTGCCTTGCTCGGAATTCGGACAACCATTAAAGAAGATCTCCAATGTACGCCTGCCAATCTAATATATGGGCAAAATCTGAAAGTACCAGGCGAAATTTTTGTACCAACTCCAAATGCACACCCTTGTGATCCAACTGATGTGGTCGATAAACTGCGTAATGTGATGCAGAACTTGCAACCCACAGAAACGCGCCAGGCAACTCAAAATAAGACATACGTTCCTAAGACACTTGAAAATTGCGAACATGTTTTTGTTCGTGTGGATAAGGTGAAAATCGGTCTCAGTCATCCGTACGATGGGCCTTTTAAAGTAATCCGTCGATTCCGAAATTTTTTTATCTTGGACATAAAAGGCATAAACACGAGCGTTTCAATAGATCGCCTAAAGCCCGCATTTGGGAATTTAGTTATTTGCAACGATTCTAGCAAGCCAGTGGTAGGTAAGAGAGTGAATTTTGTTACGAATTCGTAAGCCGGTGTGTTTTTGCAGTCATATATAAGTTTAATCAATCTGTAGAGCAAAGAATATATATTGCCGTTCGTTAACGCTGTCGCTGGGGAGGGAGTGTTGTAGCGGCCGGTATCAGAAATATTAAAATATGTTGGCTAACACTGGGTAGTTTATGAACTCCGAAAAAAAAAACAAACAGAGAACAAAGAGAAGGAATATAGAAACAAGTTTTCATCGTCACCAACAAAAAAATTAACAAAGAAAGAAAGAAAAGTTACTACTACGTGAACTGCCGCCATCGTCGGATCTAATTTTTGGTTTTGTATTCCTGTGTGTATCTATAACGTAAAATTAATTAAACTTAAAAATAAATTAAACATAGAAATAAATATTATATGTTATCCGAGCATCTCTTTTTATTTTGGTTGTGCGATTATCAACAAAAATCGAGCGTCTATCCTTATATCGGTGGTGACTCGATAGTATCTTGAATACAATCAGGAACAAAATAGTTGGGCAAGCTGATATCGCCCTCGAATCATATAACACCCCGCTAAACTGGACTAAAATTTCTAAATGCTTAACATTGCATTACGCGGATAAACGAGATTTAGGGACATTAGAATATCAAATGACTACACTCATTCAAGGGAACAAAACCGTGCAGGAATCTACCAAGAAGTTTACCATCACCTGTTACTAATTTTGAATAAGCTGTCATGCATGGAGATACCTTCGTAAGAGGACTACGAGGTGATCTTCCACGGCTCCTCAGCATAAGAGAACCCGTAGATCTACCGCAGGCATTGCATCTATGCCTGAAGCTGCAGAATGTCGACTATCGCACTCAGTACGCGAATAATAGTCATAACATGATACGCAGGGTCTACATTCCACCACCAATACCTGCAAGAAATGGTATGCCTCGACAAAAAGTTAACCCAGTTCCTACGCCTAGGAATTTTTTCCCAGAATTGTTACACAACCCTCAACACCAACATCGACCGAACTTTTCAGCACCTCGACCGAACTTCTCAGCACCTCGACCGTACTTTCCAGGATATCGACAGCCACAGCACCTCGATTATAACCCCCAAATGCCACCTAGACCTCAACCAAGATACCCATGGACGTGGATAGAAGCATCCATTCCAGGCAAGTAAACTATGCAAATCGCCCTGAGAACTTTCAAATTGCTCAAAAACGGACGCACCACCCTCAATCAAACCAAGTGCACCCACCACATAAACAACAGAGATTTTTCACCATTGAAAATAACTACGAGGAAAACGAAGCGGAAGGACAAGATGCATAAAGGTTGGCAGATCCACCCCAAGACGAACAGACTCTAGACAAATACGTCGAATCAATAGCAAATTCTGACTTTGACCAAACAGTTGAACTAGACGATATTAATTTTTTAGATTAAAGAACTCTTCGCTTCCTTATTTCGAACATAAAAAGGGAAGCGGAGAAAACGTGAAATTTCTTGTTGATACCGGATCTAACAAGAACTATGTGCAATAACGGCACATTAGAAATCCCATCCCCAACCAAAAACCTTCCTTCGCTAATTCTGTTTGCGGTAAAGTGAAAATTACACGCCATGCTTTAATTGATTTATTTGGCAATAGTAACAAGATTAAATTCTTTATTCTTCCAAACTTAGTAACGTTCGATGGTATTTTGGAAATGACACCTTGACTGAGCTCAGAGCAGTAATACACACCAATGAAAGTCACATGATCATTCATCCTGATATTAAAATTCCACTTAAGCAATATTTATCTGAAAACGTTAATGCTCTTGAATTACGAACTTCACACTAACCTAAAGATCAAAATATTAAACTAAATAACCTCTTTAAGAACAACCCAATCTTTTTTCAAGTCCCGACAAAAAATTGACCTTTACGACAAAAGTTAAAGGAGAAATCCGAACCACAACAGACACTCCCGTTTATTCCAAGTCTTACCCCTATCCGATGGCTTTAAAAGAAGAAGTTGAAAACCAAGTAAAAGAATTGCTTGAAGAGGGCATTATCAGGCCATCGGGATCCCCTTACAGTTCCCCAGTTGCAAAAAAACTCGATGGTAATTGACTATCGAAAGTTAAACGCAATAACAATTCCAGACAAATACCCAGATTCCCAATTCCCGAAATCAACGAAGTATTATCCAACTTAGGCAAAAACAAATACTTTTCTATTCCTCTCAAGGAATCTGATGTTGAGAAGACATCATCATATTCGGGAAAGACGAAAGTGAACATTTCGAAAATTTAGAAAGAGTATTTCGAACACTTGAGATCGCAAATTTAAAGGTACAGTACAGGCGAACAGAAATAGAATTCTTAGGATTTAACGTAGGAATGGACGGAATTAGACCTACCCCGAAAAAAGTTCAAGCTATAATCGACTTTCCTCCCCCGCAAAACCTCAAAGAATTACGCTCCTTCTTAGGGATGTCAGGTTACAACAGACGTTTTATTCAAGACTACGCCAAACTTGCGAAACCCCAGACAGCCTTTTTGAGAGGGGAAGATGAACGCGTGTCCAAGAAAGTATCAAAAATGAAACTCATCCAATTCGGCAAAGTCGAGATTAACACTTTTCACAACCTGAAAAATGCACTTATCTCTAAAGAAGTTCTCCTACTACACCCAAATTTCGAAAAAGATTTTGATCTTACAACAGACTCCTCAAACTTTGCTATTGGCGCTGTTCTGTCCCAAGACAACAAATCCATTACCTTTCTTTCACGCACCCTATCCCAAACAGAAGAACATTACGCCGCCAACGAGAAGGAAATGTTGGCAATAATATGCTTTGCGTTTTTACCTCTACGGAGGAAAGTCCACATATTTACAGACCACCAACCTTTAACATACGCACTGAGCAATAGAAACACAAATAGTAAACTAAAGCGCTGGAAAGCAATACTCGAAGAGTACAATTACCCATTAAAATATAAACCTGGAAAGGAAAACGTCGTAGCAGATTGTCTGTCCAGACCACCAAAAATAGGACAAATAAACTCATTAACACCAACTCTCCACAGCGACGAAAGTTCTTCTCATGGTTTAATACCCGCAGTAGAGTCCCCTTTCAATGTATTCCGCAACCAAATTATCATCAAAATCGGCGTAGGTGTCGAGCATATAAAACGACCACTACAAGATATCGTATTTTACTTTGGCGTACCCGAAATCGTCGTTATCGATAATGAGAAAGCATTGAGTTCAGCTTTAATACTGTCAATGCTTGAAGACGACCTCCACATCAAAATATTTCGTACCCCTTCTTACAAGAGTGAAATTAACGGACAAGTAGAACGTTTCCATTCGACTCTGGCTGAAATAATGAGATGTCTGAAAGCGACGGACACCAACGTTATTTCGGAAACCAATCCAGAAATATTCTCCGGGTGAAGTTATCTATACTAGACATAACAAAAGAATTGGCTCAAAACTGACAATTAGATATCGGAAGGAAATTGTTAAGAAGACAAAAATACTACAGTTTTAACTGAATCAGGGAAAATTATGCACAAAAGTAATATAAAAGTTGATCTGTCTTGTCAGGTACCTTCTTCACTACAACAGTGGCGAAATCCAAAAAATGGACTTAACGAATTTCCAAATAGTGACGATACATACAGGACATGCAAGACTTCAGACTGGGAACTTCAAATTAATACACGTAATCGACCTGGACCAATACGAAAACAGACTAGACGAAATCATCCCAATAGTTACTGCCCACAGAAACCATTCCCTCTATTCCTACCTCAAATATGAAACTCAAGAAATTCAAATCCTTATACGTAATCTCAAACCGCGACATTTAAAAAGATCCATAAATCTCATAGGAAAAGCTTGGAAATGGCTAGCGGGTAGCCCCGACCATGACGACTATGTTACGATAACAGACAAGATGAATGATGTTTTGAAAAACAATAATCAACAAATTGTAATAAATAAATTGCAAAACGAAAGAATAAATAATATCACGAAAATGTCAAATGAAATTATTCAATTATTTCAAAAAGAAAAAAAAGTATTCAATGATAAATTCCTAACTGTTATTCAGTATAAACTCAAAATATTTAAAGAAGAATTAAAAAAATTTAAATTACGCCATACATTGGGCTAAATTAGGTATTATTAACTCTCTCATACTATCAAAGCAGGAAGTAAATATTATAATAGACTTAATGTATGAAACAATTTTGAAGTCAAAGAACGAAACATTTGGCCTTAAGCAAACATGTCAATCAAGTAACTCAACGTTTATATGTAAACCACAAGGTATTGAAAATTTAACTAATACAGCCTGTATACCAAACATTTTAAAAAGCGCAAAAGCTACTTGCAACTTTGTCAATAGTCAGCATCTCCCAGAAATAGAAGAAGTATCAGCCGGCATAATACTGCTCAACGATTTTAATGGAACCCTATCTACGGAATCAACACATCAAAATCTCTATAGCACATTCTTGATCAAATTTCATAACACCAGCATTAGTATCAATGATAGAACGTTTACCTCAAGAGAAGTATCATGTTTTCATGCACTCCCCGCAATCCTCCAATTAACACCCGAAGAGAAACAAACCCGCAGATTCCCCTCTCTGGAAATGATGACCGAGCTCCATATTAACAACACTAGGGAAATAGAACTCCGACAGTACGAATCAACAGTACACCGTTTCACTACATACGGAACTACCATATTAATCATCACAGGAATTGTAGCACTTACAGTGATGAACAAGATTCGTAAAGAAAGAAGCACCCAGATCATTATCCAGAATAAGGAAACAGAACATCCACACAGTCATCCCATTTCAATTAAACCGACAGATCAGGAATATCACCAACCACATATCCATTTCAATTACATCCCATACTTCTAATCAATTGAGGACAATCGATTTTAGAGGAGGAGAAGTTAACGAGGTTAACGTCCAGCGACATAAAGGTAGCTATTGCACAAGTGCTGACTGAAGCAACTTTACATTTTTGAAATAAAACCACCGGATGTCGACTCAGCGTCTGGCGAACAAAATCAATTTTATTATTATTTCTAAATTTTCAAGAATCAGCAATATTTTGTAAATGGAAATTTAGCTCGTAAGAAAATTAACATGTAAAATTCAGTTGTAGTGTAGATATTATTAAAGGCGGTCAGAGTGGAAACTCTGACTGGAAAAATATTTTTTTTAGAAATAATCAAATTGAATAAATTAACTTATATATTAACAGCTTTTATTAAATACACTTTAAAATAAACCAATTTTGCTGAACCAAAACAGACTTACTAAAATGTGTTTACCACATAAAATTAAGTTCCAATGTGAAAGCCACAATCAACACGCAACCAACAGACTAAAATTTACTTAAAGAACAATTAAGGCACAGATACAAATCACACACAACAATACCACACATTCACACTTTATTAACACAGATAACACAAAGAAACTTGTCAATCACCTCATACAAAGACAAAATTCTAAATCTTATTTGTGATTTAAATAAATTACAATTACAATGCACAAAAATATAACAACACAAATCATAGAAACAACTGAACCTACGACAATAATCGAAGGTCACAGAACACAAAAAGATATAGCAACGGCTATATCAACCGCAACAAGGAAGCCGCTCAAGTAACAACGGACCGAGAAATAATAATACGAGTAACACATATGGACAACACAGAAATTATTTCAACAACAACAACAACAACAACAAAAACAGACAAAATCACAACGCGAACCAACGAAATAACAATAATAACCGCTCAAGTTTCAACCAAATGCCGAATAGCTACATACGAACAATAAACAATGAAGGAAATGCTGAATGGGACTACCAGTGAAACGAGCAAGCCACGCAGCACGTGTTTTCCCCATAAGGTCAAGAATAAACATTTTTAAAATCTAGGATAACAATACCAATTACATAATTTTGAAGAGCAAGAATAAAGACATGAGTTTTTTGATAGATACTGGCGCCGACGTCTCAATTTTTAATGTCAAATAACGAACCTTACTACCCTGAAGAAATTTGTAAATTAACGGGAATTACACAAGAAGAAACTTTCTCCCTAGGAATATTTACTGATAGGAGACACATATTGTACCCATGATTTTCAATTAGTATAGTTTTCCCATAGACACAGTCGGAATATTAGGTAGAGACTTACTAAAACATTTTCTTTGCACAATAGACTATGAGACATTTACAATTTCTATTGTAACAAATAAAACTAACTACATTTTACCCATGCACTCCAAACCCCTACAGACACTAAAAATAACAATATCACCACGAACACAAATCATACAACCTATAAAACTAAAACTAGACGAAGACAAAGTAATCCTAAACAAATAACTGACTCCGGGCGTTTTCTTAAGCACCCAAAACAGGTATGACGCATATAAAAATTCTTAACGCTACAAACACTAAAGTAATATAAAAGAACACCACTGTAGAAACGGAACCACATAAAGACTATAATATACTAAAATACATAACTACCAACACGACAATGAACGTTTTCAACAAATTACAGACCTTCTTAATATAGATACCAATGATTTTTCAAAAACTTCCTTACTAAATATACTTAAACAATACCAAGACGTATTTCACTTAGAGAATGACCGACTAATCACAAATAATTTTTATACACAAAAAATTTCAACGAACGACAATACACCCGAACTAGAACTACAGACAGCCACATGCAAACATGGAAGTAATAACAGAACAAGTCAAAAAAATGCTCACAGACGATATTATAGAAACCTCAGTTAGTCCGTATAATGCACCACTTCTTCTTTTACCCAAGAAAAACACAAATGACGAAAAGAAATGGAGAGTCGTTGTCGATTTTAGAAAACTTAATGAATAGAATAGTCAATGACAAATTCCCACTAACAAGACTAGAGGACATAATAGACAAACTAGGAAGAGCGAAATGGTTTTCAACCCTTTACATGACAAGATCCTTCCATCAGATAGAGTTAGACAAAAACTCAAGACCTTTGACAGCATTTTCTGCACCCAATAGTCAATTTAAACGCTTACCCTTCGGTTTAAAAATATCATCCAACAGTTTCCAATGAATGCTAATAATAGCACCCGCCAGACTAGAAACAGACGCTCAGACGCTTTATTCCAACTTTGCAGACATTGCTAAAGATTTAAATTCCCTATTGAAAAAGACCGTAAAATTCTCATGGACGCTAGAGTACCAAAACGCCTTCGAACAATTGAAAGAAAAACTTATTAGTCCACCTGTATTGCAATATCCAGATTTTAATAAAAAATTTATACTGACGACTGACGCGTCAAATTTCGCTTTAGGTGCAGTACTCTCACAAGGTGAAATTGGTAAAGATCTACCAACATCGAAATAGAATTATAAGCTATTCATTGGAGCATACATTTTTTTAGACCATATACAGTGGTCACAGACCACTTGTTGCATTATTCACACATTCAAATCCTCATCTAAAATGAACAGAATCCGTTTAGACCTTTGTAACTATAAATTCGACATAGTCTACAAAAAGGGTAAATTAAACACAAACGCAGACGCTTTATCAAGGATACAAAAAGACTCCGAAATTTTGAAAGAGATGGATGATACCGAAAGAACAAAATGAAAAGTCGAAAAGAACATTAGTTATAAAGACAAACATACAAACGATAATACGGAGAAATGAAACTCTCAGCAGATGACTAATCACCTTCAAATATGGGAATGCACATCCATCAGCGATATAAAGAATATAAGGGAGCTAAAATTTAAAGTCAGCAAATTTATACAAAACTGCAGAATCAATATTGATAGTAAATACGTGTACGTTGGCAGAACGAACTTCTCAAAAATATTTGTTCATTACTCAAAATCAAACAGACATTCTCAACACCATATTACCTTTAAACCATATCACCATAGAAACCATATAGTCATGAACGAATACCTTTTATCTTTCACTGAAAACAGTGAATGGGACAAATCCCCTACTACATATTTGCATATAGCACTACTCCACACATTGACACAGGCTATTCACAATTAGAATTAATTTACGGTAAACTAGTAACTCTGCAGAGCGATTTAGAAAATAACAATCAAAAATTTTATAGCTTTGAAAACTACACAACTGAATTTCGTACCAAACTGAAAACAACATTACAAAAAGCTAGAGACATAATATATAAAATAAAAATAAAAAGAACAATTAATAGCAATAGAGATTATGCAAATATACTAAAAGCAAATATAGGAGATTTAGTACTTGTAATATTGTTTCGGTTCAAAGTCACGACTGACTTTATTGTAATTATGAACATGACATAAGGCTTATTCTAGAATAATTAAAGAGTAACAAACAAGAAGAGATTATACACTTAAGAGACTATAGAATAGATGTATACGAATATATATATATATATATAATAAGATCAATACATAACACTCCTCCAAACTAAAATGAAGTAAACTAAAATTATAAATCTGACTTAATTTTTTTAGTCATACTTCTAGTGACAACTCCGTCAACTTGTTTTAATTTACATTCATTTTTACAATCCATTGAACTCCTATAGGTTGACGGAGTAATTGTGTACTTATAAGGTATTGTATTATTATTCTTTAATTGGTTTATATGAGCTTGTTTTTCTATATTGTTCACCAAAATTAAATATCTACATGGACTAAGTTTCCTTAAAACTACCCCCGGAATCCATTTGACTGTATTAGAAAATACATTTCTATAGAAAATATTTTCATTATTTTTAAATTCAATATTTTTTTCATTATTGCTACAAGTAAGCTTAGGTTCTCTGATATTTTTCTTTTCTTGTTCTTTCCCTCCCGACTGATTCAGATTTTTATGTTCACTACTCTTACATTCATCGGTTGCAGCTTTGCACTTAAGTATATCTAATAAAGTACGAGGTTTATATTTGAAAATCATGATAGAGGGCGATACTCCTGTTACCGAACTAGGTGTTGTTCTATACTTCAATAGAAATCTATCAACTTTAATTTGCCATTGTTCTTTCTTTTTATGCGGATCTAACAGTTTTTTTTAATCCATTTTTAAACGTTTGTACTGCTCTTTCCGCACTTCTATTCGATTGTGGATGGTAAGGTGGCGATTTCAGAATTATTATTCCATTTGATTTACAAAACTGGTTAAACTCTTTTGATGTGAATGGTGGTCCGTTGTCAGATACGATCTGGTGCGGCAACCCAAATGTCGAGAACAGTGTTCTCAGTTGCGCGATTACATTTTGAGCTGTTGTCGACGTCGACGTAATTGCTTCCATCCATTTAGAAAACGTATCAAAAACCATTAACTATATTTGATGTCCATCTAACATACAAAAGTCAATATGGACCCTTTCAAACGGGTAGGTGGATTCTGGCCAACTAGTCAGCACAGCTGGCTTTGAATTTTGGGTTGCTTGGCAAACTGCACATTCTTTCGCATAAACCTCAATCGCCTCATCAATTCCTGGCCACCAAACATATGAGCGTGCTAGAATCTTACTTCGTACTACACCAATATGTTGATCATGTACCAAATCCAAAATGGCTCTTCTTAAATTTGTTGGTATAACCAGGCGTTCTCCATAAAAGAGACATCCATTTTCTGTTCCTAGCGAGGCCCTTCTGGCCCAATAAGGTTTTAGTGGCGTCGTTATTTCATTTGGCCACTCATTTGTCCTTATACTCTGATAAACCTGATTTAGCGTTTCATCTTTACACATATTTTTTTTTATATCCCGTATGTTTAACGGGAATTCGGAAGTATTGATTGCATTTATACTATCAGCCTCTACTTCTGTACACTCAGGCAGCGGTAATCTTGATAAGGCATCAGCGTTGGCTAAATCCGTCGCCTTTTTATATTTGATGTCATATGAATACATAGACAAAAATATAGCCCATCTTTGAAGCCGATTAGCTGCCACTCCAGCAACATCCTTTTTATCACCAAATATCTACCTTAATGGTTGATGATCGCTATGTATCGTAAACCGCAACCCATAAATATATTTATGAAACTTTTTTATAGAAAAGATTATTGCCAGGGCTTCTCTATGTAATTGTGAATAGTTTCGCTCTGCTGCACTAAGTGTACTCGATACGAACATCACCGGTCGTTCAACGCCATCGATCATATGCGATAATACGCCGCCTACACCATATGGACTTGCGTCTGCTGATACAATAATGGGTTTTGTGGGATCATAGTGTGTTAAAACATCAATATTTGTAATTAAACTTTTACTCCTGTTAAAACACTCCCTATGTTCATCTGTCCATACCCACTTCCCGTTTTCTTTTGTCAACTCGCATAAGCACTGTAATTGACCTGATAAATTTGGGATACACTTGTTGTAGTAGTTAACCATCCCTAGATAAGATTTCAACTGTAACTTACAACTTGGCTCCGGCGCATTGATTACTGCATCCACTTTCCGGGAACTTGGCCTTACCCCATCACTTGTTATACAATAACCTAAATAGTCAATCTCTCTTTGAAAGAATTTACATTTCTCAATGTTAACTTTTACATTGTAATTCAATAATCGATCCAGTACTTTAATTACATTTAATCGACACTCCTGTTCTGTTTCTCCCCCAATTAAAATGTCGTCAAAATATACATGGACTTTTTCCAAACCTCTTAAAATCTGATCAATAATTGAACAAAATATTTGCGGAGCCGTTTTAAGTCCAAAAACCAGACGTGTAAATTGGAATAATCCAGCATGCGTATTAATTGTCAGAAACTCTCTTGATCTTTCTGACACCGCCACTTGCAAATAAGCACCTGTTAAGTCAAGTTTTGTAAAAACTTTCCACCCACACATTGAAGCTAAAATATCATCGATGCGTGGTATCGCGCTATACTCCATTTCTACAAACTTATTGATCGTTCGTTTGCAGTTTACACACAAACGTATTGATCCATCGCCTTTGTTAACAACAACTAATGGACTGGCCCACTTGCTACGTTTTACCGGAATCAACACATTTTCTTTGCACAATCGCTCAATTTCATTTTCAACTTTTGACTTTAACTCATAACAACAACTTTATAGAGCTCCGGTCCACCCAAACTGCACAAGAACGAGACTTTGTCCTTGTCTTCAATTGTATTTAGCTTAAAAAAATGACCCAGCCGACGGACATATAAATCGAAATCTTCTCCGAACACAAAAGCCTCGATCGAGCCGATAATTGGTTTTACTTCCTTCGACATCCTCGTCGCCACTGTAATATTTCACGTCTGTTATGTTTCGGTTCAATGTCACGACTGACTTTATTGTAATTATGAACATGACATAAGGCTTATTGTAGAGTAATTAAAGAGTAACAAACAAGAAGAGATTATACACTTAAGAGACTATAGAATAGATGTATACGAATATATATATATATATAATAAGATCAATACATAACAGTACTATTAAAAGTAGAAAATAGAACAAAAAGTCAAAGGACCTAACGAAGTCATAGATAGAAATGGTGTAAACACCGCAATTAGTATAAATGGAATAAACAAAGTAATCCATTATATATAAGTTATATAAGCCATGTATAAATTAAATAAAAATTTATATTTCAGACTAAAAATCCACAATGAAAATAACACTATATTTACTATTATCATATCATAAAAAACAGCATTATAAAAACTTTCCTTTTTTTTCAATAAAATAAAATTTTTTTCTAAATGATCATCACACAAGCCAAAACACCAAAAAGAAATTATGTAAGTAATAAAGTAAAATAAAGTAAGTGTCGCTAATGACGACACAAGCAGCGTATAGGCGACGCAATGATTCACACACACAAGAAGAAGGGCATTTGCATTGTGCCTACTCTACCGAATTTCAAGTGCATCGATAAAGAGCACACATATTGTAAATAATAGTAAATTATAACGATTTCAAGTGCATCGATGACGATGCTCTACATTGTAAATACAGAGTTTTTTATTGTTGGAATTAGTATAAAAGAAGATTTTGTTGAATAAAATTAGAGTTAAACTTATACCCGAAAGGACTGTATTTTTTTCTTTCCACAATTTTGCATGTGACTAAGTCCGATTTGCAAAGTAGGCGACTGCAGTCTCTGCTGGCATAGACACAAAGTAAACACTATTACACCTCTACTATTGGTACAGAAATTACATACGTTTGAACAATACTTTCATACGAACATTTATTTGTCTGCACTTCAGAAAACATTCCTATTGTCCATCATCCTGTATTGTACATCATCTTCTAACTATATTGTCTACATTTTCCATTCTATTTAAAAAGTCTGGAACTTTATTTTCTTCCTTTTTTTAAGATATATTTATGGTTCATATATTTAATAGGCCGGTGGACGCCAGGTTGGGTAAGGACTGCCCCAATTGCATAATTGGATGCATCGGTGAAAAGAGTAAAACAGTTTATCAAATTTGGGAATCTAAGGATGGGATGATGAACTATGTTTTATTTAAGTGTTTCAAATGCTTGTATGTATTCGGAATTATTTGTATTGATTTTTAAATTTTTCTTTAAAAATTTGATCATGATCATTTTTAACAAATTTCCTATAGAATCCGGATAAGACGAGAAAACCTTTTAATTGTTTTTCTTTTGTTGGAAGGAAAAAGTCTAGTATACATTTAATTTTGTTAGGGTTTTGGTCGAGATGTACCCTAAAAATTCAGTGTCGTGTTTCAGAAATGCTTAGCTAAAACATTAGGTAGGTAGGTAGGGTGGTGGTCCGCGCTGCCTTAGCGGGGACCTCAAGTAGCGCTAGAGTGCGCCGTTTTTACACTGAAATGATTATAGCCAGCCTGTTGTGTTCAGGTACGAGATCAGATCGGCGATCCGGCACTCCGACAGCTCCCTCAGGATGGCGAAGAAGGGTTTTTTCAATTTGCGGAGTCGGAAGCCCGCCAGGGCCGGACAGTTTCAGAGATATTGGACGAGAGCGTCCCTGTCATTGACATCCCTGAACATTCTGGGCTTCTTGGCTGCCAACCGGCCAGTAGCCAGTGATGACAGCCACGGCTCTGAATATATCCTTTCGTGATCTTAAGATCAGCTCGGTGGATTTGTTTTTTTTTTTGTTAGGCCACATCGCCCTCGAAGTAGCGAAGTTGGTCGTCATTCAACGCGTTCTCTGACGGAGCTCAAAGGACAGCTCACACTTTCCATGTGGTCGATGTCGAATGTTACGCCCTTCTTCGCCAGTGCATCCGCCTTCTCGTTTCCGTCAATGTCTCTGTGCCCCGGCACCCACTTGCTTCCATGCTATGCTTCGGATTACCGAAGCCCTGCCTGACTTGGCACTGCCTGACAAGTTTTGAACTGTTGCCAGTCGCAGTAATGGATCTGATTACGGACTGGCTGTCCACGCATATGCAAATCCATTAAAAATTATTTTATTTGCAGCTAGGTGTTTTTCTGTTCTTGAGTTTGATCTTTCGTGAGTGCGAGACGTGTTTCGGTCGTTCGTCGTCTGCTGACCTATTCATAGAACAGTTTAAGCTTTATTTTTTCTTCTAATAACAGCAATTCGGAATTTCGTGCGAAATATCATAGTTCTGACTAATTCTTCTCATCAAGAGACGGTGATGTCAGCAGATAACAACGTGAGCGCCAACCATAGTGCTTAACAGCCGAGCATTGTGATTACTAGCCATAGTACAACAATGCTCGGCTCTACCTTGCCTAAGGTCGCCAGGGTCGGCCTCAAGACCAAACGAAAGGAAACCGCTGGAGTTCTCTGGAAGCAGCAGTACCAGAGGCTGTATTCATTCTAAGCAAGATTTCTAAGAATAAGACTGTCGATGAAAGAGACGCAGCGGATGAACTCAGATATTGCAAAGTGATAGACGAGTTCAACAAGCCGCAAATCAGTAGCAAGGTGGCAACTGATACTGCTTCTTCTTCCAGCCAGGTCGTAGGATGAGACCAGCAATGTTGCGAAGAAGGCTAAACTACCCAGGAATCGTCACATTCTTACATTGTAGTTGTATTGTGGTAGGATATATTCTAGTTCTGGAAATCTCCCGAACAGGATGCATGCCCTTATCTTCACTCAGGCAATAAACAAAGCAACAGCAGAACGTGAACAAGAAGTGCTCTTGTTGTGGACGGAGTTTCCTCAAGGCAACTACCAGTGGTTGAGAAGCTAAGGTAAGACCTTCTTACAAAGAGGTCGCCATTAGTCACTTGAATGTGACACTGATCGACGAGCTGTCGAATAGTGACACACCAATCTTGGAAAAATGGGGCGACTTTGGGGACCGACTGTCTGATACACCTATCACCGCTGCAAAGGGTCCGCCAGTCTCTTTTGACTGCTCCGTTGTCCATAGGGGCTTCAGGATTTTGAAATGCGAAGACAAGCCGTCTTTGGACTTTCTTGGCAAGTGCTTCGCTAAGATAAGTTACGAATGGGAGGGCTTGAAAATCAAGTTTATCCCGGCCAAGAAAGTTCCTAGGAGGCCCAGGGCACGCATTTGGCAGCCATAGATGAAGGTGGACAAAGCTAAAGTCCCCCAATGTCTATGGCTCCAGAACCCTGAAATACCGATGGACAATTGGAGCATCACTTGAGCAAAAGAACCCCAGCTCAACAATATGACCCTGGTACTCCTGATTAATGAGGAGTGTCTGGGTCCTATTGAGAAAGCTGGCTTTAAGCTTAGGTTTGGCATCAGGCAGACCAAACATAAGGTCTTCCGGCTGTACCCTTAGAAAGATGATCCGGAAGAAGATACGGCCTCCAGACTACTAGAGGATCTAAGTATAGATCCTTTGGTGGCTGGTCCCTCAACATCAACCCAATAGTGACGATGTAAAGGTTACTGCATATTAATGTCAAGCACTCGAAATGTGCCTCTGATAATCTGCAGGTCTTCCTGTGGAAGGAGCACTTGACATCGTCCTTGTACAAGAACCTTGGGTCAGCACTGACTTCAAGGGTCTAAATACGAGAGATTACAATCTCTTTTATAAAAAAAACAACCCATAAAAATTAAATCTAATAGGAGATACAAATTATCTGTTTAAAATTTGAAGAAAATCGGGTTAATTTTTTTTTTAAAAAATTTGTATGGGGCCTCACTACCCCGAGGTCCGAGGGGTCCAAATCTAAATAGATAGTGTTGTCATCGGAGATATGCACGTGTGCAAAATTTCAATGAAATCGGAGTATGGGAAGTGGGTTAAAAATTGATCGCAAGATTCCACGACAAACAAACACACAAAAACACACGGGCACGCGAAGTTAATATAGAGAATTTAAAAAGACAACGGTAAGCTACGATCTTGTGTTTTAGTGAAAAAACACATTAACGCATTCCTTCGTCCAAATTTCACATCTGCAGACCTAACTCTTGTCAGGGTACAGGAAGCATGAGGGGGACACCTGCTTGTGTCCTCGGCATATTTTCCACATGCCCGCCCAGCCGCACCAGAAGAAATTGCAAGGCTAACAAGGTCAAACGAAGAATGCATCCTCCTGGGATGCGACTCCAATGCCAGACATTCCCTCTGGGGCAGCTCGGATTATAATGAACGGAGTGAGTCTCTTTTTGATTTTATTATTAGCAGTAATCTCATCATATTCCTTCTCGGGGTCGAAGAGGTTCAATGGTTTGGAAGAGGTAATCGGCACTACCTTGATTTCTAATAATAGTTAATAACTAGACAGTGTCCGATGTCAACTCCTACTCTGACCATAAGTATATAAGGGTTGATCTGAACCTCCGGACGGAGTCGATCAAAAGTTATCAAAACATAAAAAACTGGGTGAAATTCGGCAATATTATCTAGTCAAAATTAGGCAAATTACCCAATATTAAAGTAACTTCGGCTGATGAATTGGACAACAAAATTGATACGTTCGAGAAATCAATTAACGTGGCTCTGAAAGCCTCTTGCCCAATCAGTCGGAGTAAAAAAGTTCATCCTCCGTGGTGGAGCCAAGACTTTAGTAAACTTAGGAGCATGACTAGGTCGATCTTCAATATCTGCCATACCAACAAATACTGGCAGCCTTATAAAGACTGCCTAAGAAGGTACAAGAAGGCCATCAAAGAAGCAAAGCGACGCTCCTGGATGGACTTCTGTCAATTAATTGAAACTACCAAGGACTTTGCTAGAATTTGCAAGTTTATGGCGAAAGAGAGCACCTATCCGACTTTCAAGAAAGCTGACGCTGGTTGGACGGAATCTGTGGCAGAATCCCTGGATCTTCTCATAAATACACATTTTCCCACCAGCAGCTATCAATGCGCAGATAACTTGGAAAGGTTGCATGCTGAGCATCTGTTCTCTCGTGATGTAGTGGATAACATCATAACCCGGGAAAAGGTTTCCTGGGCTTTAAGAGGTTTTCGGCCTATAAGTCTCCTGGCCTGAATGGCATACAGCTGCGTATGCTACACATGTCGCTGGAGCTGTCAAATTCCTGGCTAATGAAGATTTTTAGAAGCTGTCTCCTACTCAATTATGTCCCCTGAAGCTGGCCGGAGTTCGGGTGGTTTTCATACCCAAAGCAGGCGGAAGAGGCCATAAATCAGCAAAGGATTTCAGGCCTCTAAGTCTCTCATCGTTCTTGCTAAAAAGGCTCTGGAGCGAATTCTAGAACATCATATCATCCAACGATTTGAAGTCAGACAAGCATCGAGATCTAAACACGCATATCTCAAGGACAGGGACACGGAGACTGCCCTCCATGAGGTAGTGCGAACGATTGAGCACACGATCAACTTCAAGCAGTTTACGTTAGCCACCTTTTTAGATATATAAGGGGCTTTCAAGAATGTTCATATTGAGGCCATCAGGAAGCTCTGACCCAGTCAGGAGTGGAATCCTTCCTTTCGCAAAGGATCATATCCATGCTCTGCAGCAGGATTATACATGCTTATCTTGGCAGCTGTAAAATTACCAAACGAGACGACAGAGGCACCCCCAAGGTGTGGTCATCTCTCCCTTACTGTGGCTGATGGTGGATGATGGATTTTAGCGAATTGCTACTAAAATTTTAAGAGGATAGGACGAAGGTAGATGCATATGCAGATGACGTGGTGATACTCGTATCAGGCCAGTAATGTTTCGTGATCAGTGAAGTCATGGAATGGGCCCTGGGTAAAGTCAGCAACTGGCCAACAAGCTGTGGCCTTGGAGTCAACCCTGGGAAGACCGAAATAGTTTTGTTCACCACTAAATCTTACACCTATTGTTGAAAATATTGATAATCTATTTCTATTATACTTATTAACGAACACAAAGCATGCATGCACATACATACATGAATTATAACTTGTTCTCTCTCTTTTCTTTAAAAATGTAAAATTATATTTCATACGAAGTCAGTTATTCTTCAATCATCATCCGACACGGTTCGTCTATTAAAATTGTACTAACTATTAACGGCTCGAGTTTTATTTCCAACGAAAGAAAAACTCATATTTTTCAAATCTGATGCCGAAACCCGGAAACGGAAATTTAATGTAGATTGTGGTTCGGAAGCGCGACCGTGGTCAAGTGACCAAACTTATTAAAAGCGCGTTCAAGTATTTAAAGTCGGATGATGCAAGAATTAGTGAACATCTCGATAATTAGAGTTCATGGAAGAAGAGCTTGAGGTCTTACCGGAACGTTTAACGGCCGCTCACGAATGTTTAAAGAAAGCTAACATCGAGGCGGCAGGCTTTATAAAGCTAGAGGTAATCAAGGAGGCAGAGACTATAGCGGAGTACGAAGATAAAGCAATTGGAACAATTACACGCTTAAATCATCGGTTGGTTAAAGTAAGTCATCATCAAGGTAGATCAGCATCCCTAGAAACACAGCATGAAACAACTTAACCAAATCCAACGGTACAATCGCGTGATGCAGTTAATTTGCACCATTTACAGCCAAGGAAGTTCTCTGGCGACTTCAAAGAGTGGGTACCGTTTTGGGAACAGTATCGTGTTCTCATACATGAAAATTCCTCTTTGAACACAATCGACACAATCTACTTGTCTTCGCTCGGCGACAAACAAGTAGATTGTTTGTTGTCAAAACAGCATACGGATTATTTGCAGCAGAGGCAAAAGAAAGCTGTCTGTTTTGCAAAAAGGAAAATCACGGTACAATGGAGTGTTATAGTGGCAAGAATTTGTTGGATAAGAAGAAAATATTGAGAAACGAAGTTAGGTGCTATCGCTGCTGCAAAGGGGGCCACAATGCTAGGACATGTAAGGTAAAAGGAATAATTTGTAAAACGTGCAATGGACGACATGCAGCTAGTATGTGCGATCCTTTGTTCACAAAGGCAAAAAACACCATAAATTCATCGACGGTCGATCGCACCGAAAAGGGAACAACGAGTTCTACGAACAGATCGAACACACAACCCTCGTTGAACCTATACACGACGGAAAGAAGGCAGTGAGGTAGTGTACTTTTGCAATCAGCTTGTGCAATTGCTAGTAGTGAATTTTGTTCTATTCCTCTATATGTCCAACTCGTCATGGATGGCGGTAGCCAGCTCTCCTTTATAGTCTTCATTAGCGCGACAACTGAATTTGCCAGTAATTGGATTGTACAACCTGAGCGTAATTCCCTTTGGAAGTGATAGGCCTGGACCCAAGAAGATGTGCAACAAGGTTCGGCTGGTGTTACGTATTCAGTACGATGAACAAGCTGTAGTATTGGATGCGATCGAGGTCCCGGAAATATGTTTTGACGTGGTCGCAGTGCATAATGACCGTACATGTACTTATTTCCACAATCTTGTATTAGCTGATGCAAGAAATTTGACTTGAAGAAGGAATCAACATTCTAATTGGCGCCGACTCTTACTGGCAGTTTCCTACGGGAGAGATTAAACGCCTCACTGCTAATTTGACTGCCATAAACACTATATTGGGTTTGGACTATTCAGGGCCCATCCAACGTGCAATCACCTAGTTCTGATATAAACTGTGCAACGTTTCTTTCACTTATGTGCATGTGAAGATGTAGAGAAGTTTTGGTAGCTAGAAGTTCTTGGAATCTCTCCTGAAAGTGGCAAGGGGGTGAGTAATGACTTTTCCTTTAATATTCGTAGAACTGGAAATAGATACGAGGTCTCATTACCGTGGAAAGACATTACCACACACCTCGATGACTACAGAACAGGTGCTTTAGTACGCATGCAGGCACTTGTCCGGAAATTGTGTAGAGCTGGTAGGATCAAAGAATATAGTGCGGCTATGAACGAAATGATAACTACTGGCATATCTGAAATTGCTCCTGAAACAGCTGCGAACGAAAGCCGTATCTATTATTTACCACATCGCCCAGTGTATCGTGAGGATAAGGCAACATCGAAGCTGCGCATTGTGTTCGACGCTTCGGCCCATGCACCAAATCGTTCGTCGTTAAATAATTGCTTGGAAGTCGGTGAAAACTTGTTGCCGGAATTGCTAATGATTTTGCTTAATTTTCGCATCCTCCTTGGCATTATTGCAAATTCTGCTTGATAAGTCCGATAGAGGCAGTCATCGTTTCTTATGATTTAAAGAATTAATCGATAGTGATAGGAATTTACCTGCTTTGCAGATTTTTCGTATGATCCGGGTTACGTTTGAAGTCACCTGTAGTCCATTTCTTCTCGCGGCAACCTTGCGGAAGATAATTGACGAAGCCAGGTTGCAATATCCAGAAACTTGTGAAACGTTGCGGATGGATCCCGTCATAAATTGCTGAAATCAGGGTCCCTACCAGCCTCAAAAAGAAGTTTCTTGAAGGTTATGGCAAAAATATTTGATCCGTTTGGTATGTTGAGTCCTTGGACCGAACGATTGAAGGAACTCTTTCAAAATATATGGCGACAAAATCTGGATTAAGACGAGGAGCTGCCTACCGATTTGCAGAAGGCGTGGGCTGCGTGCCGAGACGAGATCCATGAACACGAAGAGATTGCGATACCTCGCCACTTCTTAACGAAAAGGGACTCGATAGAACTGCACGTCTTTGCGGATGCCAGTCAGTTTGCATTTGAAGCTGTAGCATACGCGAAGACAATGGATAACGACGGAAATGTGTCAGTGAAATTTATTTGTTCTAAGAATAGAGTCGCACCGCTCAAAATCGATCGACAAGGCGAATTGACGATACCTTAGTTGGAGTTGACTGCTGCACTTGTCGCCTCACGCCTTCTTGCATATCTTCGAAAGAATTGGCAAATAAATCCTAGTGGTTCCTATTTATGAACGGACTCTCAGATCGCTTTGTTTTGGATCCAGGGATCGGGAAAACGTTGGAAACCATACGTCGAGAATCGAGTCATGGAGATAAGAAAATTGACTGATGTTTCATCATGGAGACATTGTCCAGGTTCAGTAAACCCGGCCGATCTTTTAACAAGAGCCATCACTGCGTCGTTGCTGGTCAATTCGTCGGTGTGGTTTAATGGACCTACTTGGGTGCAAGAAAAGTTAAGCTTGTCTTCTTCTAATGATATGAACGTTTCACTATGTGCGCTCTATGCTGAAGAAACCCAAAAATATAGTTTGAAGGACGAAACATCACCAATATACTTAATTGTGAAGACTTCAGTACTTGGCAGCGTCTATTACGAGTAACAGCTTACGTGCTCCGAGCTGTTGATGTTTTTAAAGGCATGCGACGGTTTCACAGCATCTATCGGCGGAAGAAATTAACCGTGTCGAGAAGTACTGGCTTTACACAGTGCAACGTTTGTACTTCTATGAAGAAATTGTGGTTCTTCAAAGAAAAAAGGGTATACATTCTAATTCAAAGTTCAAAGTTAATAACGCTTTTTCCCTTTCTAGATGACTGTGATGAGTTCTTGCGAGTAGGAGGGCGACCTCAGTTTGCAGTTGATAACGTTGGCGAAGCTCATCCTATCATCCTTCCAAAGTCATCCCACATTACAAAGCTAATCGTAATCGACGCCCACAAAATGGCATTTCATGCCGGCCCATCTTCGGTCCTTTCACGTTTACGATCAGTGTATTGGATTATTAAGGGACGACAGTTGATAAAGAATATAACCAAAGGCTGTTCGTGTGCAAGGTTCTTCGGGGTAAAGCTGCTAGGCAGGTATTTGCACCACTTCCTAGAGATAGGATTCTGGCATCACGCTCATTCAAAGTAACTGGAATAGACTTCGCAGGTCCTTTGTATCTGACCGAATCCAGTCAACGCAAGAAAATGTACATCCTATTGTTCACCTGCACGGCTGTCCGTGCTGTTCATATCGAGGCTACCACGAATCTCTTTACTGAGAGCTGCTTGCTTGCCATAAGAAGATTTATAGCGAGGCGGGGTGTTCCACGTATCATCAACTCCGATAACGCGTCGACGTTTTAAAGGGCATCTTCAGAATTGAGACAACTCAAAGATATGAAGACAAGCGAGCGATTTATTGGATTTTTGGGTGAATTTCGAATAACGTGGAAATTCATTGTCGAACGTGCTCCATGGTGGGGAGGCTTCTGGGAACGACTTATAGGGGTAGTTAAAGTAGCCCTTAGAGCAGCCATCGGTAAATCAACGTTAAACGTTGATCAACTTCAAACATTGCTGATCGAGGTTGAGGGAGTCGTCAATTCCAGACCATTAACGTATTGTGGAAGTGACCCACTTGTGAGATTCGTCTGGGCACTGGCTCTGTTTATAGAAGACCAATACAACTCTTGTATCCCTTGGAAATAACTGAATAGTCGTAAATTTGTCGCCGGGAGGATGTTGAAAATATTGATAATCTGTTTCTAATATACTTATTAACGAACACAAAGCATGCATGCACATACATACATGAATTATAACTTGTTCTCTCTCTTTTCTTTAAATATGTAAAATTATATTTCATACGAAGTCAGTTATTCTTCAATCATCATCCGACACGGTTCGTCTATTAAAATTGTACTAACTATTAACGGCTCAAGTTTTATTTCCAACGAAGCGGGTTCTTAGTTCTTAAGAAAAACTTATATTTTTCAAACCTATTACCTCCTGACATATTTATCTAGTATGTTGCGACGTGCAGTGCAGTACGACTCAGTGAGTCTGGGTGGTTTGCTACTAGACCATACGGGCACTGCAATATACTGCAGACAGTACCTGAAGGCATGATACCGTCTACTGATTACTGCATCCATAAATTTAGCTTCAAGTATTCGTTCAGCGTTGAGTTTCCTACCAGGCGAAACTGAAAGGATGGGGCAGTAGCGAGGCAATATCTAATATATAAAAATCTCTTGTCACGGTGTTTGTCTTTCAACTGCTCCGAAACGGCTCGACCGATTGTTATGAAATTTTTTATGGCTAACTTTTATTTTATAAATTCGCCATAGTCCGAATAAGGTTTATTCAAAAAAAATATAGAAAAGATGCCCGGAAAATTGTAAAATTCGAAAAAACTGAAAGTGCTGTTTTCCATAGGATTTATGTATGAACTCGCGACCATAACTCACGATTCGAACAATGGATTAGCGTAATTCTTTTTTTGTGTTGTTCGTTATAGTCCTAGGAACCAAAGACAATTACAAAGGAAAGTCGAAAAATTCGGATAAACAGCAAAAATTGTTCATTATGTTCCCGGAGATATTTTTAGCAAAATAAAATTCGGGAAAATTTGGAAAACGATAAATTGGATATATTTTGAGGAAATAACTCTATTGAATGTTTTCGGTGAAATGAAAACTTTGGAAAAACGCATTCCAGCCTAACTTAAATAAAATTAAATCTGTTTTTACTTTTGTGTTGATTCGCGATCTGTCAACAAAAGTCGTTATTTCATTTCTGTTCCAATAGCTTCCAATTGTTTAGGTTACGTGCGCAAATGCCATTTGACAGCTGATCCATTTGCACGGTCTTTCTTTTGCTATCTATAACGCATCCCAATGATTCCGACCGACATGCCAGTAGACTTTAAGCACTTGCAGTTTCGGCTGGGGTTTGCATTCGCAATTACAACAAATAAATCAGTTTTCGCGGCATTAACCTTGAAAATCCTAACTATCATGGTCGTTTGCTTACGCGTCAGACAACAACAAAACTAAAAAACAGTGCGTGTGTTTAACGCGCAATTGGAGTGAAACTTATTTGATGTTGTGGGCAAAAAGATCTCCAAATGACCCCAAAAGACCATCAAAAGGCCCCTAAGACCCAGAAAAGAATCACAAAAAGACCTCCGAAAGTCCCTCAAAATCCCAAAAAACAGTAAAGACCCCACAAAAGATCATCAAAAAATCCCCAAAGGAACCACAAAAGACCCTCAAAAGACTCTCCGAAATACCACAAAAAGACCCCCAAAAGACCCTGAAAGACCCTGAAAGGACCTCCAAAATACACCCAAAAATACCCCAAGACCCTAAAAAGATGGGGTTTGCATTCGCAATTACAACAAATAAATCAGTTTTCGCGGCATTAACCTTGAAAATCCTAACTATCATGGTCGTTTGCTTACGCGTCAGACAACAACAAAACTAAAAAACAGTGCGTGTGTTTAACGCGCAATTGGAGTGAAACTTATTTGATGTTGTGGGCAAAAATATCTCCAAATGACCCCAAAAGACCATCAAAAGGCCCCTAAGACCCAGAAAAGAATCACAAAAAGACCTCCGAAAGTCCCTCAAAATCCCAAAAAAAACAGTAAAGACCCCACAAAAGATCATCAAAAAATCCCCAAAGGAACCACAAAAGACCCCCAAAAGACTCCCCGAAATACCACAAAAAGACTCCCCGAAATACCACAAAAAGACCCCCAAAAGACCCTGAAAGACCCTGAAAGGACCTCCAAAATACACCCAAAAATACCCCAAGACCCTAAAAGGATGGGGTTTGCATTCGCAATTACAACAAATAAATCAGTTTTCGCGGCATTAACCTTGAAAATCCTAACTATCATGTTCGTTTGCTTACGCGTCAGACAACAACAAAAATAAAAAACAGTGCGTGTGTTTAACGCGCAATTGGAGTGAAACTTATTTGATGTTGTGGGCAAAAATATCACCAAATGACCCCAAAAGACCATCAAAAGGCCCCTAAGACCCAGAAAATAATCACAAAAAGACCTCCGAAAGTCCCTCAAAATCCCAAAAAATCATTAAAGACCCCACAAAAGATCATCAAAAAATCCCCAAAGGAACCACAAAAGACCCTCAAAAGACTCTCCGAAATACCACAAAAAGACCCCCAAAAGACCCTGAAAGGACCTCCAAAATACACCCAAAAATACCCCAAGACCCTAAAAAGATGGGGTTTGCATTCGCAATTACAACAAATAAATCAGTTTTCGCGGCATTAACCTTGAAAATCCTAACTATCATGGTCGTTTGCTTACGCGTCAGACAACAAAACTAAAAAACAGTGCGTGTGTTTAACGCGCAATTGGAGTGAAACTTATTTGATGTTGTGGGCAAAAATATCTCCAAATGACCCCAAAAGACCATCAAAAGGCCCCTAAGACCCAGAAAAGAATCACAAAAAGACCTCCGAAAGTCCCTCAAAATCCCAAAAAAAACAGTAAAGACCCCACAAAAGATCATCAAAAAATCCCCAAAGGAACCACAAAAGACCCCCAAAAGACTCCCCGAAATACCACAAAAAGACCCCCAAAAGACCCTGAAAGACCCTGAAAGGACCTCCAAAATACAACCAAAAATACCCCAAGACCCTAAAAAGATGGGGTTTGCATTCGCAATTACAACAAATAAATCAGTTTTCGCGGCATTAACCTTGAAAATCCTAACTATCATGTTCGTTTGCTTACGCGTCAGACAACAAAAATAAAAAACAGTGCGTGTGTTTAACGCGCAATTGGAGTGAAACTTATTTGATGTTGTGGGCAAAAATATCACCAAATGACCCCAAAAGACCATCAAAAGGCCCCTAAGACCCAGAAAATAATCACAAAAAGACCTCCGAAAGTCCCTCAAAATCCCAAAAAATCATTAAAGACCCCACAAAAGATCATCAAAAAATCCCCAAAGGAACCACAAAAGACCCTCAAAAGACTCCCCGAAATACCACAAAAAGACCCCCAAAAGACCCTCAAAGGACCTCCAAAATACACCCAAAAATACCCCAAGACCCTCAAAAGACCCTAAAAAGATCATCAAAAGACCCCCAAAAGACCCCCCAGAGGACCCTCAAAAGACCATACCGAATTTCATACAAATCGGTAGAAAAATTACTTAGTTCCCAAATTTAAAAATGTAACACAATAATGTGATTTAATTATTATTATTTTATTTCAAATATCTTTTCACAAGTTCACAAACGATCACAAAGAAATTTATTGAATGTGGGACAGGACAACGTCTGTCGGGTCAGCTAGTGACTCAATAATATTCACTGACGGATCCGACAGGATGGGGCAGTAGCGAGGCAATATTACGCAATAATATTCACTGACGGCTCCAAGAAGAAGGACGGAATCGGTGCAGGTATCTTCTCGGATGATCTAAATCTTTCAAGGTCGTTCAAGCTACCCGATTCAGCTAGCATCCTTCAGGCAGAGATTCTAGCAATTAGGGAGGCCTGTAGAGCATTAAGGCTCATAAACGCACAAATCGGAATGGTTGGTATTTGTGGAGGTAGTGGAGGAAGTGGAGGGTCTCCTCCGAACCAACTCTGTCAGACCATAGATTAATTTTGTTTGAATTGAGAGGGCTGGTCGTAGAGGAAAGGGTTATTAGAAACCCCAGAAAGACAAATTGGGAAAAATTTAGAACCTATTTACAGAGCAATCTACTACACGCTTCAGTTCAAAGAGTGGCCAGATGCCCGCATGAGCTAGAATGCGCAGCAGTGGAAATGACTAGAGCAATCTCTGACGCATATGAGTCGAGCTGCCCGATGAGTTTACCCAAAGGGGGTAATGATGTTCCATGGTGGAACGTAGAACTGTCAGCCCATCGAAGGCAGGTAAGAAAACTTTTCAAGACCGCCAAGAGAAGGGGCAATTGGCAGCAATACAGAGAATCTCTCACGGCATATAATACAGAAGTGAGAAGAGCAAAGCGCAGAAGTTTTCGTAACTTCTGTGAGGAGGTAAAAAACACTAACGAGTCTGCCAGACTTTACAAAGCGATGGCAAAAGATACTAGTTGTTTCAAGGCTTCACTGAGAAACCATGAAGGTGAGTTCACAGAGAACGAAGAGCAGAGAGCTCTCCTTCTCTTGAGAACTCACTTCCCGGGGAGTACAGTGAACAGTACCGAATCTGATATGGGCTTAAACTATCGTAGATTTAGTAGAGAAGACTGGAAGAAAGCCTCGGAGATATACACTGAGCAGAGAATCCGTTGGGCAGTTAAAAGCTTCCAGCCTCTTAAATCAGCAGTTGTGGATGGGATAATCCCAGCAGTCATGCAAATGGGGCTAGACAATCTCCTTCCATACCTACTAAGAATATTTAGAAGTAGTCTAGCACTCGGGTACATACCGAAAAGCTGGAGAAGGGCTCGGCTGGTATTTATACCTAAGGTAGGGAAGAAGGATCCCACACACCCAAAGTCCTACAGACCAATCAGTCTCACTTCGTTCGTCCTAAAGACTATCGAAAAGGTTATCGACAACTATGTAAGGTCGACTATACTCGTAAAAGAACCACTGCATTCCAGTCAACACGCATACAGAGAGGGCAGATCTACGGAAACCGCACTGTGGGAACTGACGGAAAACATAGAGGGCTCTCTCGCCAGTAAGGACATAAGGCGTTTGACAACGCATCACATGAAGCGATAAGAAATGCTCTGGAAAAGAAAACAGTAGACGGCACAATCAGTAAATGGATGTGCGAGAAGCTAATCACCAGAACAGCAGAAACGATAGTCGGTGACAAAACCATTATGGTTAACACGATAAGAGGGTGCCCACAAGGAGGAGTACTTTCTTCGCTACTGTGGAGCATCCTTGTAGACGAACTACTTCAGCGACAAGCTGAAGCAGAACTGTAACTCAGGGTTACGCGGACGATATAGTCATTGTGGCCAGGGGGAAGTTCGAGGAAGTTCTATGTGACATAGTTCAAAATGGACTAAATATCACAAGCAGATGGTGCCAAGAGGTGGGACTTAGGGTGAACCCAAGCAAAACCACACTGGTTCCCTTCACCAACAGAAGGAAATTGGGGCGAATGCGACCAATAACCCTCAATGGCGAAGTGATCTCAATCAGCGAAGAGGTCAAGTACCTTGGTCTGATATTAGACAAGAGACTGCTATGGAATAAACTTCAGCAGGCAGTAATAAAAAAATCTAGAAGAGCGCTCATGGTGTGCAGAAGGGTGGCAGGTAAATCATGGGGAGTAAGCCCCAAAATAATGCACTGGATGTATACTATGATAGTTATACCAATGATCACCTACGGAGCAGTGGCATGGGCAGGTAGAACCGAGCTAAGCACCACAAGGAGAGAATTGGAAAAGGTACAAAGGCTAGCTTGTGTCCTAATCACAGGAGCTATGAGAACCTGCCCCACGTCGGATATGGAGATAATCATTGGGCTACTCCGGCTGCATATAGTGGTAGAGGGCAAATCCAATGAAACCATAGTACGTTTTACCAAGGTTGGCAGCAGAGCTGGGAGCTTAATAAAATCACTAGCCAAGCTAACCCCTGTGGCAGGCATTCCATGTGACAACATGCTGCAAAAGCTTGAGTCCAAAAATTACTATGAGGGCAAACTAAGCACCAAGACGGACTTCAGGTCCGAAACAGATTACAAGATACATCCAGGAACTATAAAAAGGTATACGGATGGATCAAAGAAGGCGGATGGCACAGGTGCGGGGCCACGAACCAAGTACTCTGAAGCAATAGGCCATTATCCGAGTATCTCCCAGATATCGAAAGATGCGCTCAGTTGAATGTGGATAGGAAATAAACGAGGCAGGAAATAGCTATCATGTCAGACAGCCAAGCTACGCTAAAAGCTTTAGATGCATTCCACATCACGTCTAGACTGGTGGAAGAGTGCAAAACAAAGTTAAACAAACTTGGTGAAGACAACAAAGTAAAGTTGTACTGGGTGCCGGGACACATCGGCATAGAAGGTAACGAACAAGCGGACAAGCTCACAAATAAAGGGGCAGAGACTCCGCTAGTAAGGCCGGAACCCTTTTGTGGAATTGGGTACCGTATTATGCGTGAAGAAATACGCATTATAGGTAAAGAAACCGCTTCAGAATAGAATAGAATAGCAATAGATCCACAAGGGTCGCAGTGCCATTGATTTAACCCATATACCATCATCATCATCATCGTCATCCTATGAAAGACACTTTTTTTTTTGTTTTACAATATTTCAGTCACTCTTTGAATGTGCTCTATATTTATTATTTATTATATTTATAGTTCAAATGTTTTCACTCTTCTAAGTCTTCTAACCAGGTCATCATTTTCCAGGAGCTGGAGAGCCTCAAAGTTGATGTATTTTCGTAGTCGTTGTTGGTGATTTTGAGCATGTTTTTTGATGAGGTTGTCGACAACTTCTATCTCTAAGTCCTTATCTAAGTTGTCATTTCGTATGTACCAGGGGGCACCGACGATGTCACGAAATACTTTATTCTGGAAGCGTTGAATTATGTTTTTGTTACTTTGGCTGGCACAACCCCAGAGTTGAATTCCGTAAGTCCATATTGGCCTAAGGACTTGTTTGTAAAGCAAAAGCTTGTTGTATACTGACAGAGCTAAGTAGTGAGCCATTAACCAATACAACTTTCTGTATTTCAGTTTCAGTTCTTCTTGTTGTTTCTTGACATGCGGCTTCCACCTGAGTTTGGCATCTAGTGTCGTACCAAGATATTTGGCTGTGTTCGCGTACGGAACAACTTTTTCATTGATTTACATTGGCTTGTACTGTTTGTTGGTAAACTCAATATGCACAGATGTGGTTTCATTTAATTTGATACGCCACTTCATAGTCCAGCGTTGTACTTCGGCAATAGCTGTTTGTAGTTTTTCTGTTGATTCGGTATAGCCATAATTGCATTATCATCAGCGAATGTAGCAACAATATTTTCATTGAACGTAGGTAAGTCACTAGTGTACAGGAGGTAAAGGATTGGTCCAAGTACACTACCTTGTGGAACACCTGCTTGAATTTTCTTTAGGTCAGAATAGGCTTCCTCTTTCTTGATTCTGAAGAATCTTTCTGATATATAGGATTGCAGCAGTTCTGAGTACTGGACTGGAAGCAGAAGTTTGAGCTTGTAATTCAACCCTCATGCAAGACTTTGTCAAAAGCCTGGGCTACATCCAAAAATATTGTTGTTTTCTGAATCCAAATTGATGGTCTGGGATAATCTTTCTCTCTGCGATAATAGGTCTTAATCTTTTTAGCAATAGTTTCTCAAAAAGTTTCGACATAATCGGTAGTAATGATATTGGCCGATACGATGTTGTTTCATGGGGTGGTTTGCCTGGTTTAGGAATCATAATGACTTCGGCCACCTTCCATAATTGTGGTACGTATTTCAGTCTGAATGATGCATTGATTAAATTAGCTATTTTAATTATTGCCTTTCTCAGCAGTTCTCTTTTTTTTTTTTTTTTTATAATTCGCGCACGCCTTAAGGGGTTCGCACCCTTATAATGCTCGGCTATATGCTTGGCACAGCGTGGGCGTTAAGGAAGAGGAGGAGAAAAGAGGAGATGTCTATGAGATTGTGTTTTGAATGCCTGTGGATCATAGTGAAGTGGGAAGACAGAGCTTGGCAGAGCATTCCACATACGTGTTGTGCGGCTGAAGAACGAATCCCTGAATTTAACTGTACGTCCGAAGATGGGCTTGAGGGTAAACTGATGAGCATTTAGAGCGCCACGGGTATTGCGGTTGGATTCAAGGAGAGGTGGCATGCAGCTGGCTATTTCTCTTGAGCACCGCTGGTAGAAGAAGCGATAAAACAGTGACAAGCAGGAAACCTTCCTGCGGTGTTCAAGCGAATCTAATGATTTCGCTATATTTTCGTCACCGATAAGTTATATCGCGCGGTTTTGTATTCTATCTAGCTGATGCAAAATAGTCTTAGGCGCACCAGACCAGATATGGCAATTGTACTCAAGTTTTGGGCGAATAAAAGCCTTGTATATGGTAGCCAGATCAGAGGGAGTGAAATATTTCTTGCACCGGGCTAGAAAACCTAAACATTTCGCAGCGTTTTTGGCGACGGTAAATATGTGGTCATTCCAACGAAGCTTGTCGTTAACGCACATACCGAGAATTGAGAGATTTTCAGTTTCCTCGATGCAAGTGCCATTCATGGATAATGGCATGGGGTTAAGGATTCGCTTGGACAACAGGAGACAGCATTGGGTTTTGAAAGCGTTAAATTCTACTCGATTGATTTCTCCCCATTGTATTATGCTGTCAAGGTCAGAATTTAACGAGCTTAACATACAAAGTTGTTTGAGTTCCACATCAGAGGTGGAGGGACGTTCCTCAAACTTATATGAGAAGCTGAGAGTGCTGTCGTCAGCGAAAGAGTGAATTGGATTAGAAGTCACAGATAAGAGATCATTAAAAAAAATGAGAAAGAGTGTCGGGGACAGAACAGAGCCCTGGGGAACGCCAGCATTTATGTGGTGTATTTCAGACTTGAAATCGTCTAAAACAACTTGAATTGAGCGGTCCAAAAGATAGCTTCTAATCCAATGAAGTAATTTATCATCAACACCATAAGCACGCATTTTACACAAAAGAGCTTGATGCCAAACTCTGTCAAATGCCTTCGAAATATCGAGTGCAACAGCTTTACTTTCACCAAAATGATGCAAGATCGGTTCCACTGTTCGGTGAGATATACCATCAAATCACCAGTAGAACGTTGCCCACGAAATCCATACTGCCGGTCACTAAGGATTTCGTTGGTTTCAAGATATTTCTTAAGCTGATAATTGATCAGCGTTTCCATGACCTTGGAAAGAATGGATGTAAGTGCTATGGGTCGGTACGAAGAAGGAGACGACGGCTCGCCTTTTTTGGGTATTGGCTGGACAAATGCAGTTTTCCAACTTCTCGGGAAGAGTCCAGAAGAGTAGGATAGATGGAAAAGCTTACGCAATGGTAATGCCAGCTTGGAAGAACACCTCTTCAGAACTAGTGGAGAAATACCATCTGGCCCAGCGGATTTGTGAGTGTTGAGATCATTTAAAACTCTAGCAACTGCACGAGTACGAAAAAATATCTGTCATATAAAGTGTTCAATATTCTGAGGTGCAGGAGGCGGCAATGCACAATCTGGAAGCGTAGAGCTAGCTGCGAAATGCGCCGCAAACAGATTTGCCTTGTCTATAGAGCTGACAACTGGAATGTCATTATAAATGAGCGTTGGAATCGACAACGAGGCTGTATTTTTGATTCTTTTCACGAAAGACCAAAAATTTTTACTACCTTTGGGACATTGTAGTATTTTTTGCCTTAATTTTCGGTCGTAGGCGAATTTGACTCGCTGAAGAAGTGGGCATTGCAATCATTTCTTGCTCGTTTAAACTTTTTTCGGTTTTCCTTGGTAGGGTTTGCTTTGTAAAACCGAAAGCATACCTCTCTAATCCTAGAAGCCTCTTTACAGCTCAAGTCATACCATCCATCTTCCTTTGATTTGATAGATTTATTCCTGAAAGGGATAAACTTTTTCATACCAATAAGAATGATGTTTGTGATTGCATCAGCGGCGGCATCCACGTTGCTATCACGAAAAAATAGCGACCAGTTAGTTCTCCCAAAGAAGTTGTTAAGGCCGTCCCAATTGGCTTTCTCGTAATGCCATACTATTTGTGTGGGAGTTTTTTCTCTAACTACGTGGTTTATTAACGAGAAATTAGCTGATACTACACAATGGTCTGACGAGGCTAGAGGCGATAATACATTTACGGAGTATTTCTCAGGACGAGAGGTAAGGAACAAGTCAAGGGTGTTAGCGGAATGATATGCAATGTCAGGTATTCGGGTAGGCTCATTTACAAGCTGAGTAAGGTGATTGAACTCAGCAAATAACTCAACACACCTTCCTTCGGGTGTTATCTGGCCAGAATGGCGAAGCCACCCAGAATTGTGTACATTGAAATCGCCCGCAATAACGATTTCATGTTTTTTATCAATTCTTAAGATTGAATCAGTCAGTGCATCAAACTCACTCTGAGTTGAAACACTGTCTAAGTTGGGGCTTCTGTAAAGGAAACAGTAGTAGATGTTGCGCTCTTTTACCTTAACTTTGAGCCAAATGAAATTGAATTCCGGTTTGGAACTTTGGCTAAATTGAGGCAAAAGCTGAAACGCAACATCACTCCGGACATAGATTGCGAGTCCGCGTCGAGAGAAAAATAATGGCACCAAGCTATACCCAGGCAGATTAAATTCCGAAACATCGGAATTATCAAACACCTGAGTTTCACTCAGTGCCAAAATTGCTGGCCTGTGGACATGTACATGGTTAAACACAGCGAACGAATTCGTTCTCAGCCCACGTATGTTGCTGAGAACCACTCTGAAAACACACATAACTACGACAAACAAACACACAATACACAACTTACCGCTTCTTTAAACCGAATTGAGTACTTGTCCAGTGATTAGGTCAAAGCCAGGAGCTTTTTTTGGAGCAATATTAGTTTTTATTTCTCTTTTAACTTCAGCCATTGTGACTAACGGTATTGCTATACTTTCTTGCTCGCTTACATCGGGTAGTATTTCAATATTGTCCACTGAGTTCGGTTGGAAAATTCCTTCTAGATGTTCTGCAAACCTTGATGCTCTTTGAGAATTGTTTCTGACCCAACTTCCATCCGAATTTTTAACGGGGGGCATTTGCATAATTGGTCTTTTCAGCTTTATGGTTGCTTTCCAAAGTGAGTATTCAGTACTAGAGTCGTTAGTAAGGGTACGTAGGAATTCACTTATTGCTTTGACTATAGAATATATGGACCATCAGTTGGTAACTTCATGCATGTATCCAACATCTGCAGCGCTTACGCGTTTCCGTGTGAAAAAAAACGAACTAAAAAGTACGTTAAATTTGTATTTTAGTTTACATTTTTGCCACGGAAACGTGTAGTCGCTGCCAGTATCGTTAATTTTATTCACATGCAGATGTTTTAACTGGTTAACAATCTGCGGCTGTGGGTTTCCAGCCAAAAATAAAGCAATCACACTATTACGCTTGAATTCCATTGCGGATAACTTTTTTCTGGATTTTCCCACTAAAATGCTTTTGTACGCTTGTAAACAATGGAATGAACTGACATTAGTGTACATTTGAGCGCTCTGTCATCACTGGTTTGACAGCAATGACAGTCTGAAGTTTGTAACACTTCGTGTCAGTCACCGGGTATTATTGAAATTATATACTGGATTAGAATATCTTCTCTGATCTTTTGTTGAAAATAATTACTGGATGAGAATATCTTGTGTCAATATTTCTATTTTGGTTATAAGCATTAAAGTAAGGTGGCTCTATTATCTTCTTGTAAAACCATTCCTATCATAGTTTGCCCTAGTTATTTTTGTTTATTGCTCTATCTGATTGTTAAATACATAATTTTTTACATTTCTATATACTTTTGTATTTTTCTTTAAATAACCTTTATTGTCTGGAATGTATAAGTTAAGAACTGTTTTTATTTTTGTTTGAGTTCTGGCAACTCTGTCAAGATAATAGCAAGTGTGCTTAAGTCAGTGTTATTTTGAAAACTTTAAAAATCATATTTATTCGCGCGTAATAAACGCGAAATTATCTTCAAACAATTGTGCTCTGTGTAAACTATCACGGTCATCTGAAATTCTCACCGGAAGATCAATCAGTGCAAAGATAAGCAGAATCCTTATTTCTCAATTTGCCTGGTGATCAATTGACAGCGACTGCGGTGCTCCAGCGCCCGTGGACCTTGTGGAACCGGTGGAACCCAAGCTACCATCAAAAGCTCCAAACACCTAAGCTTTCTAGCCCAGACTCATTAGGCTGTTAGGATTCACAGACAACAACCACCCGATCTGCTTAATTGCCTAAAGGTATGCTCTGTTTTTCACGAGCTACGTGAAAAATGAGTGTATTAAAATTGCGTCCAGGGGCTAAGTCTACCCGACTGGTAAATAACTTATTTTACCTTGCCTCAAAACTAACTTCAACGACAGCAACACTAACATCCACAACCATTACAACTACAAGTGCATCATCGTTCAATACAACGACCACACTAATTTCAAGTAATGCCAACACTATAACTACACCCATAACAAATACATCTCTAACAGCCATATTATTCACTCGGGTAAAAAACGTGGTTTAAACACTTTCAAACCAAAAAAATAAACCACCCAATTTTAAACCATGTCAATATTATTCACTACTTTTCTGGTTTAAATCGGTTTGGTTTATTTTGGTTTATTTCGCCATTGGTTTATTTTCTTAACCAGTTTAACGGCTATGAAATGTCAGATTTTCTCGATTTGACAACTATTTGAAAGCCATTTGATATTTCACGTTTGGTTTATTCCTTATTAATCTTGCTAAAACAAAAAACGGTAGAAAATAATTTTTGTCGAAAATACTTTCGTTTCGAGGTATACGCAATTGCAGCAGTAGGAACAGTAAAATACATTTTTCTTGCATCATTCGAGTAAGGTAAGGTAGAAAGTTTTGTTTTGTGCATTTTTAAATTCTCTATATGAACTTCGCGTGCCCGTGGCTGGCTGGCTGGCTGGTTGGCAGAATATTGTTATCAATTTTTAACACACTTCCTAAAGTCAGATTTTAATCAATATTTGCACACATATGTATTTCCTATGACAATACTTTCTGTTAAAATTTGAGAGTGATCCATACACATTTTTTAAAAAATGAACCCCATTTTCTTCAAATTTTATAGACATGTGTATCTCCGATGGATAACACTTTTTGTAAAAAATTTCAAGCGATCGTGCTCCGGGGTCGGGAGGCACCCATACTAATTGTTTACAAAATTTACCCGATTTTCTTCAAATTTTGTATGCATGTGTATCTCCGATGGAGAAAACTTTTTGTAAAAATTTGGAAGTGAAATGACACCGAGGTCGGGGGGCTCTCTAACAAAAATTTTAAAATATTTACCCGATTTTATTGAAACTGCACATTGTGTATTCCTGATTAGAGAATTTACACGAAAATACACGAAAATTTTAATTTTAATGGGTTGTTTTTTTGGTTTTTTTAATAGGAACAGATCTTATAGTCACATATTAGTCCTACATACCGAATTTCATACAAATCGCTTGAAAATTGCATTGTTCCCGAAATTCCAGACTCTAATTACCATATCCCAGAATTTCCATAGGAACAAGTCTTGTAGTAGCATATTACTCCTACATACCGAATTTCAAACAAATCGCTTGAAAAATTGCTTAGTTCCCATAATTCAATCATATAACACAACAAAAACGTTACACAAAATCCGAACACAAAAACGTAACACAATTTTATTTTTGATACCCTACTAAAATTTACCCTTACCATCGCTAAAGTAGTTTCACTTTAAAAAATTTAATTTGACAAAATTCACAACAACTGCTTGCATTGAAAAATGAGTGAATAATATGAAAACATGGATTAAACCAACGAAAATGTCAATAAACCGGTCGTCGTAGTGTGGTTTAAAATCGGCGTGGTTTATCATGTTTTTAAGCCAATTGGTTTAAAAATTTGGTGTAACTTTTTTAAACCAAGTGAATAATATGAAATTTCAGAAAAAATTTGGTTTAAAATGATTTAAATAAACCAAATTTAAACCGAGTGAATAATATGGCCGTAACTATCATAACAGACGACCACACCACAAAACCTAGCGCAATGCAATCAAAAAGAAACCGGGCATCCCCGAAAAAACTAATCAAAGAAAGATAAATAACTCAAAAACTCAAAAAACCATAAAAAACTACTGGTTGAACCAACCCGAGGAGAAATCTCACAATCGCTTTGATATCCTTTCAACGGATGATGAACTAGATGAACCTGAAAGCTTGCCCCACAAAAACGTCCAAATAAATTATAAGACCAAGTCGCCGAAACCCCCGCCAATATATGTTCAAGGCGTACGATATATACTTCTCCTCATTGGCACCCTCAACCTGACTACTTCAAATGACATACGAATTAAAAGTCTTACAAAATAATGAAATAAAAATACAGTCGGTGGTCTGTACGGTGGTCGACTCCATAACATATACAAAAATAGTAAAAGTACTCAAACTCAAAAACACACAATATTATACATTTAAACCCAAGGAACAGCGTAACTTTAGAGTCATGCTACGTATATGCACTACCCCGCGGACCAGCAGGAAATCAAAAAAGAACTAAAGGAATATCGACACAGCGTTATTAACATTGTGAAGGGAAAATTTGCCACACACAATTTAACAAATTTCTCCACACATTATTTTGGTACGCAACCATTTTTTTTGTACAAAACACTTTTTTTGAATTATATAAAACTTGCATACTTATTACAAAGAAAACGTTTACCATAATGTTCTTAAACCTGTTTCCCACTATTTTAAGTGGTAAATTACTCGCCGAAAATACTCTCGGCTAATGGTACACAGGTTCTCTATATTTTCTTCTTTCGTTCCTCTCACAACGCGTGAATTAACCACGCACAACCAATACACGCCATCATCAAGCAGCTGAGTGAGAGAATGACGACACACATACAGCACGAGACCACACAGACTAGGGATACCCCGATCATGACTAATGAGTAAACGCACCCACATACATGCAGAAGCACACAGTATCATTGGAGAAAACAAAAACAACATGCAACCTTTAGCATCAGACAAGTCGACAACAACAACAAGCATGCAGCGTAAGACGGCGCAGACCCACGAAGAAAGCAACAACAAACAACATGCAAAACATGATAGCGGACAATTAGAAGTCTGAAGCATTATTCGACAGCCGAAAGAAAACAACAACACACAACACGGCATACATACAGAAGTCTGCAGCGTTGTTAGAAAAGCAACAACAAAACACATGCAATGTACGACAGCACGCATCTTTTAAGGTAAACCAACAAACAACAAAGGAACCAAAACAACAACAACACCACACCGACCATGCGGCTTAGCGGATTCCCCTATCTTTGCATCAACGGGATCTGGAATTAACAAACAACAAAGAGGCAACAACAACACTACCAAGTCCCACCGATCATGCGATTTAGCGGATTTCCCTATCGTTGCATCAACGAGATCTGGAATCAACAAACAACAAAGAGGCAACAACAACACTACCAAGTCCCACCGATCATGCGATTTAGCGGATTTCCCTATCGTTGCACCAACGGGATCACGAACCAGTAAACCATCGAGCGCAGCAATACTGACCGGCCGGACCAAACAACAACAACCATATCACATCAAAGGAAACAATAACAACAGGCGAGTTAGCGGATTTCCTCATCGTTGCAACAACGGGATTTCTACACCCGATGGAGGACTATGAAAGGCCAGCAGTCCTAACAATCGCCCTTCTTTCCTAGAAATCCCTCTTCCCGGCAACAAGTCAGAGTGAATGGTTGAAGAGCGAAGTCCTTGCCTTCATTTCACACTTTACGCAAGTATTTATCCTAACGATTGAAGGTTCAAGAGCGAAGTCCTTGCCTTCACGCCCACGCTTTACGCTAGACATAATCCACGCTTTACGCTAGATTGAAGGTTCAAGAGCGAAGTTCTTGCTTTCACGCCCACGCTTTACGCTAGACATTATCCACGCTTTACGCTAGATTGAAGGTTCAAGAGCGAAGTCCTTGCCTTCACGCCCACGCTTTACGCTAGACATTATCCACGCTTTACGCTAGATTGAAGGTTCAAAAGCGAAGTCCTTGCCTTCACGCCCACGCTTTACGCTAGACATTATCCACGCTTTACGCTAGATTGGAGGTTCAAGAGCGAAGTCCTTGCCTTCACGCCCACGCTTTACGCTAGACATTATCCACGCTTTACGCTAGACATTATCCACGCTTTACGCTAGATTGGAGGTTCAAGAGCGAAGTCCTTGCCTTCACGCCCACGCTTTACGCTAGACATTATCCACGCTTTACGCTAGATTGGAGGTTCAAGAGCGAAGTCCTTGCCTTCACGCCCACGCTTTACGCTAGACATTATCCACACGATTGGAGGCTCAAGAGCGAAGTCCTTGTCTTCACATCCACGCTCTACGCGAGAACAGACTATCATCCCTCCTGGAGATACGTCGTTCTCATTTAATCATAATTGAAACTAGTACAGTAAAATAATATATAGCTTCAAACAAAAGATAATTTTAAGTGTACAGATTAAGCGAAGAACAAATAAAGAACGATTGAATTCCATTCCCAACTAAAAACAAATTCTTTTTATTGTAACGACCCTAATAGAAGGAACCCTGGTCACACTGAGTTTTACCCCGGCTGGGAAAACCTCGTTACGATTGGCGCCCGAGCAGGGACCCTGGAATTTGATAGCGAAAAGAAACTACACCAACAAAAAAATATCAGAACTAGAAAACCACGATGGTTAAGAACAGCTGGATTTATACACTGTCAAAAGAGGAGCCGAAGAGCTACTCTAAACCCGCCTGAAGCTACGGCACGCGACGAACTAAAGACAACCATCAGGGCAACATCTCCGACAGCACCGGAACTGGTTCCTACGCGAAGCAGGACGGACACGACAGTTACATCGTACGCTCAGATAATGGACCAAGTGAGGAAGTGGTCGGTGAAGTACGATGGCGGTAAGGAGCCTCTCCTATTCATCGAAAGGCCAGAAGAACTTGCGGATGCCTACTGCTTAAACAGGTACCTCCTGCCCAGGACCATGCCGGAACTACTCCGTGACCGTGCATTATTATGGTTCCGCGAAACAACCGAAAATGGGAGACCTGGAACGCCTTCACAAAAGACTTTCTACAGTTCTTCCTGCCCTCCAGGTACTGGGAACATTTGGAAGACGAAATTCGCCAACGCCAGCATAAGCCAAAGGAGCGCTTCAAGGATTTCGTAATCATAATGCAAAACCTCATGAGACACGCAAACTACACCAGTACACAACAAGCCGAGAGGATCGTCCGAAACTGCCGTCAAGAGTACCAGTACTATATCCGGAGGAAGGATTTTAGGGACCTCCACGAACTCATCGGCCTGGCAGAAGACTTTAAAGGCATCGCTAGGGCAGTAGAACCTATCAAACCCCCCGCCTCGACACAGACAACCCGAAAGGAATTTCATGGTAGCACAAAATATGGAAGCACGGATAAATGTAAGGACTGCGATGTAACCAGGACGGACACATGAGGCGGGACTGTCGTAACCCCTAAACCATCTTCTTTTGGGAGGGCTGCCGGAAACGCGTCGAACGATCGGGAAACGAGCAAGGGGACCGTCGAAACCGTGGTGCGACGGAAACCCCAAGGCCGACACCCCGGACTCAGTAAACTTCCTTGCCTACGATTCCAACCGGATATTCGCCACTATCACTCTAGGAGGAACACCGGTACGATCGACACAGGGGCTACTAGGAGTTTTGTGAGCGAACGTTTTGCAGAAGAAAAAAGAGGGACAACAAAGGGTCTACCCCTGGATGTGACCGTGCGGATGGCCGAAGGAACACCCAAGTTGATCCGAGAGGCCCTACAACTAGATGTTCGGATAGGTAATAGGGAGATACAGTTTCCATTCTTGGTTCTCCCAGGTGCAATGGACTAAGTAATCTTAGGTCTGGACTTTTTGTCACGGGTGGAGGCCCGTCTAAGCTGCGGTGGCCAGACCATAAAATTACAACACAGAACAACACCCGCAGAACACATCCGACAATGCACCACCACGCAGGAAACACCACGGACAGAACAGGAACAGCTTTCAGCGTTTCTGCAACAGGAATTCAAGAAATTTGATCAACTACCCGCTGTTTTCAACATCACGGAACACAGAATCGTCAAGCACGACGAACGCCCAATAAAACAGCGCTACTTCCCCCGTAATCCAGCCATAGTTCCCTTGCGAAAGAAGATGGGCAAATGGAGACTCTGTATCGACTATCGAGAACTGAATGCACGATCAGTGCCCGACGCCTACCCCCTGCCACGAATTCAACACATCCTAGAAAAGCTTCGCGGTGCCAAATTCATCAGTAGACTGGACCTGAGCAATGGATATTGGCAAATCCCCATGGAGGAGAGGAGTAAGCAGTACACCGCCTTCATGGTACCCGGCTTGTTCCAATGGCGCGTGATGCCGTTTGGGCTACACTCGGCCCCTGCGACCTTCCAGCGAGCGCTCGATCGAGTCATCGGACCAGAGATGGAGCCCCATGCGTTTGCATATCTTGACGATATAGTCGTCATCGGGAGAACGTTCGACGAACACATGGAAAATCTGCGCAAGGTGTTCAGGCGATTGCAGATGGCTAACTTAAAAATTAACCGGGAAAATGTGAGTTCTGCAAAACGGAAATACGGTACTTGGGACACGTGGTCAGTAACAAAGGCATACACACTGACCCCGACAAAATAGCGGCCATCAAAGAGCTCCATCCACCGAGGAATGTACGAGAGGTACGCCGGTATCTGGGCATCGCTTCATGGTACCGACGATTTGTCCCAGATTTCGCCGAGACCGCACGACCGATGACGAGCCTCCTCAAGAAAGGGAAGCACTGGAAGTGGGGAGAAGAGCAGCAGCAAGCATTCGAAGCACTCAAAGTTAAACTTACCGAGGCCCCAATCCTGGCCTGCCCCGATTTCTCTAAGAAGTTCACACTCCAGACGGATGCTAGCGATTATGGTTTAGGAGCAGTCCTCACCCAGGAGATAGACGACAGTGAACGGGTCATAGCGTACGCCAGTCGACACCTAAACCCCGCAGAGAAGAACTACTCGCCGACCGAAAAGGAATGCCTGGCCATCGTATGGGGAATAAGGAAGATGCGGGCATACATCGAAGGGTATAGGTTTACAGTAATAACAGACCACCTCTCGCTCAAATGGCTAAACTCGATATCCAGCCCCTCCGGCCGGATCGCACGGTGGGCGCTAGAACTACAGCAGTATACATACGACATTCAGTAAAGGCGTGGCAAACTCAACGTCGTCGCAGACGCGCTATCAAGACAGCCGCAAGAAACACTGATGGCAACCTCCGAGGAACACGTAGAGCAACAGAAGTGCCACTGGCTGCAAAAGAAGTTCCACCAGGTCACGGAGAACCCAGCCAAATTCCCCGACTACATGATCGAAGGCCAGCAGCTGTATCGACACATAGGGCATCGAGCCGGAGACGAGGACTCAACACCATGGAAGCTGTGTGTGCCAAGTAACCTTCGAAGTCGGGTACTGTAGGAGACCCATGACAGCGCATCAGCATGGCACCTGGGAATCCGGAAGACCACGGCGGGAGTATGCGGTCGCTACTGTTGGCCGGGTATGTTTCGTGACATCCGTCAGTATGTGAAGAAATGCGAAAGCTGCCAGTGCTACAAACCCAGCCAACAGCAAGCAGCAGGAAAAATGCTTACCCAGGTGGCCGACGAACCATGGGCCACATTGTGCAGTGCAGTTGGGCCACTCCCCAGGTCGAAACACGGAAATACCATGTTACTGGTTTTCTTTGATCGGTTTTCGAAGTGGGTCGAACTGATCCCAATGCGAAGGGCAACGACAGAAGGAGTTCAACGGGCATTTCGCGAACGTATACTGGCCCGATACGGCGTACCCAAGATCCTGATAACAGACCACGGGGCGCAATTCAGTAGCAGAGCATTTCGTCGATTCTTGGAGACCATAGGCATACGCCAGCAATTCACAGTGCCATACACCCCCCAAGAGAATCCTACTGAAAGGGTCAACCGCACCGCGAAAACAATAATTGCACAACTAGCGGGAGCACAACAACGCACTTGGGACGAGAAGCTGCCCGAAGTTATGCTAGCAATAAATCCGAGCGTACAGGACTCAACAGGATACAGCCCGGCATTCCTGACACAAGGCCGAGAACCCCGCCTCCCGAACACACTGTACGACGAGATCACTCCTGGGACAGGAACACAAGGTAAAAAACCCGAGGACCGAGAGGCCCAGATGGGGGTGATCTTCGAGATCGTACGACGGAACTTGGAACGAGCTGCGAGGGACCGGGCTCGCCACTACAACCTCAGACGACGTCCCTGGAAGCCAGAGATCGGGAAGCTGGTACTGGTCAAACAGCATCACCTATCGAAAGCAGTGGAAGGGTTCGCCAGTAAACCAGCACCACGATACGACGGACCATACTTATTGATGAGCTTCGTCTCACCTGTCATCGTAAGGCTAAGAAAACATGGACAAAACAAGGAGCGCACAGCTCACATCAATGAGTTGAAATACTCCACGGAAACTCCCCACCCGAACCAGAGAAGACAATCCGCATCGCAACAACAATGACACCCCACACAAAACACCCTCACGAGCCCACAGTGATACAACACAGCAGCAGACATCAGCACGGATGGCATAATCACCCGCGCAACTGGCGGTCTGGGACGAGGAACCATGAGAACACCGTTCCATTAAAAAACCCACAAGACAAAACACTCATCAACAAACCTCAAAACGACCACACCAAAGAGCACAAGCGGGAGAGAGAAGCCAGATGCATGACCAACATACGACAGCGATCAACAGCGTCATCCTCGAAATCCAGAGCAATACGTCAGCAACACACTGACACTTAAAACGGCACCTGACGACCTCATCTGTAACCAAAAGAGTTAAATTGCAGAAACTATGATGTCAACTCGGGAAAAGGAAAAAAAAAAAGAGACAACACATCCAAAGTAACACCGCGACACCCAAATACTGAAACAACAACGACTTCACCAGAAGAAGAAAACAACGGAATACAGGTCCCGAACTTGTTTTCGTTTCAAGTGCACACAACAAGTCAAAATTAGTCTCAAGTGATTACTGAGTATATCCAGACATAGGAAACAAAATCAAAACCAACAAAGATTAACAAGATGAATACCAAGAGGACACTACAGATAGCCAACGACACCATACGGTGCATCTCCATGGAAGACACAGAGACGATCCACGCATCCGAAGACGGCGAGTTAAACCAGGTGATCGGAAGTTTTCCTCCAGGGCCAGGCGGCATCGATGTGCGAATGGCCGACTACTGCCGACTAAAGGAAGGGATATACTTCAACGACGTTCTGGTGGGAGTCGGACTCAGGTGGTTAGAGAGAAGGATGGAGGAAAGCCACCGCGAGAGAATCAAGATCTGCAGCACATTCCTCTTCTCATGGAAGCAGCAATATCAACCAGAGCAGCAGGAGGGCCCCGAGTCAACGGCCATTAGGCGGCACGCATTAGTGAGCAGGTGGGACCGGCTCAAGGACCTCATCAGGAAAGACCTGGTTTTAGTGCCCATTTGCGACGGCAACCATTGGTACCTCGTGGTGGTTACCAACCCGGGGAGACCTCACCGTGCCACCATTGATGTGTACGACACATGGGCCAAAACACCGAGGAATGAGGCCATTCAGATAATTCGCGGCTACGTCGTGCAACAGCACCTATCAAAGGGACATCACTGGACGTGGGCAGAGTTCCAGGACTCATACCCAGGCCGACACATGGAGATTCCACAACAGCGAAATGGGGTGGATTGTGGCGCATTTTTACTGGAAGCAGCGGAGAAAGTCCTCACCTGGGGACTGTCAGGACCCGACTCGCCAGGCCAGAGGATGTCGCTGGACAGCGCCAGCAAGAAACGGAGAATGCTTGCCAACCTCATCCAAAAAAGCGCCGACCCAGCAATCAAGTTCCCAGATCTCGGACTAGGCGATGACGACATAGGCTGTAACATCCGAGAAAGAGTCAACCGCAACAGGCCAAGAACTCCGCGCCGCACTCGCCACCGCTACCGGAGCCGCAGCAGACACGATAGCAGTAGCAGCAGCAGTGACAGTAGTAGCAGCAGCACCCGTAGCAGCAGCAGCAGCAACCGTAGTAGCAGCAGCCGTGGCAGCCACAACAACAAAACGAAGGAAAGACAACAGGCCTCCTCGAACCCGGACCAGACAGGAATGACCCACCAAAAACCGCGACGACCCGACGGCAGGAAGACGTCCTGTCACTCAGAGGGAGTGACATAGCGTACAATGGAGGAACCATGGCCGAAACCGTATCCCACGAACTCCAGGCCAAGATGATTCCCCACTCTTTTAAGTGGTAAATTACTCGCCGAAAATACTCTCGGCTAATGGTACACAGGTTCCCTATATTTTCTTCTTTCGTTCCTCTCACAACGCGTAAATTCACCACGCACAACCAATACACGCCTTCATCAAGCAGCTGAGTGAGAGAATGACGACACACATACAGCACGAGACCACACAGACTAGGGATACCCCGATCATGACTAATGAGTAAACGCACCCACATACATGCAGAAGCACACAGCATCATTGGAGAAAACAAAAACAACATCATACCTTTAGCATCAGACAAGTCGAGGGGGACAACAACAACAAGCATGCAGTGTAAGACGGCGCAGACCCACGAAAAAAGCAACAACAAACAACATGCAAAACATGATAGCGGACAATTAGAAGTCTGCAGCATTATTCGACAGCCGAAAGAAAACAACAACACACAACACGGCATACATACAGAAGTCTGCAGCGTTGTTAGAAAAGCAACAACAAAACACATGCAATGTACGACAGCACGCATCTTTTAAGGTAAACCAACAAACAACAAAGGAACCAAAACAACAACAACTCCACACCGACCATGCGGCTTAGCGGATTCCCCTATCTTTGCATCAACGGGATCTGGAATTAACAAACAACAAAGAGGCAACAACAACACTACCAAGTCCCACCGATCATGCGATTTAGCGGATTTCTTTATCGTTGCATCAACGAGATCTGGAATCAACAAACAACAAAGAGGCAACAACAACACTACCAAGTCCCACCGATCATGTGATTTAGCGGATTTCCCCATCGTTGCACCAACGGGATCACGAACCAGCAAACCATCGAGCGCAGCAATACTGACCGGCCGGACCAAACAACAACAACCATATCACATCAAAGGAAACAATAACAACAGGCGAGTTAGCGGATTTCCTCATCGTTGCAACAACGGGATTTCTACACCCGATGGAGGACTATAAAAGGCCAGCAGTCCTAACAATCGCCCTTCTTTCCTAGAAATCTCTCTTCCCGGCAACAAGTCAGAGTGAATGGTTCATTTCACACTTTACGCCAGTATTTATCCTAACGATTGAAGGTTCAAGAGCGAAGTCCTTGCCTTCACGCCCACGCTTTACGCTAGATTGGAGGTTCAAGAGCGAAGTCCTTGCCTTCACGCCCACGCTTTACGCAAGACATTATCCACGCTTTACGCTAGATTGGAGGTTCAAGAGCGAAGTCCTTGCCTTCACGCCCACGCTTTACGCTAGACATTATCCACGCTTTACGCTAGATTGGAGGTTCAAGAGCGAAGTCCTTGCCTTCACGCCCACGCTTTACGCTAGACATAATCCACGCTTTACGCTAGATTGAAGGTTCAAGAGCGAAGTTCTTGCTTTCACGCCCACGCTTTACGCTAGACATTATCCACGCTTTACGCTAGATTGAAGGTTCAAGAGCGAAGTCCTTGCCTTCACGCCCACGCTTTACGCTAGACATTATCCACGCTTTACGCTAGATTGGAGGTTCAAGAGCGAAGTCCTTGCCTTTAAGCCCACGCTTTACGCTAGACACTATCCACGCTTTACGCTAGATTGGAGGTTCAAGAGCGAAGTCCTTGCCTTCACGCCCACGCTTTACGCTAGACATTATCCACGCTTTACGCTAGATTGGAGGTTCAAGAGCGAAGTCCTTGCCTTCACGCCCACGCTTTACGCTAGACATTATCCACGCTTTACGCTAGATTGGAGGTTCAAGAGCGAATTCCTTGCCTTCACGCCCACGCTTTACGCTAGATTGGAGGTTCAAGAGCGAAGTCCTTGCCTTCACGCCCACGCTTTACGCTAGATTGGAGGCTCAAGAGCGAAGTCCTTGTCTTCACATCCACGCTCTACGCGAGAACAGACTATCATCCCTCCTGGAGATACGTCGTTCTCATTTAATCATAATTGAAACTAGTACAGTAAAATAATATATAGCTTTAAACAAAAGATAATTTTAAGTGTACAGATTAAGCGAAGAACAAATAAAGAACGATTGAATTCCATTCCCAACTAAAAACAAATTCTTTTTATTGTAACGACCCTAATAGAAGGAACCCTGGTCACACTGAGTTTTACCCCGGCTGGGAACACCTCGTTACGATTGGCGCCCGAGCAGGGACCCTGGAATTTGATAGCGAAAAGAAACTACACCAACAAAAAAATATCAGAACTAGAAAACCACGATGGTTAAGAACAGCTGGATTTATACACTGTCAAAAGAGGAGCTGAAGAGCTACTCTAAACCCGCCTGAAGCTACGGCACGCGACGAACTAAAGACAACCATCAGGGCAACATCTCCGACAGCACCGGAACTGGTTCCTACGCGAAGCAGGACGGACACGACAGTTACATCGTACGCTCAGATAATGGACCAAGTGAGGAAGTGGTCGGTGAAGTACGATGGCGGTAAGGAGCCTCTCCTATTCATCGAAAGGCCAGAAGAACTTGCGGATGCCTACTGCTTAAACAGGTACCTCCTGCCCAGGACCATGCCGGAACTACTCCGTGACCGTGCATTATTATGGTTCCGCGAAACAACCGAAAATGGGAGACCTGGAACGCCTTCACAAAAGACTTTCTACAGTTCTTCCTGCCCTCCAGGTACTGGGAACATTTGGAAGACGAAATTCGCCAACGCCAGCATAAGCCAAAGGAGCGCTTCAAGGATTTCGTAATCATAATGCAAAACCTCATGAGACACGCAAACTACACCAGTACACAACAAGCCGAGAGGATCGTCCGAAACTGCCGTCAAGAGTACCAGTACTATATCCGGAGGAAGGATTTTAGGGACCTCCACGAACTCATCGGCCTGGCAGAAGACTTTAAAGGCATCGCTAGGGCAGTAGAACCTATCAAACCCCCCGCCTCGACACAGACAACCCGAAAGGAATTTCATGGTAGCACAAAATATGGAAGCACGGATAAATGTAAGGACTGCGATGTAACCAGGACGGACACATGAGGCGGGACTGTCGTAACCCCTAAACCATCTTCTTTTGGGAGGGCTGCCGGAAACGCGTCGAACGATCGGGAAACGAGCAAGGGGACCGTCGAAACCGTGGTGCGACGGAAACCCCAAGGCCGACACCCCGGACTCAGTAAACTTCCTTGCCTACGATTCCAACCGGATATTCGCCACTATCACTCTAGGAGGAACACCGGTACGATCGACACAGGGGCTACTAGGAGTTTTGTGAGCGAACGTTTTGCAGAAGAAAAAAGAGGGACAACAAAGGGTCTACCCCTGGATGTGACCGTGCGGATGGCCGAAGGAACACCCAAGTTGATCCGAGAGGCCCTACAACTAGATGTTCGGATAGGTAATAGGGAGATACAGTTTCCATTCTTGGTTCTCCCAGGTGCAATGGACTAAGTAATCTTAGGTCTGGACTTTTTGTCACGGGTGGAGGCCCGTCTAAGCTGCGGTGGCCAGACCATAAAATTACAACACAGAACAACACCCGCAGAACACATCCGACAATGCACCACCACGCAGGAAACACCACGGACAGAACAGGAACAGCTTTCAGCGTTTCTGCAACAGGAATTCAAGAAATTTGATCAACTACCCGCTGTTTTCAACATCACGGAACACAGAATCGTCAAGCACGACGAACGCCCAATAAAACAGCGCTACTTCCCCCGTAATCCAGCCATAGTTCCCGTGCGAAAGAAGATGGGCAAATGGAGACTCTGTATCGACTATCGAGAACTGAATACACGATCAGTGCCCGACGCCTACCTCCTGCCACGAATTCAACACATCCTAGAAAAGCTTCGCGGTGCCAAATTCATCAGTAGACTGGACCTGAGAAATGGATATTGGCAAATCCCCATGGAGGAGAGGAGTAAGCAGTACACCGTCTTCACGGTACCCGGCCGTGGCTTGTTCCAATGGCGCGTGATGCCGTTTGGGCTACACTCGGCCCCTGCGACCTTCCAGCGACCGCTCGATCGAGTCATCGGACCAGAGATGGAGCCCCATGCATTTGCATATCTTGACGATATAGTCGTCATCGGGAGAACGTTCGACGAACACATGGAAAATCTGCGCAAGGTGTTCAGACGATTGCAGATGGCTAACTTAAAAATTAACCGGGAAAATGTGAGTTCTGCAAAACGGAAATACGGTACTTGGGACACGTGGTCAGTAACAAAGGCATACACACTGACCCCGACAAAATAGCTCCATCCACCGAGGAATGTACGAGAGGTACGCCGGTATCTGGGCATCGCTTCATGGTACCGACGATTTGTCCCAGATTTCGCCGAGACCGCACGACCGATGACGAGCCTCCTCAAGAAAGGGAAGCACTGGAAGTGGGGAGAAGAGCAGCAGCAAGCATTCGAAGCACTCAAAGTTAAACTTACCGAGGCCCCAATCCTGGCCTGCCCCGATTTCTCTAAGAAGTTCACACTCCAGACGGATGCTAGCGATTATGGTTTAGGAGCAGTCCTCACCCAGGAGATAGACGACAGTGAACGGGTCATAGCGTACGCCAGTCGACACCTAAACCCCGCAGAGAAGAACTACTCGCCGACCGAAAAGGAATGCCTGGCCATCGTATGGGGAATAAGGAAGATGCGGGCATACATCGAAGGGTATAGGTTTACAGTAATAACAGACCACCTCTCGCTCAAATGGCTAAACTCGATATCCAGCCCCTCCGGCCGGATCGCACGGTGGGCGCTAGAACTACAGCAGTATACATACGACATTCAGTAAAGGCGTGGCAAACTCAACGTCGTCGCAGACGCGCTATCAAGACAGCCGCAAGAAACACTGATGGCAACCTCCGAGGAACACGTAGAGCAACAGAAGTGCCACTGGCTGCAAAAGAAGGTCCACCAGGTCACGGAGAACCCAGCCAAATTCCCCGACTACATGATCGAAGGCCAGCAGCTGTATCGACACATAGGGCATCGAGCCGGAGACGAGGACTCAACACCATGGAAGCTGTGTGTGCCAAGTAACCTTCGAAGTCGGGTACTGTAGGAGACCCATGACAGCGCATCAGCATGGCACCTGGGAATCCGGAAGACCACGGCGGGAGTATGCGGTCGCTACTGTTGGCCGGGTATGTTTCGTGACATCCGTCAGTATGTGAAGAAATGCGAAAGCTGCCAGTGCTACAAACCCAGCCAACAGCAAGCAGCAGGAAAAATGCTTACCCAGGTGGCCGACGAACCATGGGCCACATTGTGCAGTGCAGTTGGGCCACTCCCCAGGTCGAAACACGGAAATACCATGTTACTGGTTTTCTTTGATCGGTTTTCGAAGTGGGTCGAACTGATCCCAATGCGAAGGGCAACGACAGAAGGAGTTCAACGGGCATTTCGCGAACGTATACTGGCCCGATACGGCGTACCCAAGATCCTGATAACAGACCACGGGGCGCAATTCAGTAGCAGAGCATTTCGTCGATTCTTGGAGACCATAGGCATACGCCAGCAATTCACAGCGCCATACACCCCCCAAGAGAATCCTACTGAAAGGGTCAACCGCACCGCGAAAACAATAATTGCACAACTAGCGGGAGCACAACAACGCACTTGGGACGAGAAGCTGCCCGAAGTTATGCTAGCAATAAATTCGAGCGTACAGGACTCAACAGGATACAGCCCGGCATTCCTGACACAAGGCCGAGAACCCCGCCTCCCGAACACACTGTACGACGAGATCACTCCTGGGACAGGTACACAAGGTAAAAAACCCGAGGACCGAGAGGCCCAGATGGGGGAGATCTTCGAGATCGTACGACGGAACTTGGAACGAGCTGCGAGGGACCGGGCTCGCCACTACAACCTCAGACGACGTCCCTGGAAGCCAGAGGTCGGGAAGCTGGTACTGGTCAAACAGCATCACCTATCGAAAGCAGTGGAAGGGTTCGCCAGTAAACTAGCACCACGATACGACGGACCATACTTATTGATGAGCTTCGTCTCACCTGTCATCGTAAGGCTAAGAAAACATGGACAAAACAAGGAGCGCACAGCCCACGTCAATGAGTTGAAATACTCCACGGAAACTCCCCACCCGAACCAGAGAAGACAATCCGCATCGCAACAACAATGACACCCTACACAAAACACTCTCACGAGCCCACAGTGATACAACACGGCAGCAGACATCGGCACGGATGGCATAATCACCCGCGCAACTGGCGGTCTGGGACGAGGAACCATGAGAACACCGTTCCATTAAAAAACCCACAAGACAAAACACTCACCAACAAACCTCAAAACGACCACACCAAAGAGCACAAGCGGGAGAGAGAAGCCAGATGCATGACCAACATACGACAGCGATCAACAGCGTCATCCTCGAAATCCAGAGCAATACGTCAGCAACACACTGACACTTAAAACGGCACCTGACGACCTCATCTGTAACCAAAAGAGTTAAATTGCAGAAACTATGATGTCAACTCGGGAAAAGGAAAAAAAAAGAGACAACACATCCAAAGTAACACCGCGACACCCAAATACTGAAACAACAACGACTTCACCAGAAGAAGAAAACAACGGAATACAGGTCCCGCAACTTGTTTTCGTTTCAAGTGCACACAACAAGTCAAAATTAGTCTCAAGTGATTACTGAGTATATCCAGACATCGGAAACAAAATCAAAACCAACAAAGATTAACAGGATGAATACCAAGAGGACACTACAGATAGCCAACGACACCATACGGTGCATCTCCATGGAAGACACAGAGACGATCCACGCATCCGAAGACGGCGAGTTAAACCAGGTGATCGGAAGTTTTCCTCCATCGATGTGCGAATGGCCGACTACTGCCGACTAAAGGAAGAGATATACTTCAACGACGTTCTGGTGGGAGTCGGACTCAGGTGGTTAGAGAGAAGGATGGAGGAAAGCCACCGCGAGAGAATCAAGATCTGCAGCACATTCCTCTTCTCATGGAAGCAGCAATATCAACCAGAGCAGCAGGAGGGCCCCGAGTCAACGGCCATTAGGCGGCACGCATTAGTGAGCAGGTGGGACCGGCTCAAGGACCTCATCAGGAAAGACCTGGTTTTAGTGCCCATTTGCGACGGCAACCATTGGTACCTCGTGGTGGTTACCAACCCGGGGAGACCTCACCGTGCCACCATTGATGTGTACGACACATGGGGCAAAACACCGAGGAATGAGGCCATTCAGATAATTCGCGGCTACGTCGTGCAACAGCACCTATCAAAGGGACATCACTGGACGTGGGCAGAGTTCCAGGACTCATACCCAGGCCGACACATGGAGATTCCACAACAGCGAAATGGGGTGGATTGTGGCGCATTTTTACTGGAAGCAGCGGAGAAAGTCCTCACCTGGGGACTGTCAGGACCCGACTCGCCAGGCCAGAGGATGTCGCTGGACAGCGCCAGCAAGAAACGGAGAATGCTTGCCAACCTCATCCAAAAAAGCGCCGACCCAGCAATCAAGTTCCCAGATCTCGGACTAGGCGATGACGACATAGGCTGTAACATCCGAGAAAGAGTCAACCGCAACCGGCCAAGAACTCCGCGCCGCAGTCGCCACCGCTACCGGAGCCGCAGCAGACACGATAGCAGTAGCAGCAGCAGTGACAGTAGTAGCAGCAGCACCCGTAGCAGCAGCAGCAACCGTAGTAGCAGCAGCCGTGGCAGCCACAACAACAAAACGAAGGAAAGAAGTTTCACCCCGACAACAGGCCTCCTCGAACCCGGACCAGACAGGAATGACCCACCAAAAACCGCGACGACCCGACGGCAGGAAGACGTCCTGTCACTCACAGGGAGTGACATAGCGTACAATGGAGGAACCATGGCCGAAACCGTATCCCACGAACTCCAGGCCAAGATGTTTCCCCACTCTTTTAAGTGGTAAATTACTCGCCGAAAATACTCTCGGCTAATGGTACACAGGTTCTCTATATTTTCTTCTTTCGTTCCTCTCACAACGCGTAAATTCACCACGCACGTAAATTCATACACGCCATCATCAAGCAGCTGAGTGAGAGAATGACGACACACATACAGCACGAGACCACACAGACTAGGGATACCCCGATCATGACTAATGAGTAAACGCACCCACATACATGCAGAAGCACACAGCATCATTGGAGAAAACAAAAACAACATGCATACCTTTAGCATCAGACAAGTCGACAACAACAACAAGCATGCAGTGTAAGACGGCGCAGACCCACGAAGAAAGCAACAACAACCAACATGCAAAACATGATAGCGGACAATTAGAAGTCTGAAGCATTATTCGACAGCCGAAAGAAAACAACAACACACAACACGGCATACATACAAAAGTCTGCAGCGTTGTTAGAAAAGCAACAACAAAACACATGCAATGTACGACAGCACGCATCTTTTAAGGTAAACCAACAAACAACAAAGGAACAAAAACAACAACAACACCACACCGACCGTGCGGCTTAGCGGATTCCCCTATCTTTGCATCAACGGGATCTGGAATCAACAAAGAGGCAACAACAACACTACCAAGTCCCACCGATCATGCGATTTAGCGGATTTTCCTATCGTTGCACCAACGGGATCACGAACCAGCAAACCATCGAGTGCAGCAATACTGATCGGCCGGACCAAACAACAACAACCAGATCACATCAAAGGAAACAAAAACAACAGGCGAGTTAGCGGAATTCCTAATCGTTGCAACAACGGGATTTCTACACCCGATGGAGGACTATAAAAGGCCAGCAGTCCTAACAATCGCCCCTCTTTCCTAGAAATCCATCTTCCCGGCAACAAGTCAGAGTGAATGGTTCAAGAGCGAAGTCCTTGCCTTCATTTCACACTTTACGCCAGTATTTATCCTAACGATTGAAGGTTCAAGAGCGAAGTCCTTGCCTTCACGCACACGTTTACGCTAGACATTATCCACGCTTTACGCTGGATTGGAATGTTCAAGAGCGAAGTCCTTGCCTTCACGCCCACGCTTTACGCTAGACATTATCCACGCTTTACGCTAGATTGAAGGTTCAAGAGCGAAGTCCTTGCCTTCACCCCCACGCTTTACGCTAGACATTATCCACGCTTTACGCTAGATTGGAGGTTCAAGAGCTAAGTCCTTGCCTTCACGCCCACGCTTTACGCTAGACATTATCCACGCTTTACGCTAGATTGAAGGTTCAAGAGCGAAGTCCTTGCCTTCACGCCCACGCTAGACATTATTCACGCTTTACGCTAGATTGGAGGTTTAAGAGCGAAGTCCTTGCCTTCACGCCTTACGCTAGACATTATCCACACGATTGGAGGTTCAAGAGCGAAGTCCTTGCCTTCACATCCACGCTCTACGCGAGAACAGACTATCATCCCTCCTGGAGATACGTCGTTCTCCTTTAATCATAATTGAAACTAATACAGTAAAATAATATATAGCTTTAAACAAACGATAATTTTAAGTGTACAGATTAAGCGAAGAACAAATAAAGAACGATTGAATTCCATTCTCAACTAAAAACAAATTATTTTTATTGTAACGACCCTAATAGAAGGAACCCTGGTCACACTGAGTTTTACCCCGGCTGGGAAAACCTCGTTACAACATACACAACATTTTACAACGAGGAACTAAAAACCCCCTTTCAATATTCTCCATTGAACTTGAAAATAATAAGAACAACAAAGACATATATAACATAACTCACCTTATGCACTGCAAGATATCTTTCGAACCACCTTATCAAAAAAGGTCCATCCCCCAGTGCATGAATTGCCAAAAATACGGTCACACAAAGAACTTTTGATCACTCGAACCAACCTGTGTGAAGTGCGCCGGAAATCACAGGACGACTGAATGTACTTTATCTCCGGATTGCAATAACTTAAAATGCGCAGTCTGCGGGAAACCACATTAAGTCTGCGGGAAACCACATTACGCAAACTATAAGGGTTGCGAAGTATATAAAGGTACAAAGATATCCGGAACTAAGGAAAAAAACGCTCGATGAGCAGACCTCAGAAGTTAAAAACCCTGACAAAACCAAAACTGTCTCCAGCATGGTCCAACCTTGGACAACATATGCTGAGGCAATTAAAAGCAATACAATTCCTGTAGTAAAAAATAATACTCCCCCTACAAACAGCAATCAGGAACCCAGGAACAATACTCCTCCCACAAACAATAAACAGGAAAACTCAACAAAACCCACAGATGACCTATCCGAAATCAAAGAAATGATGAAACAACTAATATCACAGATCTCTAATATGATGAACATCATCATCATCATATTTGGCTCTACAACCGGGGTCCGGTCCTGGCCTCCCGCAAAAAGTCTCACCACCGAGCCGATGTCATCCAGTTTGGCATCCCTAAACTCTGGGCCTTGGTCTACGCCATCCTTCCAGCGTAGGCTTGGCCGGTCTCGCTGTCGTGTTCCATAAATCCTACCGCAAAGGACTTTCCGAGCAGGATCCTCTTCGCCCATGCGAGCTTGGTGTCCTGCCCACCGGAGCCTACCGAGCTTAATTTTCTTCACGATATCGATATCGCGGTAACGCTCATAGATGTCATCATTATAGAGTCTCCGGAATCGTCCTTCCTCACATACGGGGCCTCTCCTTTTCTCTCGAACGCGGCTAAGAGATCAGAATGCTTTTTGCTAAGCACCCAAGTCTCGGATCCATATGTAAGTACTGGTATGACCATTTTCTTATATATCAGCAGCTTGGATGTTATGGTTAAGTTCCTGGATTTGAAGAGTCTTGACAGGCTATAGTAGGCTTTGTTGGCTTAAAGCAACCGTACGCGTATTTCTGGTTCCATGCTGTTATCGGCTGCTATAGTTTACACGAGATAGTTAAAGGATTGCACTACTTCAAATTCGCGCTCCACTATAAATTTATCTGCAAGCCCAAACATAAAATACATTGTGAAGCCCATTCCTTTTGCATGTCGGGACAGTCTCACATTGCACAAAGTAACAAAGTTTTAATTGCAAAAGGAATGCGCTTAACACAAAGTAACAAAGTCTTAATTTATTGGATAATGTTGCACATTCATATGCCCTTGTGGTGTGGTGTATTGCATTAATACTGCGAGTAAGCATTCTTGTGCCTTTAAATTTTTCATGTAAACAAAGACGCGGAGAACTCATCGCTTAGCTACAGCGTACGTACTCGTATCATTTTTCCTTTGCCCCAATTTCATATGTATATAAAATGCTGATGTGATCTTTCGTATCAATTTGATCGTAAAAATGCCAAACTTAAAGGCAGTGCTTTGGACATTCGGCTTCGTTGCTGCGCTGCTCGCGTTCAACTTTATTTTTAAAGCTTTTGTTTGGTATAGAGTGCTGAGCTTTTTTTGTGTCTGGGATCTCGTCGATCTTTTTTGAATAAAAGCACAAGCAAGAGTTCTCTTCCGGTTGAGTCGCTTTCAAGTCGCTGTCAGTCGGCCTTCAATCGTCCACCCTAATTTACTGGTCAAATCCAAAATTCATCATTAATCAAAGTTAAAATTTATCATTTTTAAATATATAACTACTGGTCAAATCCAAAATTAATTAGTAATCAAAGTTAAAATTTATCATTTTAAAATATATAATTTTACTGGTCAAATCCACAATTAATCAAAAGTAAAAAATTTATGAGTTAAAAAATAAGAAATAATAAAAGTTTTGCTGTATCTGTTTTTAAGCTAAATTTATTTTTTGGTCTTTTCATTTACACTTGTACTACATATTCGCAATAAAATAATTACGAATAATTTTTGGAGGTTCCACCGAGATATATCATCTATATCAAAACTTAAAACACACATCGTAAGTTAGTCAACTTCAGCATTTAACGAATCTAACTGCGATTCATTTGGACTGTTGGCTACATCGTTATTTCGTTAATTTTATCATAATTTTTATTCGCAAGCTACGGTACTCGGTTTCGTCTGGACTTTGTCTATCATTGCTTCAGAGCCAGTGTGCATAATTCGTTTAAAAACGCTACAGTACTCGGTTTCGTCTGGACTTTGTCGATCATTGTTCCAGAGCCAGTACGCATCATTCGTTTAATACGGCACAGTACTCGGTTTCGTCTGGACTTTGTCGATCATTGTTCCAGAGCCAGTGCGCATCATTCGTTTAAAACTCTACAGTACTCGGTTTCGTCTGGACTTTGTCGATCATTGTTTCAGAGCCAGTGCGCATCATTCGTTTAAAACTCTACAGTACTCGGTTTCGTCTGGACTTTGTCGATCATTGTTTTAGAGCCAGTGCGCATCATTCGTTTAAAACTCTACAGTACTCGGTTTCGTCTGGACTTTGTCGATCATTGTTTCAAAGCCAGTGCGCTTTATTCGTTTAAATCGCTACAGTATTCGGTTTCGTCTGGACTTTGTCGATCATTGTTTCAGAGCCAGTGCGCGTCATTCGTTTAAAACTCTACAGTACTCGGTTTCGTTTGGACTTTGTCGATCATTGTTTCAAAGCCAGTGCGCTTTATTCGTTTAAATCGCTACAGTATTCGGTTTCGTCTGGACTTTGTCTATTATTGCTTCAGAGCCAGTACGCATCATTCTTTTATAAACTATTCATTTCTCGTTCACCTTTGCCGTACTTGTCTTAGAGTTTCTTGCAAAATAATAATCATGGCAACCGGTCTTAAGCAGCAACGTGGTGCCATCAAAGGCCAATTAACCAAAATGAAGGCCTTCATGGACACTAAGGCTCGAGATGCAAATATTTATGAGTTGGAAACAAGGTTGGGTATGTTAGAAAATAGTCTCACAAATTTCAGTAAGCTTCAGTCCAACTTGGAAAACCTCGACGAAACTGAGGTAAGTGGTACCGACAGGGAAAATTTTGAAGATACATACTGTGAAATTAAATCAAAGTTACTTGCTGCCATCAACCAGTTAAAAACTAATACATTGATAATTGATGCTAATTCCACCAGTTTTCTATCTTCTCAAACACCAACAACAAATTTACCCCCTTTAAAACTGACCACTTTTTCTGGCGACCTCACGAAGTGGCTTGACTTCTGGGGTTCATTTAAGTCAGCTGTTCATGATAATGACAGAATCAAGGAAATTGACAAGCTACAACATTTAAGGTGTTGCCTCATTGGCAACGCTTCAAAAATTCTTCAGTCATTGGAATTGTTGCCCGAAAATTATGAAAAGGCAGTTGATCGACTTATGAGTCGTTACTACAACAAACGTTATATCTTTCAAGCTAATATTAATCAAATTTTTCAATTGCAAAGTTCCTCCAAGGGAACTGTTGATCATTTCCATGAATTGTCAGATAGTTTAAATGCACACATGAATTCATTGCTCACTATTGCCACTAAGGAGCAAATAGCAGATGGCCTCCTTGTTCATGTCATGTTCTCAAAGGTTGATAGCACTACCCAAACCTTTTGGGAAGATGAAATCAAAAGGCGTCAATCATTGAATCATAATATGTCTCTTCTTGGATTAAATGAGTCCAAACTTCACATTCCTGTTTAGAACGAATTCACTGAATACCTTAAGGATTGATGCCAAACGCTAGAACAGCTTGAGGTATCTCGCAAGCCGTCATCATCATCGCAACATAAAATCTCTTCCAAGCCGGTCTATCCGAATAAATCTTGGAAGACATCACTTAATGCCGTTACTTCACCATCCTGCAGTATCTGCTCAGGACAGCACACTATATTCAAATGTGCCAAATTCACCTCTATGAAACCACAAGACAGATACAGCTAGGTCAAGCGCCTGAACTTGTGTGTTAATTGCATTCGATCTGGGCATTCCACAAAAGCCCATCCAGACATTGTCAAACTTGTGGAAAGAATCACCATACGCTCCTAAACTTTTCAAGTGCATTACCTTCCTCAATGATTTCATCGTCTTCTTCAGCTAATTTAGCGTCGCAACGAGTTTCACTTCAGCCATCGCTTAGCTCCACTTCATTCGACAGTTCAATGAGAAATTCTCAAAGGGGTATCCTAACACAATTGTTAGCCCGGAATTTACGCCCACTTTAAGTTCATCAATTCAATGGACATCTCATGCATCCACCCAAGCATCAAAGGTAGTACTTTTAGCTACCGCAATTGTCAGCATCAAATCCAAAAGTGGCTCATATTTGCCATGTAGAGCTATGCTGGATGGAGGATCGCAGTTGAATTTCATAACTAAGAAAATAATGCATGAGTTGGGTCTTCCCGTTACAAAATCATCGATGGAATTGCCTGCTCCACCAAAAAGGGGCACATTTCAATCAGCTCTTTATGTACCAGCTGGTCAGCTGACATGGAAGTCGTTATAGTAACATCAAGCACTTCCTTCCAGCCTGCCATAAGTTTCAATCCAAATGAATTTAATATTCCTAAAAACATTTCTCAAGCTGATCCAGCATTTTATCGCTCGCAGAAAATAGACATGCTTATTGGTGCATCTCTTTTTTCTCGTTATTAAGCGTTGGTCAAATCAAGTTGCAGCAAGATGACAACTCTCCACTACTTCAAAAAACTCACCTCGGGTGGATCATCACAATTTCGTACTACATGCATCCTGAGAAGCCAATAACAACGGTGATGGATCACTTCATAATTCTCTAAAGGCATTCTGGGAAATTGAAGAAGTGATGCCTCCAGAAAAGCCCCGTTCCATTGAAGATGATCAATGTGAAAACACTTTGTTTTTAACGTTACCAGAAGTTCAGAAGGACGTTACATAGTAAAACTTCCTTTTCAAGAACCGGCAACTGCTTTAGGAAATTCACACGACATCGCTTTGCAACGTTTTCACAGCTTAGAACGACAGCTCAATAAAAACCCACAACTCCATGCAGAGTACTCTAAGTTCATTAAAGAATGTGAAGCGCTTGGTCATTTGGAAGAAGTTCATCCGTCGCTTGTTAACAAGGCACCTTATAATTTCTATCTGCCACACCACGCCGTCCTGAAAGAAGACAGTTCCACCACCAAGCTACGAGTAGTTTTCGATGGTTCCGCTAAATCGACTAGCGGAAAGTCTCTTAATGACATTCTTATGGTCGGCCCGACCATACAAGATGACATATTCTCACAGTTATTTCGATTTCGTCTACATCGCTATGTCCTATGTGCAGATATAGTAAAGATGTACAGACAAAATCTTGTCGACAAGGATGATGCCAACTTTCAATACATTCTATGGTGAAACAATACATCTGAAGATATAAAACACCTACGACTATTAACATATGGGACTGGGCCAGCTGCCTTTTTGGCTGTCCGATCTATGGTTCAACTGGCACTAGATGAAGGATCAAAATTTCCACTAGGAGCAAGGGCAGTTTTATGTGGCAGTGTCATGCCCACCGGAGCCTACCGAGCTTAATTTTCTTCACGATGTCGACATCGCGGTAACGCTCGTAGATCTCATCATTATAGTCTCCGGAATCGTCCTTCCTCACATACGGGGCCAACAATTCTTCGTAAGACTTTTCTCTCGAAAGCGGCTAAGAGGTCAGAATGCATTTTGCTAAGCACCCAAGTCTCGGATCCATATGTAAGTACTGGTATGACCATTGTATTATATATCAGCAGCTTGGATGTTATGGTTCCATGCTGTTATCGGCTGCTATAGTTGACCCGAGATAGTTGAAGAATTGCACTACTTCAAATTCGCGCTCCACTATCTGAATTGAGGGACCAATGTTGGATCTTCTACTCGCAGACGTGGCCACCATGTACTTTGTTTTGCTCTCATTTATGTGCAGCCCCAGATTTCGTGCCGCCTGCTCTATCTGGATGAAAGCTTCCTGTACAGCTCTTTGGTTTCTACCAACGATGTCAATATCGTCTGCTTAAGCCAGTATCTGAATGGACTTATATAGGATTGTTCCTCTCGCCGTTACGTCAGAGTCTAGGATCACTTTCTCCAACGCCAGGTTGAAGAGGACGCAGGCCAGTCCATCCCCTTGTCGGAGCCCGTTATAGATGTTGAATGGGCTTGATAGTGATCCGGTTATTTTTACTTGGCTTATAACATTGGTCATGGTCAACCTACATAGTCGTGTCAGTTTATTTGGGATGCCGAATTCTCTCATGGCTTTATAAAGTTCTACTCTGGCTATGATATCATAGGCGGCTTTAAAGTCTATAAAAAGATGGTGTAGTGAGTTTTGAAACTCTAGACATTTTTCCATCACCTGCCTTAGGGTGCAAATCTGATCAGTTGTTGATTTGTCTGGGATGAAGCCACACTGGTGTGGACCAATGATGACTTTAGCGTATGGGGCTATCCTGTCTTGAAGGATAGAGGAGAAAATCTTATACGCGGTACTCAACAACGTTATACCGCGATAATTGCAGCATTTTGTTATATCTCCCTTCGTATGTATGGGCGCCAGTCTTCTGGCATAACTTCTTCTTCCCATACTTGCACTATTATTTCATGAATTGCTTGGTGTAATGTGGGGCCTCCTATTTTTATCAGTTCCGCTGGGATCCCATCAGATCCCGGGGCCTTATTATTTTTGAGCAGATTTATCGCTCTGCTAACTTCGACTATGTTTGGTGGCGGCAGCATAGTATGATCTTCGGTCATTGGTGGAGCCTCCAATACCTCAGTTAGCTGGCCATTTAGCAACTCATGAAAGTGCTCTTCCCATCGCTCTAAGATGCCTTTAAGATCGGCGATCAGATTACCCTCTTTGTCCTTGCAGTATGTGCAACGCGGTGTATATTGCGTCATACCGCGGACTCTTTGGTAGAACTTCCGCGCATGGTGCGGTCCTTGCTCGCTCTGTACTGTTCCAGTTCACGGACGAGATTCTTCTCCCAGGCTGCTTTCTATCGCCGGTGAACTGTTTTTTCATATCTTCTGAGCTCTATATATTTATCTTCGCGTGCCCGCGTTCTATGAGATTGTTGCATTGCTCGGTACGCAACATTCTTGCGTTCAGTACCTAGCTTACATTCGTCATCGAACCAGTCGTTTCGATCTCTACGACTATTGCCTAAGATGGAGTCAGCAGTACTAATTACAGTATTCTTAAGGCGTGTCCATTTCTCTTCTACGCCCGACATCTCAGCCCCAGGACTTACTCTCCCTGCATTTAGGGCGAGTCCTATCGCTTGACCGTAGTTGTTTCTGGTCTCTTCATTGCGAAGGGCAGCCGTGTTGACTCGAATCTGATTCGCGGATGCAGTCTTCCGTGATGATGCAATCCGCGCTCGGAGCACCATACCAACAAGATAGTGGTCCGAGTCGACGTTGGCACCTCGGTACGTTCGTACCGTCATCAGGTTCGGGTTGTGGCGGCGGTCTATCTGGTTGCGAGTGGCTCCATCGGGAGATACCCAGGTGGCTTTGTGGATATTTTTACGCGCAAACCTTGTACTCGCAACGACCAAATTATTGCTTGCTGCCATCTCTATGACTCGTTGTCCATTGTCATTAGTGTTCTCGTGTAAGCTATGGGTGCCAATGTTCTGCCTGAATACTGGCTCCCTACCTATTTTAGCATTCATATCCCCCAGAATGATTTTTACATCATACTGAGGGCAGGCATGGAGTTCCCGTTCGACTGATTCAAAGAATTCTTCTTTTTCATCATCAGGGGAATCCTCTGTAGGTGCGTGAACGTTTATGAGGCTTATGTTTTTAAATTTGCCCCGCACGCGAAGGGTGCATAGCCGTTCATTTACTGCATTAAAGCCGATAACGGTGGGTTTCATTCCTTTGCTGACTCATTCTGATTTTTGTAAGACACCATTCCCTGTCTACCGCATCTCCTGAATTGCTGTTAAGTCAGCATTATATTTGGACAGGGTATCGGCTAGCTGCTGTGCAGCTCGAGCTCTATACAGTGAGCGTACGTTCATGAGAAAATTTTTAAATCGTTTAGCCGTTTTCGTTGCCGTGGTCGTCGTCGTTCATCAGTGTATCCGAGGCTGATTTTGGGTTTTTTACAGGCGATGTTATTGGCCTCGCGCCAACCTTACTTTGAAGCTTTTCCTGCATTGGAGGAAAATTACCAGCGGCCACCACGTGGAGGTTTGATCGCACTTCCACCAGTCAGAGATAGTTTCGGCCACATGCAATTCTAGAGCATTCTGTGTTATTCCCCCTGTTTCTGCTGATGGCTGACCGCCAATGTTGCATCTTAGCTCGATAAAAATTCCCAGGTATGTCATTGAAAATATAAATCATAAATCAGCGATGCCTCTGAAAGGGCTTATGGCGCTGCCATTTACCTTCGGGCAACGGATAACTTTGGCAATTCATGCGTTCATCTCTTATAATCTAAATCTAGAGTAGCTCCCGTTAAAATAGTATCACTACCCCGCTTAGAGATATGCGGAACTCTTTTGCTGGTGAATTTGTTACAGCGAACAATTCCACTTATAAAAGTATCAATTAACTCTACCTTTTGTTGGACAGATTCAACTATAGCCTTGGGTTGGATCCGTTCTCAATCTCATCATTGGAAAACATTTATAGCCAACAGAATTCCAAAAATTCATGATCTCACTGCAAATTATACCTGGATGCACGTGCCTACAAAGGAAAATCCTGCAGACTTAGTGTCTCGTAGATCATCTGCAAAGGATTTATCCCAATCAAAGCTATGGTTCAATGGCCCTGCTTTTTTAAAACAGCCCATCGATTTCTGGCCTTCGAATTTCAATTCTTCTGAAGATATTGATCTACAAGTAAGAAAAATACAAAAGTTCTCGCTTGCAACTTTTTCAAACAACACAGATCTTATTACTAATAACAAATTTGTGAATTATTACTTTCGTCTTCTTCTAGTGTTCGCCTACGTTAGCCGCTTCATCCACAATAAGCGCAGCTCTAAAGGCCCACTTATATCACCTGAAGAGTTGGATCATTCATTAAAGGCGATAGTAAGTAACATCCAGATGATACATTTTTCTAAGGACTACGCAACTTTGTCACTCAAAGAGTCTGTTCAACCAAACAGTCCACTTGCCAAATTGTCCCCATTCATCGACGCCGACTTGATCATTCGCGTTGGGGGTCGTCTCATCAATTCAGAACTGGAATTTGATGCCAAGCACCCAATACTGCTGCCACACGATCATGCCTTTACCAAGTCACTCATTTGGTATCATCACGTTCAACATCTCCACGCTGCCTGTCAGACGCTGCTCAATATTATTCGTCAGCGTTTTTGGATATTATCTGGAAAACGCGCCATCAATTCAGTCATACGAAGATGCCCCCTATGTTTTCGTTCCCGACCAGTTCATCGACAACAAATCATGGTAAATCTACCATCAGATCGAGTAGTTCCAGCCCGTCCCTATTCAATCACTGGGGTTGATTATTGCGGACCTCTCTACATTCGATCCGGCGTTCGCGGAAGATCTTTCTGAGCAACACATCACGAAGACTCAAGCTGAATGTCTTAAGGACAACATCGAATGGACTTTCTCTCTTCCACGCTCACCACACTTTGGTGGCCTGTTTGAAGCTGCAGTTAAGATAGCAAAGCATCACCTTGTGATGATGATGCACAACGCTTCGTTAAATTACGAAGAAGTGACTACACTACACTGCAACAGTGAAGCTCCAGGCCTCTCTCACCAATGTCTACAGATCCTAACGACTTGGAAGCTCTCACTCCTACCCACTTCATTATTGGAGCACCCCTCACATCTATCAACGAACCATCGCTTTTGGACATCAATCCTAATCGACTTGATAGATACCAAAGGATTGTGCAAATGCACAACGATGGCAAAAGGAAGTCTTGCACCACTATCAACTCCGTCATAAATGGTCGGTTCCATCAGAGAATGTAAGAATAGGCGACTTAGTACTCCTGCACGATGAAAACTTACCTCCTCTCAAATGGCCGCTTGGACGTATTGACGACATCTTTCATGGCTCTGCATCCATCAGAACCAGTAAAGGGAGATACAAACAGGCCATCACGAAGATCAGTATTTTACCCACTAACACTAGCTTAGATGACATTAACATTGAAAATAAGTCTTTTCAAGGTGGCCGGTTTTGTTAAATTTATCTGCAAGCCCAAACATAAAAATACATTGTGATGCACATTCCTTTTGCATGTCGGGACAGTCTCACATTACACAAAGTAACAAAGTTTTAATTGCAAAGGGAATGTGCTTAACACAAAGTAACAAAGTCTTAATTTATTGTATAATGTTGCACATTCATAGGCCACAAGGGTGCTTTACAATGTATTGCATTAACACTGCGAGTAAGCATTCTTGTGTATTTAAATTTTTCATGTAAACAAAGACGTGGAGAACTCATCGCTTAGCTACAGCGCACGTACTCGTATCATTTTTCCTTTGCCCCAATTTCATATGTATATAAAATGCTGATGTGATCTTTCGAATCAATTTGATCGTAAAAATGCCAAACGTAAAGGCAGTTCTTTGGACATTCGGCTTCGTTGCTGCGCTGCTCGCGCTCAACTTTATTTTTAAAGCTTTTGTTTGGTATAGAATGCTGAGCTTTTTTCGTGTCTGGGATCTTGTCGATCTTTTTGGAAGCATAAAAAAAGCACAAGTTCTCTTCGGGTTGAGTCGCTTTCAAGTCGCTGTCAGTCGGTCTTCAATCGTCCACCCTAATTTACTGGTCAAATCCAAAATTCATCATTAATCAAAGTTAAAATTTATCATTTTTAAATATATAATTTACTGGTCAAATCCAAAATTAATTAGTAATCAAAGTTAAAATTTATCATTTTAATAATTTTACTGGTCAAATCCACAATTAATCAAAAGTAAAAAATTTATGAGTTAAAAAAAAAGGAATAATAAAAGTTTTGCTGTATCTGTTTTTAAGCTAAATTTATTTTTTGGTCTTTTTATTTTACACTTGTGCTACATATTCGCAATAAAATAATTACGAATCACCAATGTTGGATCTTCTTCTCGCAGACGTGGCCACCATGTACTTTGTTTTGCTCTCATTTATGTGCAGCCCCAGATTTCGTGCGGCCTGCTCTATCTGGATGAAAGCTTCCTGTACCAACGTTGTCAATATCGTCTGCGTAAGCCTGTATCTGAATGGACTTATTGAGGATTGTTCCTCTCGCCGTTACGTCAGAGTCTCGGATTACTTTCTCCAACGCCAGGTTGAAGAGGACGCAGGCCAGTCCATCCCCTTGTCGGAGCCCGTTATAGATGTTGAATGGGCTTGATAGTGATCCGGATATTTTTACTTGGCTTATAACATTGGTCATGGTCAACCTACATAGTCGTGTCAGTTTATTTGGGATGCCGAATTCTCTCATGGCTTTATAAATTTCTACTTTGGCTATGCTATCATAGGCGGCTTTAAAGTCTATAAAAAGATGGTGTAGTGAGTTTTGAAACTCTAGACATTTCTCCATCACCTGCCTTAGGGTGTAAATCTGATCAGTTGTTGATTTGCCTGGGATGAAGCCAGACTGGTATGGACCAATGATGACTTTAGCGTATGGGGCTATCCTGTCTTGAAGGATAGAGGAGAAAATCTTATACGCGGTACTCAACAACGTTATACCACGATAATTGCTGCATTTTGTGATATCTCCCTTCTTATGTATGGGGCACAGGATGCCTCTTCGCCAGTCTTCTGGCATAACTTCTTCTTCCCATACTTGCACTATTATTTCATGAATTGCTTGGTGTAATGTGGGGCCTCCTATTTTTATCAGTTCCGCTGGGATCCCATCAGATCCCGGGGCCTTATTATTTTTGAGCCGTTTTATCGCTATGCTAACTTAGACTATGCTTGGTGGCGGCAGCATAGTATGATCTTCGGTCATTGGTGGAGCCTCCAATTCCTCAGTTAGCTGTCCATTTAGCAACTCATAAAAGTGCTCTTCCCATCGCTCTAACATGCCTTTAAGATCGGCGATCAGATTACCCTCTTTGTCCTTGCAGTATGTGCAACGTGGTGTATATTGCGTCATACCGCGGACTCTTTGGTAGAACTTCCGCGCATGGTGCGGTCCTTGCTCGCTCTGTACTGTTCCAGTTCACGGACGAGATTCTTCTCCCAGGCTGCTTTCTTTCGCCGGTGAACTATTTTTTCATATCTTCTGAGCTCTTTATATTCATCTTCGCGTGCCCGCGTTCTATGAGATTTTGTGCATTGCTCGGTACGCAACATTCTTACGTTCAGTCGCTAGCCTACATTCGTCATCGAACCAGTCGTTTCGATCTCTACGACTACTGCCTAAGATGGAGTCAGCAGTACTAATGACAGTATTTTTAAGGCGTGTCCATTTCTCTTCTACGCCCGACATCTTAGCCCCAGGACTTACTCTCCCTGCATTTAGGGCGAGTCCTATCGCTTGACCTTAGTTGTTTCTGGTCTCTTCATTGCGAAGGGCAGCCGTGTTGACTCGAATCTGATTCGCGGATGCAGTCTTCCGTGATGATGCAACCCGCGCTCGGAGCACCATACCAACAAGATAGTGGTCCGAGTCGACGTTGGCACCTCGGTACGTTCGTACCGTCATCAGGTTCGGGTTGTGGCGGCGGTCTATCAACACGTGGTCTATCTGGTTGCGAGTGGCTCCGTCAGCCCCCAGAATGATTTTTACATCATACTGAGGGCAGGCATGGAGTTCCCGTTCGACTTATTCAAAGAATTCCTCTTTTTCATCATCTGGGGAATCCTCTGTAGGTGCGTGAACGTTTATGAGGCTTATGTTTTTAAATTTGCCCCGCACGCGAAGGGTGCATAGCCGCTCATTTACTGCGTTAAAGCCGATAACAGCGGGTTTCATTCTTTTGCGGACTAGAAACCCCACCCCGAGCACATGATGACTTGCATGACAGCTGTAATATATGTCATATTCTGATTTTTGTAAGACACCATTCCCTGTCCACCGCATCTCCTGAATTGCTGTTAAGTCAGCATTATATTTGGACAGGGTATCGGCTAGCTGCTGTGCAGCTCGAGCTCTATACAGTGAGCGTACGTTCCATGAGAAAATTCTTAAATCGTTTAGCCGTTTTCGTTTCCGTGGTCGTCGTCGTTCATCTGTGTATCCGAGGCTGATTTTGGGTTCCGTAATAATAATTTTTTACAGGCGAGGTTATTGGCCTCGCGCCAACCTTACTTTGAAGGGACTAGCCCGATCATTCGGCTTTTCCTGCATTGGAGGAAAATTACCAGCGGCCACCACGTGGAGGTTTGATCGCACTTCCACCAGTCAGAGATAGTTACGGCCACATGCAATTCTAGAGCATTCTGTGTTATTCCCCCTATTTCTGCTGATGGCTGAACATACTAACATTATTAATGACTAAAATAAATAATGGACAGTAATTTAAACCTTAAAATCGCAAACATGCTTTAGAAGTCAAAACAATTTATCAAAAACAACTCAATAGACATCCTTTTAATTTCACTTCACAAGCAAGAGAGTTTTCTAAAAATTCCCAGCTTTAAAATCTTCCACACAAACCACCCTAGTGGACGAGCTCACGGCGGAACCGCAATTTTAATCAGACAAGATATCAAATGCCATGAACTAGAAGAATACAGAATAGACTATCTACAAGCGACAACCATCCAAATCGAGGACACACAAAGACCCCTTACAATATCTGCACTATACTGCCCACCAAAGTTCACAATTAGTACCTTGGACTATACTGAATACTTCAAATACCTGGGGCCACGTTTTATCGCAGGTGGAGACTTTAACGCAAAGAATACAGACTGGGGATCAAGACTTACAAACAAAAAAGGAAGAATTCTCATGGAGCATCCAGAACATTCTGAACAGGTGCAACTGTAAATTTTTAAGTACTGGGGAACCAACCTATTGGCCCACTGACACCAGAAAAACTCCTGACCTCATAGACTTCTGCATAACTAAGAACATTAACTTAAATCAAGTAACAATAAAAACTCTATATGGCTTGGTCATGGCTACTTCTTATCTTATAAACGCCCACACAATACACAACATTCGAACTTCTGCTTACTCGGAAAAATTTTGCCGAAGTACGAATGTGCCGTCAGCGATACGCTGCCGATAGTGTTTATCAACTGTAGCTGAAACTGCCATAGTACTTTCGGAGAACTGCGCATCTGATCGTGATGGAATGCATCACTCGCGTGTGCAAATTGGAGGGAAAGAGTATTTTCGCTTTTACTATAACGGGACTTAGCAGTCTCAAGAAATCAAAAACTTTTGCGATTGTGCTCAGAATAGCTCTCTAACTGCTCTTAGCATATACCACATTGTCCATCGTCTTCAATGCTTCTTGACTTATCTCTTCTTCTCCTCATTCAACACACAACATGACGTCATCGATTATTTGAATTCGGACGACAGCTTAATAGATGCAGATGCGGTTCGAAAGTTTTCACGAAAAGACGAAGTTTTGAGAAAAATTGGTTAAATATTCACAATGATTCATGATGGCCGAACATTCAGGAAGTAACACCAAACATATAACTTCATTTTAAAAGTCGAAATTCTTTAGCAATTGTAAACGGGTATGTACTTTATGCGCATAGAATAGTAGTACCAAAAGCTTTACGAGAACCCATTCTTCAATTATTTCACAAAAACCACACGGACGTGATTCGTATGAAAATGAACAAAAATATTCTGGAGTTTGTCAAGAATTGTTCAATATGCGAAAAAATGCAGAACACTCCAAAAGAAAAAATAAAGTCGAAGTGGGTTAATGCTACTTTTCCCTTTGAAAGGGTACATTTAGTTTTTTTTTCATTTCGCAGGGAAAACATTTATTTTTACTTGTGGATGCATATTCGAAATATATTGATGATCAAAATCAAAAGCAAAAAACATCAGCATTAAAACTGATAGAAGTTTTTAAAAATATATTTCTCATATTTGGACTTCCAGCAAACAATTTTACGGATAATGGTCCACCATTTAATTCTTTTGATTTGAAAAAATTCTGTGACAGTAAATGTATGTTTATTACATTCTCCGCCTTACCACCCACAATCGAACGGGTTAGCTTAAAGAGGAGTATACATACAGTAAAATCCGTACTTAAAAAGTTGTGCTTTCTTCTTCTTTCTTTATGTCCTGTATCCCCTTGTGGGGCCTCTACTAGGCCTACGCGCCATCGCGTGCGGTTCCTGGCAATAAGCTTCAGCTCTCTCTTGCCTAATTGCCGTGCCTCCTCTTCAACTGTTCGGCGCCATGTATTTCTCGGACGACCCGTTCTTCTACCAACCTGAGATAACGGGTTCCATTGCATTGCGTAGTTTGCTATGGAACTGTCGCCTTTTCGGAGTGTATGACCAATCCACTGCCACTTCCGTCGTTGGATGGTTGTGCCTATTGGTTCCTGACCCGTTCTCTGGTAAAGATGTTCGTTAGAGATACGATTAGGCCAGAAAACCCTTAAGATGTTCCGTAGGCACCTATTTACGAATGTTTGTAATCTTTTTGTGATAGTAGCGGTCACCTTCCAAGTGCTGCACCCATACAACAGCACAGATTCAACATTTGAGCGGAATAGTCGCAGCTTGGAGGTTAAGCTGATCGCATTGCTTCGCCATATCATGGACATCATTCCAAGCACCAATTTTGCTTTGCCGATTCGGTTGACAATGTCCTGTTCGGTTCCACCTTCGGTCGAGACAATACTCCCAAGATATTGGAAACTCTCTACTCTCTCTACCGGCTGTACAGCAATGTTAACATGAGTAAGTGAGTTAGTGCCGAGGTTGATGATTTTGGTTTTGGCAGTATTAATCTTCAAACCCGCAACATTTGCCTCCCTCTCCACATTTGTTGTCATTTGGTGCAGCTCCATAATTCTGTGTGAGAGTAAACAAACGTCGTCAGCGTAATCCAGATGCGAGCCAGATAAACTGTCTGTTGACACTGTCAAACGCCTTCTCAAAATCGATGAACAGTAGGTGCAGTGGTGACCGGAATTCAACGCACTGTTCAATAATGATCCGCAGGGTGTTTATGTGGTCTACACAGGAGGATCCAGTGCGGAAACCTGCTTGTTCGGCATCGAGTGTATCTTCCAGATGTTCCTTAATACGCTCAAGTACTACTTTGGCTATTACTTTTGCAACTGCAGGGAGAACGCAAATGCCTCTCCAGTTTTCGCACTCCATAAGACTACCTTTTTTAGGAAGCTTGACAATCATTCCCTTCTTCCACTCGTCGGGGAATCTTTCTACCTCCCAAGCTCTCTCTACAAGAGGATATAAAAGCTCTGCTGATGTCGTTGGAGCTGCACGCAGAAGCTCTGCGGGCATACCATCTAGTCCTACCGACTTGTTGTTCTTAAGTGCGTTAATCGCGGTAGCGATCTCGTCTTTACTGGGAGTTGAGGTGCGAATTCGGGAAATTGTTACTTCCGGCAGCTCCGTTTGATTTAGGTGCATATCGTTAGCAAATACACGGTTAAGGACCGTAGAGAAATGCTCCTTCCATCGCTTGAGCTGATCCTCATCTGAAACGAGTACGGCACCATCTAGGCCTTTCACCGGATGTTGGCTAGAGCGGTGACCACCTGTCAGCTCTTTGGTGATTCTGTAAACGGTTCTGCTATCGCACCTGCTCGCTGCTTCCTCTGCTTCTGAGGCCAGGTTGTTAATATAGTTACGCTTGTCACGTCTTACACTACGTTGCACTTCACTCATTTTTCTTCGATACATGGACTCTAGTTCGCTCCTCGCTGCTGCTGGGATATCTACAATAATAGCTTTAAGTAGCTTACCTTCTACAATCCGCCTCCAGGTATCTTCGGTAAGCCACGTGCTGTGCCTTGCCTGGCTTCTACCAACAATACTTTCCGCTCCAGATGTGAAAACATTTTTCACAGCCTTCCAATGCTCCTGGATGGTTGTCGGCAGTGAGCTGCTGATTGCTTCCACTCCTTGCGATAAATGATCAATTAATTGCTGGCGTACTGAGCTGGTCGATGTTATACCTAGGCATTCAGATGATATTGCGGATTCTATGAACTGATGCAGTACGTAACTGGACAGTAGCTACCATAAGGTGATGATCACGTACCATACCCATGTCGGCTCCTCGTCTGTTTTGGACGTCTAACAGACAGCTCCTAAAACGTCGGCTGATCGCCATATGGTCGATTTGGTTGGATGATGATTGCCTGTCAGTTGACACCCAGCTGACCTTGTGGCAAGTTTTATGCTCAAACATGGTGCCTCCTATGACAAGGTTGTTGGTGTTGCAGAAATCAACAAATCGTTCACCATTGTCATTTCGTTCGCCGAGGCCGTGCTTACATACACATAGTTGCCCGGGGACCACCACGAGGAGGTAGAGCAAGCACTACATCACGAACTTGATTGTTGCGCTACTGGCCCAAACCAAGTTTTGAGCAGTCAGTAGTTTCCCGATCAATCGCAATGCAGATCCCCAAAAAAAAAAAAAGTTGTGCTTGGAGAAACGAAATGAAGTTCCTTGTTAGATAAAATTGAAGAATTTTTAATAAATTATCGTAGCATACCTACTACTGCGACTGGAAGATTATCGTCTGAACTGGTATTTAGTTATCAACCTCGAAATTTATTAAACTGTTTAAAAGGCAGTTAGATTCAAATTAAAGTATATAAAACAAGTTTAGATTTCAAAAATAAAAGAAATATAAAAGATTGCACATTAAATACATTAAAAAAAATTTGAATATTTACGAAATTGGAGAGGAAGTCCTCTATAGTAATCATTTTGAAAATTAAAAAGAAAAGAAAAAAGTTAAACCTAAACCTACAGACTCTCAAGAAGTTAGGAGGTCAAAACGTCTTAAAGAAAAAAAATATATGTTTAATGACGCATCTAAATTCTCTAATCGCAGAAATTGATATGGGAGCCCCTCGATCCTGGGTCATTTTTTTTGTTTTATTGTAGGAGATAATCATCGAAAGAGACATTTGACATCAGATGTCAAATTTGAAAATGCTTCAGATCATTTTATTGTGAGCACTTAGAGCACGCTCATACTCTGAGCAAAAAAGAAACACGAGCATTTTTCTTGAGAACTGCTCTGAACTAATTTATGAAAACGCCAAATGACAGAATATTGTGAAAACTTGTTTGTTCTATCTGTAAGTTGATATGGACAACAAAAAAACGACATCAATAAAAATACAATTCAATAAATAAGTAAGTTAAGCATAAAACATTTATGTCTCGTTTTATTTGCTGGGTTCATTTGTGCGTGAGCTAAGATTTGTCTCTCGTGGTTTCAGTTTAACGTTGAATTTGCGAACTGTGCCCGGAGTACGGTTTGATTTAATGTACCTTTGTTTTGTAACCGATAATGTTACTTTGCTACCCGTCGGCAATCGGGTACATCGGGCACTCACCTCGTTCACCTCGAAAACTCTGTCACTTTGAAAGCTAACCTATGGGTATGGTTTCGGATACGGTTTGTTTAATTGGAAGGAGACATTAGTAAACAAAATACATACATATTACTTAAAGATGAAATGGAATATTCATAATCGATTCGACTTTTATACTATTACGCACATAAATGGTAACTTTGTGAAATGGCATTAATAATGATTGTGCAAGTCGGAGTAATGTATACTGATGCTTGAGAAATGATGTGAAACAGAAATTTTCTGTTTTCGTTAATTATTAGAAATAATGACATTATTAATAACCGTGTTAGTGCCGAGTTAAAAAAAAAATAAAAAATAAATAAAAAATCGAGTAATTTTTTTTAAATTTGTATGGGAGCCCCCCGACACCGAGGTCCGAGGGGCCTCAAATTTTAATAGAAAGTATTGTCACCGGAAATATACATGTGTGCAAATTTCAATAAAATCGGGCTATGGGAAGTGGGTTAAAAATTGATCAGAAAATCTGACCAGCCAGCCACTCAGCCAGCCACGTGCACGCAAAGTTAATATAGAGAATTTAAAAAGGGGAATATGGTATGTAAATATATTAAAACATGATATTACAGACTCCTAAATCCGTAGTGTAGTTTTTTATATATTGTATATTATATTATTGAGTACTGCTCATTTTAGTACTTCTTATGTACTGATGATTCTTTTATAAATAGCTGTAAGAAATATACTATAACTCTCTTCTTACTTAAGTCTTTGACAACAACAAACAAGCACCATTAAAGAATTAGCAACAGTAGCATTGATGTTAGTCTTTCCGAAGGATTGCTATGTTAATAGACACCAGCATAACGCTATTGTTGTCATTCTGTACATTCGCTGCTACTATCGCCGTGGTAAACCGTAGCGTCGCTTTTAAGCAGAGCGCACACCACATAGATTTTGGCGGCGACTGCGAATTCCAAAGTTTATCCTATATGTCGCCGGCGGTGAAATCGCTGTGGTTTGCGCGAGACTTTATACTTATCAGAGAGTCGCTACGTTGATATACATTAGCTATTCTGTGCTAGCATATTATTCGCTGCATATAAACGTATTACTGCTAACAATTTCTCTGTCACACAGCCGATCAAGGAAACAGATCGCAGTTCGCTCAGACTGCAGATCGGCTCCGATCGCTCAAGGCATCGCTCAGACCGCAGATCACTCAAGTCATCGCTCGGACCCCAGATCACTTAAAGCACCGCTTGTTGCTTAAAAGTCTCTATATTAAATTCGGGTCCGGAAGTGTTTTGTTAGTGATTTGGCTGGCCAAATCATGTGATACATTTTCTACACACTTCCTTAAAACATAATTTTATAATTACAGCAGGCTGCAAAGGATATTCACGCTTATAATGCTGTGCTTACGCAAAACAATATAAATTTTTACGGGTTGCTTTTTTTTAAAATAATATTCGGTGCGATAGACCGTTGCGGTCCAAGGCCTAGCTTCATGCTACCATTTGTGTTGTGCATGTATATTTTTGGACACAACTCGAAGAGACCTACAATTTAAGACTGGATCCGAACGGCGAATTGAGAAGCTTTCCGTGACAAGTTATTACTCTTGGAACGTTTTTCACCCATTTGCGGGAGGTGGGACACCGTGAAAAATACTTTTGGTGTTACTGGGATTCGAACCACGAACCTCTTGCTCAGTAGCAATGCGCATTTCCACTGAGCCAAGGCGCCGGTTTTTTTTTACTGATGCTTAAAATTATCAAACATCACCAACTGGTGCAAGTAAATTATCTTGCACTGAATCTTATGAAGTGTGTAAATGTAAAACTGAAATTATCTAACGAAATTCCTTGCTATTTTTCTAGATATGCCTTAATTCATATGAAATCCCTCGAATGCTTCAGGCAGACTCAATGTGTACTTTTAAAAACACCGTATATGAAAAATGGTTTCTAGTCAGCAGATCACTCTACCAATCAATGAATAAAGGATATGTAGTATAACGAAGGAGGCAGTATTTCATAATCGTGGCAAATTAAAGCTAAATATCTGAGTGCGAATTTCGGTCCCAAAATAAGGCATGAGTCAAAATATACCGCAAGTTAATAGTGACGTCCGCTCGTAATTTTTTTTAGTCTTAAGGGCGCAGCTTGTAGAATCCGCTGCATCATTTGCGGCGACGTATGCTACTGAAAGTTCGATTTAATACACGCGTCTTTTTCAATTTAAAGTTTATTTTGTCATTTGTGCCTGTACGGCGACACATTGATTGGGTCACCTTTGTGTTACATACGGCAACGTAAACCAAAACTTCGCCGCAACGGATTCTACTGGCTGGGCCCATTATCCTTGTTGACACTAATTCCACTTGACAATAGCATGTGAGTAGCCTCCAGCAAGAGGCAAGAGAAACCCGATTCGCTTGCAGCGCAATTTTATAGTACACGCTGACATTAAAAATACACTAAGCCAAATAAAGAAAAAAACACCACAAAATTGTATGCTTTACACTTTCGTATACGTACGTACCATGCCCAATGCCTCATTTTGCGACCAAAATCGTCCCTTTAGTGTACGTTTAGATTCAAGGGTGTGGCTTCCACCTTTTATTTTTTTCTTGTTACTGGTTTTGTTTTGTGTTTTGCCTGTGGGAAGGTTAACAACAGATTTTTCATAGAAGTTATAGGAAAACTACAAAATATCACCCAGAGGAAATAGAAGCTTACCCCGTTCTAAAATATAACTGTCTGAGGGTCGCTGCTTCTCAAGTACCTATAATGTAATTTAGCCAAAAATTTATTAAAATTCATATATCTTAAATGCACACTGTGGGAGCTGTTGAAAATTTCACTACAAAAAATAGAACATGCAAATTTTTCAAATTGTACCTATATATAATTTAATATAATAATATAATATAATATTTTTATATTGCACTTTGATTTCCTATTGTTCTAAAAAAGAAAACTGTTTGAAACTGAAGTTCACAGTAAAACACGTCAACAATTTATCAGTCAGCTTCTGATTTTCCCAAGCTTTAGTCAAATCTCTTAAATTTAAACTATTACATTACTTATAAAAAACAAAATTAATATTAAAAAAATCTATATGCAAAATTAACTTATGCTTTTAATGACTTCCAATATATGTACATGATTTTTAGTATAGTCAACTTACCACTCTGTTCACCAAGAAACACCAACTTGAATTTGCGTAAAGGATTACCAAAATCTCCAGATGATGACATTCTAGAAAACTTATTTCTACCCTGAATATTAATTTTTTTTAAAAATTGTTAAGCACAGAAGACTAAATACTTTTCTCAGATTTATTTAAAAGTTTTATAGAAAACAACTGAACCCCACAAAATCTAAAGCAATTCACTAATCACTAATCTTTACGCTATACAAAGCCATTATTGTGTGGAAGGTAGTAAGATTTTTGACTCATGCGCATAATTTGATTTTGATTAAATGCCAACAGCAGTGTTACTCGTTGTTTCCACTTCAAATAACAATAATACTACAATAAAATAATTTGCTTGGGTGAGTAAAATTATGGAGTTATCGGTGAAATGCATTCATGGTAAAAATTAAGGAATAGATTTAGAACACCTGTTATCCCTTATGAGAAAACATCTGTTTTTGTTGCATTTGATTCTTAAATTAATGTGTTCTAAATATTGAGTTTTCAGTGCGACCTTTCTCTTCAAATTCAAATTTCGCCATTTTGATTTGGGCTGACCTTGAAAATCGCTTAAAATAATCCTACACATTTTCCCTTCAATTCGGTCTCAAAATTATTGTAGTTTTTTTTTTTTTTTTTTAAGACTCATTGCCAAGGGATAAGTCCCTGAATGACTTTCGTCCCGGCAATAAGTTGGGCTATGCCCTTTATTAAAATTAAAAATTAAAAACTCGAAGGAATGTGATTTACAACATGAAACTAAAACGACGCGAGCCCAAATACTTTTATCAATGAATCATGGTCAGGAAAAACTACAAAAAACCTTGACCAAGAAAATATTACAAAATAAACAACAAATATTATAAATAATACAAAAACTACAATCAATAATAATTTTTTATATAAAATAATCGTATCCTCTAATCATTAGAGTCTAATGAACACTACGGTCGTCCTTCAGGAAGTTGTTGACAGCTATTTTAAAGGCCTGTAAATTATAAGATTCGGGAAATACGGAGTCGACCAATTGATTCCACATCGAAGTCACTCTCGGATAAAAGGACGATTTGAAGTGTTGGGTTCGACATGAGAATGGTTTTAAGGCAAATCTATGTTGATTAGACCTCAAACGAGTGTTAACGTTGCTGACAAAAGGACCTGGGAGTAGAGAACGGGTTTCTGAAGAACATCTACCGTTGTAAAATTTGTAGAAAACAGATAAAGCTCCAACATTACGTCTATGCTCCAAAGAATCTAGAGATAAAGTAATGGTTACATCGTTTATCAAACGGATAACTCTATTTTGAATTCCATCAAGATAAACCAAATGCGATCTTGGAGCCCCACCCCACACACATGAATTAAATTCTAAAATCTAAACAAAAAAGACAAGCCTGGAATTTATTTTGGTTAAATTCCACCCTATTAGATCTGCCCCAATCAAGAATGACTTGAATGTTCGACAGAATTGTCGAATTCATTAATTCACGCGAACCAATCAAGCGGGAATTGCATTCTTTTTTACTAACAAACTCCATGGAAGCCGATAACGTCGTATCATCAGCAAATGAGTGGATATCACATGATATGGAAAACAACAAGTCATTGATATATATTAAGAATAATGTAGGCGATAAGGATGACTCTTGAGGAACGCCAGCATTGATATCATGCGAAGATGAGGAAAAACCATCCAATACCACTTTTATTTTGCGGTTCCATAAATAATCCTCAATCCATGTAATGAGAGAGGGGCGTAAGTTGAGCCCACGAATCTTATTAATAAGACAAATATGCCAAAGCCTTAGAAATATCCAAGGACACAACGCTTGATTCGCCTAGATTTTCAATGCTTCGCTCCCAACAATGAGTCATGCACGTCATTAGTTCCCCTGAAGATCGATTTTTTCGAAATCCATACTGAACATCGGATAAAAGAGCATTCGAATCCAGATAGCTCATTAGTTTAAAATTAATTATATATTCCATTACTTTTGATAAAACTGACAACAGAGCAATAGGGCGGTAGTTAGTAGGTGCAGATTTATCACCTTTTTCGGGACGGGTTGAATATTAGCTATTTTCCAAATTAACGGAAAAATACCTGTCTTCATTGAGAGATAAAACAATTTGCTAAACGGTTTTGCCAAAGTATGATGACATCTTTTCAATAATAATGGTGGAATACCGTCGGGTCCAGTTGCTTCATTGGGGTCAAGTTCTTTAAGAATTTTGGAAACAACCCGAAGACAGAAATAAATTGAAGACATAACTGGGCCTACATTCGGAAGAATTGGTAGACTTTGGTTAGAAAATGGAAGGGTTGACGCACTAGCAAAATGCGAAGCTAAGAGATTGGCTTTCTGAATATCAGTTTTATAAAGAATACCATTATGGAATAAAGTAGGAACAGAAGAAGTCTTTTCTGGAAAGTTGCTGCAAATGACCAAAAGCTTTTAATGTTTGAACCAGAATCTAACATTTTTCGCATGCTATCTCGAATCTTTTGGTCATTTATTATTTTGGACCTGTTAATTATAGCGTTAGCTCTATTTCTGGCTATTCTAAACTTAACAAGGTTTTCTACGGATGGGCAATTAACGTAGTCAAAATGGGCTGATTTTTTACTCGCAACTGCTGACCTGCAGTTATCATTAAACAACTTATTCTTACGAATATTGCTTTTATTAAAGGAGGAAGGAATGAAATTTCTCATTCCTAGCAGAATGGTTGACGTGATCAGTTAAGATGCTTCATCAGCATTATTGTTGGAAAAGCAGGTTGACCAATCAAATGAGCTAAAAAATTTATTCAGGAGCTCTCAGTTAGCATTTTTGAAGTGCCAGTGTAGCCTTTTACTTGTTGACTCTACAAGGGTTGGGGTTATTAAAAATTTGGCTAATACCAGAGCGTGGTCGGAAAGACCTAATGGAGCAGATAAAACAATTGAATATTTATCTGGCATAGAAGTTAGAAATAAGTCTAATAGGTGAGGTGATTGACCAGTTGTATCGGGATATCTAGCTGGCTTATCGACGAGTTGTGTTAGAATATTGGTATCTGAAAAAAGTTCTGCGGATTCACCTGATCGATCTCTACCATTCAAATATGTCAACCAAGAATCATTATGGACATTAAAATCTCCCAAGACTACTAATTCTGAAGTTGGTGAGGATTCGTAAATCTTGTCAATAGTTTCCGATAAATTATCAAGTTCAATAATAGTGTCAACAGGTGATAAATTAGGACTATGATAAAGGGAACAAATAAACATTGAATGGTTTGCAATTATAATTTCAATCCATATCGTATTGAACAAGGGATTACATTTCGGAACATTAAAATTAGGAACACTAAAACAGATCTCATCTCTAATAAAGAGAACAACCCATCGATGCGGAACCAAACAGTCGACACGACAATACCCCGGACATTCAATCATTCAATCAAATCATTAGTGGTACCCATAAAAGAAACCTGCGTTTCACATAAACTAAGAACCGCAGGTTTATTCGCGTGAAGATGCGCTACGATGGAGTTAAAATTACCCTTAAAGCCGCGAATATTAGTGAAATGAATTTCAAAATAATAATTCATTTCACACTGTAAAAATAACGAAATACACAAAAAAATATGTTAAATAAATTAAAATAAAAACAATTAAAAATTACAACATTAGAAGATTTTTCTAAAAGACAACAGCCCAACAGAAAAACGCAACGAATTCGCTTGTAGTACCAAGTCTTACAAACGAAAGAGTCACGAAAAATCAGTGAGCCGATAGGCTTTCCAAAAATTCAACTTAAATAAATACTTGTATAAAAGTCCAATTCGATCTTGTTAAGAAAGTTGAAAGTGTTTCTGTTGACCGACCGACAAAATGTCCACCTTTGCTAGCCAAGGGATGATTTTTTCAGTTGAAGAGACGACTTGACAAGACCAAATAACTTTAAACTCCAGCAATAACAAATAAACACAACAATAAATATTGAATGATACAGTACACAACCCGAAATAATGGAAAAAAATTTTAATTGTATTATTTAAAGCGTATACGTGTAAATGCAAACAAGCAAATTATTTTATTGTAGCATTATTGTTATTTGAGGTGGAAGCAACGAGTAAGACTTTGGTGAGACTTTCTCACATCTCACCTAGTTTTGAGAACACGAATTTTCGTCTACATTAGACAAAAGCGAACCTATTCAGTTTTGTGCTAGAATCTTGTACTAGTATCTGTCATTAAAATTACACTAACACAAAGAAAGAAAAAACATCACACCACATTAAAATTGTATGCTATACACCTCGTACGTACAGCTATTTAGGTGTCACTAAATGTCACTAAATGAAACATTTTGTTTAATTTTTTTAAGTGAAAATTCGTTCCCAGGGTACGAATTTTGGTCGCAAATATGCAAAACTCACATCTTAACCGCAAGTTCGTAGGATTAGTAGATGTTGTGTGTAGTAGTATGATTTTTGACGTATGTGCATAATTTGATTTTGCTTTAATTCCAACAGCATAGTTACTTGTTCCTTCCACCTCAAATAATGCCACAATAACATAATTTGCTTTTGTGAGTAAAATTATGGAGCTATCGCTAAAATGAATTCATGACAAAAATTAAAGAATAAACTAAGAACACATGTTATCGTAAATGAGAAACATCTGTTTCTGTTGCATCTGATTCTTAAGGTAATATTTATTTTAAATATTGAGTTAGGTAGTGCAATAGTTTTGGTTTCGTTCATAATTTCGGTGATCACAGGTAACAATTATAACGCCCACTAATACATATGTTCTAAATTTTCTCTGCCTCCGTTTCGGTGTTTGCAGTGCGACCCTTCTCTTCAATTTCAAATTTCGCCTTTTTGACTTGTGCTGACCTTGAAAATCGCTTAAAATAATCCTACACATTTTCCCTTCAATTCGGCTCAAATTTATTGTAGCATTATTTGAGGTGGAAGGAACAAGTAACTATGCTGTTTGCTTTTGTGAGTAAAATTATGGAGTTATCGCTAAAATGAATTCATCACAAAAATTAAAGAATAAATTAAGAACACATGTTATCCTATATGAGAAACATCTGTTTCTGTTGCATCTGATTCTTAAGGTAATATTTATTTTAAATATTGAGTTAGGTAGTGCATTAGTTTTGGTTTCGTTCATAATTTCGGCGATCACAGCTAACAATTATAACGCCCACTAATACATATGTTCTAAATTTTCTCTGCCTCCGTTTCGGTGTTTGCAGTGCGACCCTTCTCTTCAATTTCAAATTTCGCCTTTTTGACTTGTGCTGACCTTGAAAATCGCTTAAAATAATCCTACACATTTTCCCTTCAATTCGGCTCAAATTTATTGTAGCATTATTTGAAGCCCGTATACGTGTAAATGCAACCAAGAAAATTATTTTATTGTAGTATTATTGTTATTTGAGGTGGAAGCAGCGAGTAACACTTTGGTAAGGCTTTCTCACATCTCACCTAGTTTTGAGTACGCGAGTTTTCGTCTACATGACACAAAAGCGAAACGAATCAGAATTTGTACAAGAATGTTGTACTGGAATCTGTCATTAAAATTACACTAACCCAATGAAAGAAAAAACATCGCACCACATTAAAATTATATGCTATACACCTCGTAGGTATACACACTGACATCTCACGTTCGGGTGAGTTTTGCACATTTGTAACTAGGGGTTCAATCGGCTAAAGCGTTAGTTTATTGTTGATCAAAATAAATGCTTTTGCTCCACGTAAGGTGATTATAAAATTGACTATCACTTCCTTGCTATGGTCTGTTAGTGACAGATAATTAGGTGTCACTTTCATACATTTTGTTTAATTTTTTGAAGTAAAACTTCTTTGAGTGCGTTGGGAGAAAATTTCAAGATTGCTGCGTTTTATGACGTCATAATGCGAAACGATTTTGAAGATAAAGAACGCAAAAAGGTACTTGACCAGAGAAAAAAAAGAGAGAACTATGCTATATTCGTTGTTGGTCTAGTACCACAATCATGGGCTAACCGCGTGTTTTTGTGATTTACTACAGTCTCAGCGAACACACATTTACACATTAGTTTGTAATTTGAATGTTACTAAGAACTTTTATTTAACTTAACTTTGCCTGTTTGTCGGGTTTTCCGACTTCCACACGACCTAGAGAGCTGAAATTTTTTGAACCTCAGTGTTAAGGGCCATTTCTGAGATCTCGCGTATGTCGTGTGACATACATAAAAGTTTGTACTTTAGAAGTTTTTCTACACTCACTTGTTTTCAAATCAATATTCATTGTTTCGTTGTGCATGAGCTAGAATTCCCTTTTGAACTGCGATAGTTCAGTGGAAGTACATTCACATTTGACAGGAAAATATATTTTTCAACAGCTTCGTTGATATTTGATTTCGATCATAAAGAACGGAAAAAGGAAATAGTCTAGAGAAAGAAAAAGCGGAGGAACTATGCTATATTCGTTGTTGGGATAGTGGGGCTCTTTTGAGGGTCTTTTTGGGGGGTCTTTTTGTGGGGTCTTTTGAAGGTCTTTTAAGGTCCTTTTAAGGGTTTATTGGTGGTATTTTGTTGGTCTTTTGGGGGCATTTTGAAAATCTCTTGGAGGTCTTTAAAAGATCTTTTGAGCGTCTTGTGGGGGTCTTTTGGGGGTCTTTTGAGAGTTGTTTAGGGGTCTTTTAAGGGTCTTTTAACGGTCTTTTAAGGTATTCCTTTTTGGTATTTTGATAATTTTTAGTGGTCCCTTGGGTGTTTTTAATGGTCTTCTAGGGATCTTTTGGGGGTCTTTATGCTTGCGCGCATTAACGCATTGGCACAGAACACTACAATAATATTTTATCAACAAAAATATAGATGGGAAAAATTATTTTCGTAGGTATTTATATATCTGTTAATCAAACATTATTCTGTTTTTACATCACCAGCTACTTGCATATAGTATGAAGGTTCTGCTCTTCTCGAAACAGAATATCATAAAGTACCACTTATTTCGGGTGGTGATTCTAATGTAAATTTTGCATCTAATGATTCGATACCATTAAATAACTTTCTGCGTGAAAAATTCAATTTGCATATCAATAATGAACCTAAAAAAGCAACAACAAATTTTGGAACAACAATAGATGCTGTTTTTACACGTTTTTACACGATATCAAGAAAATATTGAATCAAAATCGTACGTTTCATAGTTTAGTTATCATAACGCTATAGTGTCAAACATACCAATGTAATCATCATCAGATAACACTGTAAATATCAAAGAAAAAAATTAAAATAATTAGTCGTTTTGTGGACTTCTGTAAGCGTGTTAGAAATTATACTTCTTTGAACAATTCTATGCACACTAAAAATGCGTATGAATAGAATAATAATGATAAGACAAGTAAAGGGCAATATTTAATCCGATCGATGGAATATTATCGCCCGACTCGATAAATTAAATAGCAAAATGGTTGAGTTTACTACGCAACAAAATGTCACAACTGGATAAATCAGAACTCTGTATAATATAAAATATAGAAATATGTATTAGAATCTTTTTTTAAAAAAATATATAAAAAAGACCTCTCAAAAGACTTCTCGACAGTCCCCCAAAATACATCCTAAAAGGTTTTCAAAAAAAATTCCAAAACACCACCCAAAAAACGCTCAAAAAACCCCCAAACCAAACCAAAAGAAACCTAAATACCATCAAAAGAAAGAAAAAGAAATAATCCCAAAATACCTCTGAAAATACCTCACAAAACCCCCAAAGCACTCTAAATAGTCCATCACAAGACCCTCTAAAGACCCCCTAAAATACTTCCAAAAAACCCACAAAACATTTGCAAAAGACCCGCCAAATACCACTAAAATAGCATCAAAATACTTCCAAAAACACCACCAAAAGTCTCCCAAATAGCCCAAAAAGACCACTAAAAAACTCTCAGTCCCCCACAAGGACCCCAAAAACCTTTCAAAAGTTCCCTAAAAGACCCTTTAAAGACCTTAAAGACCACTAAAAGACTCTCAAAAGACCCCAAGAGTACAATTTAGATATTGAAAAGCGTTTAATGATTGTGTACTGGATATTTGGTTGATCAGCACTATTAAATATTAAATCATCATGCCGCACTTTCGTAAGGCTCGCACTTTTGTAACGCTCTTAATTTCACCCTCTACTAAACGCGACAAAAGAAATATAATTTCATTAAAACTAGTATTTTTCTCAATTTAATCCTTTAAATAATATACTTAAATCCTGAAAATAATTTAAGTATTTAAAACTAGTTTTCTCCACATCCCGTATCCAAACAAGAGTTTCGTTTGCTTTGTGTTGTGTTTCCAATCGTGTTGCAAAATAAATTCTCCTGCAGTTGTAATTGTTTTTAAGGACACCATACAATTTATTACTTTTTGCGGTGTCTTCTTGGGGGTTGCAGATTGTTTATTGGGCGTTTCCCGCAAAACTTCATCTCTGCCTCGATTAGGTTATTTTGTTAATTCGTCTGGAAGTTGTTCGATGTTATCAAATCCCTGTTCTTCACTGAAACTCTGAAAATGAAAATGCCCCCTACAATGCCGGTAACTGCTGCTTCCATCCCGCACGCAGCAACTATGGCTTCATCCGGTTCTTCCAACTGCTTCAAATCAAATGTGCCGCCACCCGTTTGCTTTAAACACTTTTTATTATCAGTGAGTTTCTTTTTTGTTGTATATTTGCGCAGCGTCCAAATCTCATTTAATATTTATTTCATTATTATTTTAATTTACATTATAAATTTTTTGTTTGTTACTTATTCTATACCACTCTGCAACCGATTTTGTTGGCGGCCCATTTGCATTAAAGGATCTCACCAGCTGCTCTCATTGATGCTTTTGAGATTTTCGCCCAGAGGGCATTGTAGGAGCTCGCCAGCTCAGGATGCGTTTCCGTAAAAGTCGAGATCTTTTGTACTTGTTGTTTTGTATCAGTCCTTAACTTATTTTCTTATCGTAATGACATTATAATATGTCAGTTCTGCCAGGTACTCGAATTATTTTAACAATCACTCTACGCAGAAGAAACAAATATGGTATAGGGCCCTACGCGTTGCCACGGCCAAATACATAAAACGACCGACTGCTTCACATTATGGGAACTCAATTTTAGCATCCGCCTCAAAATCTCCAAGATTCTGTGTACTGTCTAATGGTGTTGCCACTGTGTTACAGTTCGCCATGCCAAAACTGCTTAAAATCTTTTTTGAATACGCCTGCTGATATACATGAATGGATACGTCTGATCGCTAATAAATCTTGAGCCCCAAAAAACTTGATTTCAATTCCCTTGCGCAAATGTCCGATCACTAATTTGTCCTTCGCATTTTCTAACGCAATCAACCCGACATAAATCGCCAGAATCGTCATGCCGCCCTCTTCATTGTGTATGAAACGTACGGATTTGAATTTGAATTTGCCAATTAATGATGAAAATTTCTTATTCCAGCATTGCGATGCCTGTTTCAACCCATACAAACTCTTTGCACACTCGTCCACTGGCATCGTCATATTCGATTGGTTGACTCATATAAAAGTCTTTTTTAAATAACCATTTAAAAAAACCGTTTTCACATCGATTTGCTGCAGTTTCAATACTTTTGATGCTGCCATCACCAAAATCGCCCGAATCGACGTAAACTTGACAACTGGACTGAACGTTTCTTCATAGTCGATGCCATACTTCTGGGTAAAACCATGCACTACCAATTGCGCCTTGTAGCAATCAATGCTGCCATCTGGATTTTGTTTTAAATTGAAAACCCAACGATTATCAATCAATTAACTCCACCTGGTGTTAAGATTGCTGCCTGCCGGTCCTAAGCCCAAATAAAAGAGGAGGATGTGAGGTAACGGGACAATCCTATCCTCAGTAAATCACATACCACTTGTAAGCCAAGCTCTTGAGGTACCCATACCGAGGGCTGCATGGTCAGTTAGTGTTTAAAGATAACTGATCGCTAACGGTCCCCTCCGATGCTCAGGCAAGGTCGGTTATACTTCAGGTGCCTTATCCTGGCGTGTCCGCTCTAGCAGGATGAACATAATTTCCGACATATTCGTGGGAGTCACATGCACAGAAAAAAATTTATTTTTAAGGAGGAGGAGAGGATGGAGAGGCCTTTAGGAAGCTCGTCGTCGATCTGTTGGCGTCTAGTCAAGAGACGGTGATGTCAGCAGATCACAACGTGAACGCCAGCCATAGTGCTCAAAAGCTGTGCATTGTGAGTACCAGACATAGTACACCAATGCTCGGCTCTACCTTGCCGTGTCGCCGTGGTCGGCCTTTAGAGCAAAAGAAGAAAAACCCCTGGTGTTCTTTAGCAGCAGTACCAGAGGGCTGTATTCATTCTGAACAAGTTTGCTAAGAATAAGGATGCTGGTACTGTTGATGAAAGAGACGCAGGGAATGAACACAAGTATCGCAGAGTGATGGAGGAGTTCAACCAATGGTGAAGCAATAGAAAGTAGACTACTGTTCCCACATATAGCCAGAAGCGCAAAAGGTCTCAGGATGAGGCCAGCAAAGTTGCGATGAATTTCGAACTACCCAAGACGGGTGGTGCAAAGGTGGTTACACCAAAGAAGGTCAAGAAGACCGTTGAGAAGGTTAAGGTCAGACCTTCTTACAAGGATGTGGCCATCAGTCACTTGAATGTGTCGCTGATCGACGAGGTGTCGAACAGTGGCAAACTAATCTTGGACCAATGGGGCGTAATTGAGGCCCGAATGTCCAAATCGGTGATGGATCACATTCTTACCGGTGCAAAGGGTCCACCAGTCTCTTTTGACTGCTCTGCTGCCCTTAGGATCTTCATGATCGTGAAGTGCGCGGACCAACCGTCTTTGGACTTTCTTGGGAAGAACGTTGCTTAGATAAGTGATACATGGAAGGGCTTGTAGATCACGCTAAGCCCGGCCAAGGAAATCCCTAGGAGCCCCAGGGCACGCATTTGGTTGCCAAAGATGGAGGTGGACAAAGTCAAAGTCCTCCAATGTCTACGGCTCCAAAGTCTTGAAATTCCTTTGGACAACTGGAGCATCATTCGGGTAAAGGAACCACAGCTCAACAATATGTCCCGGGTACTCCTGATCAATGAGGATCCCCGTGGGGACCGCTGTATCTTACTGTCTGTTAATTAAGTCTGATACTTGGTTAAACCACCACGGGAAGTGGACCCGAGAGAGGATGCAGCCTACAGACTACTAGAGGATCAAAGTTTAGATCCTTCGGTGGCAGGTCCCTCCGCATCATCCCAATTATAACGGTGTCTACGTTACTGCAGATTACTCTGAAGCACTCGAAATGTGCCTCGGATAATCTGCAGGCCTTCAGAAGAACTTACGTCAAGGGTCTAAATACAAGAGATTATAATCTCTTTTATAAAAGAGAGACAACAGTAATCGTGGCTTTACTTGTGTTTTAGGGAAAAACATATTAACGCTTTCCTTTGTCAAAATGTTAGCTCTGCCGACTTAACTGTTGTCAGAATAGAGGAATGAATAGAGCATGATCTTCCAGCTCCGCCAGAAGCAATCACAATCTTAACAAGATCCAACGGTGAATGCATCCCCTTGTCATGCGACTCCGATGTCATGCATTCCCTCTAGGGTAGATCGGAGGACAATGAACGGGTGAGTCTCTTTTTGATTTTATTATTAGTAGAATTTTCAGTATATGTAACTTTGGTAATACTCCAACCTTTACCTTCCCGAGCTTAGAGAGGTTCAATGGTTGGGAATAGGTAAGCGATATTACCCTGGACTGGACAGTGTCCGATGTCAATTCCTATTATGACCACAAGTATAAAAGGTTTAATTTGAACCTCCAGACGGAGGCGATCAAAACTTATCGAAATATCAAAAGAACTGACTGGATGAAATTCGGCAATATCACCCAGTCAAAATAAGGCAAATGATCCAATATTGAAATATTTTCGACTGAGGAATTGGACAAGAATATTGAAACGTTCGAGAAGTCAATGAACGTGGCTCTGAAGGCCTCTTGCTAAATTAGTCGGAGCAGAAAATCTTACCCTCCGTGGTGGAGCAAAGACCTTAGTAAACTCACGAGTAATACTAGGTCGATCTTCAATATTTCCTATACAAATAAATACAGGCAGCCTTACATAGACTGCCTAAGAAGGTACAAGAAGGCCGTCAAAGAAGTCAAGTGACGCCCTTTGATGGACTTCAATCGAAACCGCCAAGGACTCTGCTAGAATTTGCAACATCGTGTCCAAAGAGAGCACTAGTCCGACTTTCAAAACAGACGGTGACTGTACGGCATCTGCGCAGAATCTCTTGATCTTCTACCAATACGCACTTTGCTACAAGCAATTATCAACGCGTAGATAATTTGGAGAGGATTAATGCTTAGCATTCAGTCCCTCGTGGTGTAGTGTATAATAACATTATCCGGGAAAAGGTTTCCTGGGCTCTAAGAAGCTCTTCGGCCAACAAGTTCCTGACTTAGATGGCATACAGCCGATTATGCTACACAAGTCAGTGTAGCTTTCGACTTCCTGGCTAATTTCAGAAGCTCTCTTTTACTTAACTATGTCCCCAAAAGCTGGAGAAGAGTTAAGGTGGTTCTCATACCCAAAGCAGGCAGAAAAGGCAATGAATCAGCGAAGAGTTTTAAGCCTATCAGTATCTCATCATTCGTGCTAAAGGCGCATTCGGGGTTATTATATCAGGCTACGATTTGAAGCCCACAAGCATCGAGATCTCCACACGCATATATCGAGGGCAGATCCACGAAAAATGCCCTTATGAGGTAGTGGGAACGATTGACCACACGATTAATTACAAAAAGTCCTTCAACAATGTTCGCATTAAGGCCATTCGGAAGCCCTGACCCAGTCAGGAGTGGAATCATTCCTTTAGCAATAGATCAGATCCATGCTCGCTAGCAGGATTATACATGCCAGCTTTGGCAGCTGCAACATTATGAAACTAGTCGACAGAGGCACTCCTCAAAGGGACGTCAGTTCTCCCTTACTGCGGGTAATGGTAATTAACATAAAGCTACTAAGACTTGAGAAGGATATGAGGAAGGTAGTTACGTACGCAGATGAGGTGGAGATACTTGTATCAGGCCAGCACCTTTCCGTGAAAAGCGAAGTTATGGAAAGGACCCTGGTGAAGTCAGCTACTTGGCAATGGGCTGTGGCTTTGGAGTTAACCCTGGGAAGACTAAAATGTTTCTGTGCACCACTTAATCTAAAATACCGGCCTTTATCCTTCCAAAACTCAATGGGCAAAGTCTCAGCATTATACCAGCGCCAAATAATACGGCACTGTAATAAACTCCTCATTGGCGCAGAGTTTTCTACCAGGGGAAACTGGAAGGATAGGGCAGAAAGGAGGCAATTTGACGCGATAATATTCACTGACGGATCCAAGATGAAGGATGGAGTCGGTGCAGGTATCTCCTTGGATGATCTAAATCTGTCAAGGTCATACAAGCTACCTGATACAGCTAGTATCAATCAGGCAGAAAAATACTAGTGCCTGCAGGGCACTAAGGCTCAGTAACGCAAAAACCGGAGGGGTTGTCTGTCGAACTGCGCCATATCAAGATTGATGTGACCATTCTACAGCAAAAGGAAAAACGCCGAGTTGTTTTCTAGAACCCGGAAGGATATTGCCTGAGTTGCGTCCATCAGCACGGGCCACTGGCCCGCCAATGTGGGTATACCGAACAACAACTTCTGCAGAAAATTCAAAGACGAAAATGAGAAAGAAACTCTCATAAACTTCCTCTGCAGATATCCAGCCCTAGCAGGATCAAGACACCGTACTTTAGGTAAACCATTTTTTACCGATCTGAAAGAGCTCTCGGTTTACATGATCATCGAATTGATCTCGTATCTTAAAACTGGATTTATACCGCAAAAATATTGTTTAGAAAAGTAGTTAGTAGCGGATATAATAGAATTCGAATCCTAAGATTTAATGTACATACTGCATACTAAAAATAAGCACTTTTATATAGCATACTTTTAGGCTGTAAGATTATTTGAAAAGTAACCGCCTGTAAGTTTGAAGTTTTAGGCAAACCGTTTTGTGCGGTTTGCCCGGTTTTTGTAAAAGAACGTGATTGAATACGTAGTTTATTTTTAGAAGATGACTCATTACATGCAAGTATCGTTAGTTGTAAATAAGTGAATAAGGCTACAATTTTTTGGTCATTACTGGATATTTCTGTCTATAAAATTAGCAGTTTCTAGAAATTAAATGGAAAGTGCAGTAAACATTAAATATTATAGTTCACAGGATTTAAAAGAAGAGCTTTAAAGGCGTGGTACAAGCACCGCTGGAAATAAGCAAGAGTGATTTATCCGATTGCAACAAGGGGAAAAGCAGCAATCCGGTGAAGTGTTTTCAATTGAGACGGAGTTAGTGGAGCGAAAACCGTCTACTTCGGAAAATAAAGAAGTCCCAAACATGGAAGCAATGTTTAGTGCCTTAATACAACAAATTAACTGTTAATTTCTGCAGATGAGCAGTGAACAGATAAAAGTAAATAAAGAGAAGAGATAAAAAACAACCCATAAAAATTAAAATTTTTCTTGTAAATTCTCTAATCGGAGATACACACACACACACACACACACTGCGTGCTCGTCTTGTGGCAAAATCATCCACCAAATTACGCAGCGGCAGCGAACAGCGGGTAAGTTTTGTAAAATATTTGTATGGGAGCCCCCCGAACCCGAGGCCTGAGGGGCCTCAAATTTAAATAGAAAGTATTGTCACCGGAAATATACATGTGTGCAAAATTTCAATAAAATCGGGCCATGGGAAGTGGCCTAAAAATTGATCAGAAAATCTGACCAGCCAGCCAGCCAGCCACGTGCACGCGAAGTTAATATAGAGAATTTAAAAAAATTGCAGCAACAGAATCAAGAGATTAAGAAAGAATTGGATCAGCAAAATCAGCAGTTAAATTCCAAGCTGACCGTTAAGCTTGAACAGCAAATTTAACAATCGCAGAAACAAAGTCAGGAACTGAAGCAGGAATTTGGTCAGCAAACACAAGACCTAAAGAAAGTTTGCAGCTGCTGTACAACACAATGGATTGGGTGCGGAAGAGCAGCTTAATTCTCTGATCATAGCGTTGAGGGGCAAGGCGGCTGATGTATTGCAAATGATTCCAAATGCCGAGATGAGTTCTGGAAGAATCTTGAAAGAGTTGGACTTGCATTATGGACAGTCTCACACACAGGAGCTAAGCATAATACAGCTACAAATGAAGAAACAACAAAATGAAGAACGACTTCAAGAATTATAGCGGAAAATAACTAAGCTCGCACGAGAAGCCTATTATGGAGTTCCGGCTGGTATCTTGGACGGATTGGCAGCGGATGCGTTCATCAATGCTATCCGAAATAAACAGTTGAAGCTTCATTTGAGGTCACAGCCAGAGGAAATTCGATGAATGAAGTAGTGGCATCGGCTTTGTAATACGAAGCACTGATTTGGTTAGATTGCGCAAGCTGGAAACAGAGGAAATTACACAAAAAAAAGCCCCCGTTAAAGAGGAAATACGAAAAACAAAAACTGGAAGCCTTCAGAACGACGGAAACCCAACATCTAGTTCTCGTCCAGAGTGTTTTAGATGTCAGAAACCTGGACATTTCATTTAGGATTGCAAGGAACTGATCGCTGGAAACATGAAGAGACAGCCTGTGAATGGTGTCAATAATCTGGAGAGACTACGGCGTTTAGATGCACAACATTTGAATAAGGTGGAGTGATCATCTTGTACCAGCTTTGCAGGGCAAAGGTGAATAAGACAAGGAAATATCCCAGGGTCACAATACGCAGTAAAAAACTTGGGAGGGATTGCAACAGTCTGGTTGTTAGTGGCGAATTGGAGAGAAAACCTTGCAATTTTATTCTGGACACAGGAGCTTCCAGATCAATCGTGAGTCCTGAAATGGTGTCTGGAGAGGAAGTAAAGAAAGTGCATCACTACAAGCTGAGGACAGCTACAGGAGAAGCCAGTAATTCGATGGATGGAAGAAGGAGAAAGACCGCAATGGCATGAAATTACAACAGCAAGTCCGACAGTAAAAAGCTACTGGGCTCAATGGCAGTCATTGAGATTCAAAGATGGACTACTGGTCAAGTAATGGGAATATGCCGTTGGTCGGTGTTCCAACGTAGTCAATGGTAGTGTTACCAACGAATTTGATGAGCAAGATTCTTCACGATGCACACAGTGGAACATCAGGCAAACATTTGGGAATTAAGAGGACAATTGATGAATTAAGAAGTCGATTATTTTGGGTCAATTGCCGCAGAGATGATGAAAACTGGTATCGAACGTGTGTGAAATGTGCTGCAAGAAGAGAACAGCAAGGAGCTAGGGAGAAAACGCATCGATACAAAGTTGTAGCGCCAATAGTTGGGCAAGGTGCAAAGGATTCCGATCGAAGACCAATGTCCACAGAGCAGTAAAGAACAATGTCGTGAATAAAAACACGGAATCACCTGCGTGCGAACTATGATAAATTTAGGGACGGAGATTTCGTTCGGCTATACAATTCCAAGACAAGACAAGGGAAACTACAGAAACCACATCAAAGTTGGGAAGATCCCTACAACAAGAACAACGACGCAGTATATCAGATTCAACCAAACCCCACATGTAAAAAGGAAGTTGTCCGCATCAACAGATTGACAAGGTACAATATTAGAAGAAGTGCAGATTCTGTTATATGTTATATGTAATGTAATGAAAAGTAGTTAGTGCGGTTTGACCGGTTTTTGTAAAAGAACATGATTGAACACGTAGTTTACTTTTAGAAAATGACTCATTACATATAAGTATCGTTAGTTGTAAATAAGTGAATAAGGCTACAATTTTCTGGTATTTTCTGGATATTTCTGTCTATTATATTGAAAGTTTCTAGATGCTTTTCATTGAGTTTAAAAAGTATTATATTATATTATAAGTGTTTTTGTGTGCATTAAAAAGTTGTCCAGTATAAAATTGTGAAATTGTGTTATTTTAACTGTTTGTTAATTAAAGTTATTATTTGTAAATTAATAAACTTGTGCTGTGTTTTATTTGCAAAATCCTTTACGAAAAGCCGAAATTTTGTAACAATATCCATGCTAGGTCCCTCGAGATTTTTGGTATTATATGACCTCGCATATATAGGGAGGCTCAGCACTCTACCTACATACCTATCAATTACCTTTTGGTCATTAATTTGGAGGCTTGACCAAATTACACGTATGATTCTTGATAAGTGAATTATACTCTTCATCCGTTGCCTGCTCCCACTGCTCATGGTCACTTGATTCAATTGCTTTTTCGTAGGTTCTTGGCTCTTCGCTTACTGTCAACATTGCGTGATTAACCTCTGCTAAATACGTCAACATTTTTGCCACAATTTTACTCCGATCGCACAATCGATTCTGAACAATATTCTTCCTGTCAAAACTGCATAATGCACAACTATTAATTGTTTGCACCGCCGTCATCTCCGCATTTGCATTCTCATCTTATTCGCCTTCGGCGAATTCCGAAAGAAAAACCACGTCACATGCAACTTGCAGTTTGTTCGTCTCAAGATTCTAGACACGATATCCAATTGAATAATTTTCATATCCGACAAACACACACTTTACTGCCTTAGAATCCAGTTTTTGTCTTTTCTCATTTTGAATGAAATTTTTTTTTTTTTTATAATTCGCGCACGCTTCAAGGGATTCGCTCGGCTATATGCTTAGCACAGCGTGGGCTTTAAGGAAGAGGAGGAGAAAAGAGGAGATGTCTATGAGCTTGAGTTTTGAATGCCTGTGGATCATAGTTATGTGGGAAGACACAGCTTGGCAGAGCATTCCACATACGTGTTCTACGGCTGAAGAACGAATCCCTGAATTTAACTGTACGTCCGAAGAGAGGCTTAAGGGTAAACTGATGAGCATTTAGAGCGCCACGAGTATTGCGGTTGAATTCAAGGAGAGGTGGCATGCAGCTGGCTATTTCTCTTGAGCACCGCTGGTAGAAGAAGCGATAAAACAATGACAAGCACGAAACGTTCCTGCGGTGTTCAAGCGAATCTATCGATTTCGCTATATTTTCGTCACCGGTAAGTTTTATCGCGCAGTTTTGTATTCTATCTAGCTGATACAAAGTAGTCTTAGGCGCACCAGACCAGATATGGCAATTGTACTCAAGTTGTGGGCGAATAAAAGCCTTGTAAATGGTAGCCAGATCAGAGGGAGTGAAATATTTCTTACACCGGGCTAGAAAACCTAAACATTTCGCAGCATTTTTAGCGACGGTAAATATGTGGTCATTCCAACGAAGCTTGTCGTTAACGCACATACCGAGAATTGCGAGATTTTCAGTTTCCTCGAAGTGCCATTCATGGATAATGGCATGGGGTTTAGGATTCGCTTAGACGACAGGAGACAGCATTGGAAGCGTTAAATTCTACTCGATTAATTTCTCCCCAATGTATTATGCTGTCAAGATCAGAATTTAACGTGCTTAACATACGAAGTTGTTTGAGTTCCACATCAGAGGTGGAGGGACGCTCCTCAAACTTATATGAGAAGCTGAGAAGGCTGTCATCAGCGAAAGAGTGAATTGGATTAGAAGTCACAGATAAGAGATCATTAATAAAAATTAGAAGGAGTGTCGGGGACAGAACAGAGCCCTGGGGAACGCCAGCATTTATGTGTTCTTTAAACCGTATTGAGAAGAGTATGTTTCAATTTGGATAATTAACACAATTTGTCGCCAGTGTTATGCCTTCACGATAAAATGAGTTAAAACACCAAAAGAAACAAACACTCACAATCCGTTATTCTTATAGCTAAATAATTAGATCATCACATGCGAGCATAAAACAGTTGTAATTTTCTGAATTCTTTAGCTGGGCTGTTGGGGACGGGAAGCATGGACACAACACACTGCACTTTGCACTTGGTGACCGCGCGAGCTGTTATTATAAACGATAGCACTTATGTTATTAATTTTTTTTTGCGCCAGCACAACACTTTATTTTTTTTCCTGTTCTTGGTTTTAACAACAACAACAACGCGCGTGCTGAAGTGCAGCACGTCCGTGCACCGCGGCGATTGAGAGACAACCTAATTTGTGCATGAACACTTCGAAACCAAAAATCAGCAAATGATCAATATGTGCCTTTATGTTGTGCCACAATTCATATAGTCTCGTACTCGTTCCACCTTCTTAACATTTTTTGCCACTTCTGATTATTGCTTCAGGAAGTATACAAAACGAAAATGTGATTGATCGTCTTTTAAAAGCAAATATTACATCGAGCCGCCGATTGAAGTTGTTTGCATTGGCCCGCCAACATCAGCATAACTAATTTCGCCTCACTTCTTTGATTTTTCCCCACAAAGTTTGAAGCTCTTTCGATGATGCTTCCCGTACACACACGCTTCACATGCGAACTCTTGGTAGACGAAATTAATTTTCGTGGTTCCGCAGAAACTTTTCCACATGTACCACATTTTGTTGTCCCAATTACTCTGGACATGCTCGATTCGAAATTCTTTTGAACGTAAGAAAAATAATTTTGAAAAAGTTTCGTTTGGTTTGGAAAAAGTTTTATTTGTTTTTGAAAAGGTTTCGTTTGCTTTTGAAAAAGTTTGCATTGAACTTTAAATGGTTTAATTTGAAATCGAAAGACCCCAATAACCTCCAATAGAATCATGAAAACACAACCAAAAACGCCCAAAAGATCCATAAAAGATTCCTAAAATACCCTCAACAGATTCCCAAAAGACCCCAAAAAATCCCTCAAAAGACCACAAAAGACCCCCAAACACCACAAAAGACACCCAATCGGACGTACCGAATTTCATACAAATCGTTTGAGAAATGGCTTACTTTCCGAAATTCCCGTCCCTAATGACCGCAAGGGGACATAACATTTTTTCAGCAAACGTGTGTACGTTTGTTTGTCGTGTCGTCGTCTCGGCTTTTACCAATCAAAATTTATGGGACTTATTTTAAAACAATTGGTTAGCGCTCGGCTGGCGATGGCGTACTTTTTTCATTCATAGGGGTTACCCCTGAGGAAACTTATAAAAATACTAAGTCTACGCATCGCTATCGATTTTTTTAAGCCTAAAGGTTTGCAGAGTTTAATGAGTGGCAGAGTTTAGAGAGTTTGTTCAGTCTATTTGCATATGACTGAAACCCCTATCGCTTATGAATTAAAGACCTACATTTAACGTTGCATACTATTAGGCTTTTAAGATAATTTAGCCTTTAGACTGAATTACAACTTAATATACATACACGGTTGTGTGAAGTCACTCGCATAGGAGAATACATTAGATCGTGTGTCCAGGGGTTAGGTTAGGTTAGGTGGCTGCTATTGCACACTTAGACCGTTTTCGGTCCATTGTGGTACTACAGGATCTAGTGCCTTTCCCCTTATACTACAAAGCCCATTTGGTGCTCTTTATGAATTTTAGGATGTCTCCCACCATTTAGTCCTCGACATTCGATAAATTATTCATTGTGTGGTATTCCAAGTTCTTTAGTCTTCTGCTTGCAAGAGCCGGACATGAACACAGGATACCGTTTCTTACTCTTAGGCGTCATAGCAGCTTCTACAGAAGTCATTAAACTCACGGCCAATCCTCCTAGCTTGTACACCAAGGAGACAGTGCCCTGTTAAAATACCTATAGTTATTTTCATATCCCTTCTTTGCATGGATGTCATTGATCTAGATCGATTCATGCCCAGCTTAGGAAAAACCTGTTTCGCTATAGTACATGTGTGGGTGTGCACCCACCTCGCGATAGTTAATGCCTCTGTCTCCTTCTGAAGGAGGAGCATAACCGCTGATAAAGGTCCTCCTATGCCTACCCTTTTCGGTAGCAGCTGAAGATTTGTGCCATTTCTAGCCAGTTCGTCTGCCTTGCAGTTGCGAACGATATCAGAGTGACCGGGGACTCAGACTTGGCGGATGATGAAGTACTCGCCCATCTCCTTGAGTGATGTGTGGCAGCCTATCGCTACTCTCGACGTCATCGAGAATGAATCCAATGAATATGAATATGAATCCAATGAAATGAATACTTACCCCGTACATAAGAATTGGTGTTACCACGGCAGTATATAGCCAGTGTTCCAGCTCCGGCTTTAATCCCCAACTTTTACCGATAGCTCTTTTACACGCGTATAGAGCTATAGTAGCTTTATTAACTCTCGGTTTCCAACTTAGTTTTTTATCCAGAATAGTCCCCAGAAATTTCGCCTTATTTGTGAAAACTAGACTAGTACCGTATAGTAGGAGTAACTCTTGGAATTTTAGTATTTATTTGTAAAGAGGACCAACTCATTTTTTCAATGGTTTACTACCAGTCCGCAGCTTTTGGCCCATTTGGTGACGTTGAGAGACCTAGGAGCTCGTGTGCCTATAATATATAATATAATAATGGAAAGTTTTTGGTAAGAACCCGTATATCTTGGCTTTAACCAGTCAGAATTTAGACTAGTTTTAAAACAATTGTGACGCGTGTCGAGTTTTTTAGAAAAAAATTTAAAAAAAAAAATTTCCAGAATTTCCACAGTTCCATATTGGTCCTGCCTACCGAGTTTCATAGAAATCGCATGGAAAATGACTTAGTTCCAGAAATTCGAGTCCCTAATGACCGTGTTCCGGATTTTCTATAGAACAAGTCTAATTGTCGCATCTTACTCCTACATACCGAATTTCATACGAATCGCTTGAGAAATGGCTTAGTTCCCGAAGTTCCAGACCCTCGGTAGCAAATGGGGTCTTCAACCCCATATCACGCATTGGCTTTATATTTCGGTAATAAGACCGACACTTCTGTACTGCCTTATACAAAGCAACAAATCGCGACAAAGTAAGCAAAGTCCAAAGATCGGCTTGTCTATGTGTGAGCAGATAGGATAGCATGGAGCATGGCTTGATATATTTTCCAATGACTTCTGCAAAAGCTGTATGGACGAGGAAGAGGAAAAGACTATTCTTCATCTTCTCTGCACATGCACAGCTCTTTTTTTCAAAGCGTGAGCTCTATTTGGGAGCCTACTTTTACAACGACCTTAACGGATTTGCCAAGCACCAGACATCAAAAGTCAAAAGTTTTGAGGGCGTCTTGAGAGGATGTTAAGATAATATTAAAGGGGTTACTTGAGGAGGTCAAGTACAACCTCAAGGTGGTGTTGATGGGGTCTTGAGGGCGTCTTGAGGGATTTCTTGAATGGTCTTGATGGTGGTCTTAATGGCTTGAGGGCGGTTTGAGGGGAGTTTTTAGATGGTATTTAGGATTTGAGAAGAGTAAGAGAGTGTTTTAAGTGGGGTCCTGAAGGGGGTCGTATCGTAGTCTTGAGGTAGTCTTGAGAGGGTTTTTAGAGGGGTCTTCAGAGGATATTGAGGGAGTCTTTAGAATATATTGAGGTCTAAATGGGTCTTGAGGCTGGTCTTGGGGGGGTCTTAAGATGGTCTTTAGTGGAGTGTTTAGGTGGTCTTTGGGAGGGCTTGAGGGGCTTCTGAGAGGGTCTCGAGTGGAGTCTTAAGGGGGTCTTAAGCGAGTCTTGAAGTAGTCTTGAGGGGGTCTCGAGGGAGTCTTTAGGTGTTCTTGAGGGGTTCTTGAGGAGATTTTCAAAGGGTCATGAGTGGAGTCTTGAGGGGATCTTAAGAAGGTTTTGAGGTGGTCTTGAGGTGGTAATGAGGGGATTTTAAGAGGGGAGCGTGAGTGGTACCTTAAAGGGGTTTTTAGGTGATCTTGAAGGGGTTTTAGGTGGTCTTGAGGGGATCTTGAGGGGATTTTTGGAGTGTCTTGAGTAGAGTGTTAAGAGGGTTTTGTGTTGGTCTTAAGGAAACCTTAATGGGTTTTGAGAGGGTCGTGAATGGAGTCTTGAGGGGTGTTTTGAGGGGGGCCTTAATGGAATCTTAAGTGGGGTTTGAGGGGGTCTTGGGGGAGTATAAATGGGGGTATGAACGTGGTCTTAACGGGGTCTTGAGATGAGGTCTTTAGGTAGTCTTCAGAGTGGCCCCGAGGAGGTTTTGTGAGTATATTTAGAGGGGTGTCGAGGTGGTCCTTAGGTGGTCTTGAGGGTGTGGGTTGCTTTCTGTGTTCCTTTTACCAAAAATCGGGGAGTTAAATTAAAAGCATAACGGATATTAATAGCTCTTGATAACTTTATTAAATACTAAGAACAAGTATAAAAGATGAAAAGGCACGTGCGTGTCGGTATACAATTAATGAGCGAGTTGTTTTGCAATTACATTTCGCATGTACATATACGTCTCGTGTTTACACGCAGGCGTTATATTCTTGCTTGCCACAATACTCCCCTACTGAAAATCCCTAGAAATGTGGTAAAATATTTGTCAGTCCGCTTGGTTACTTCGAATGGTCCGTCGTAGCATGGTTGCAGAGGTATTCGAACTTCATCGTTTCGCACGAATACATGCATGCAATTAGACAACCCCTGTTCAACAAAAATGGAAGTTTGATCGTGATGTTTGACGGGAGTTGGTGTCAGGCTCTGCATGATGCGGCGCCACTTCCTTACAAATTCGGTTTCGTTTGGCTTGATGGTTGTTGGCGACAGAAATTCACCTGGCAATTTATTTGTAGTGCCGAATACCATTGTTGCTGGTGTAGCGTGTAAGTCTTCCTTGAAAGTAGCGCGCAGGCCAAGAAGAAGAATTTTTAAAAATTGTTTGTTGCGTTTGCCCCTGTGATATGCCGTGCAGTTTCGACATGACTGCTGCGAATAGTTTTTTGGGTACTAGCGGTCGAACTCGGTCATGTGCGATGTCAGAGTATAAGGAAATATTGTTTTCTGGAAAATTGAGTAGTTTAATAGAGAGTGTACTATTTGTATTTGTACTTGGACGTTAAATCTTCCCAATTCCAGCATCGACTTGTTGCTCCTCCGCCATGGTCAATTCCGAAGTTTTTGATATCTTTGATTCTAGACTGTGTGTCGGCTATGTCATTTTGCAGACCTGGTAGATAGTGTATGTCAGTCGATAATTGTGGCACGTAGTCTAGAAGACGAGCTTGCCTCGGCGTAGCTTTATCGAGTTTTTGATTAAAAGCGAATGTTAACGGTACATTGATAACAGTTCTCTGGGGTAAGAGATTTATCGGATCTGCGAGTCAGTTAATTTTTTTGAAAAAAATCCGAGGGGTTGTACTTCAACGTTAATGACTTGTTGCAATTCTACGCCTATTGCGAAGTCTGACGCGTCGACAGTCAATGTTAATTGTGCATTTGGAGCTGGATGAAAAAGTAATATTGCGTTCGCAAGTTCAATTTTGCATGCATCAAATGCTTCAGTAGATTGGTTGTCCCATTTGAGTGGGGGTAGAATCGTTTTTAATGTTGGCGGTTATAAGTCGCTGTAACAATATTTGGTTTTCGGTGGCATTAGGAATGAATCGGCGATAGAAGTTGATCATTCGTAAAAATCTTTTGAATCCGCGAACGTCAGTTGGCTTAGGAAATTGCTTGATCGATTCCACCTTTTGTTGTAGTGGTTTCATGCCGTGTTGACTTACTTACAACATTTTACTTCGGTTTGTTTGAATGAGCATTTTGAAAAAGCTGAAAAATTTTGCGGAGATGTTTTTCGTGCTCTTCTCCGTTTGCTGATGCCGCACAGATGTCATCGATATAAGCGAAGGCGTAATCTGTCTCAATCGAAAGAATTTTATACATGTGTCGCTGAAATGTTTGGCGTGGATTGCGCAAGCCGAAGGTCATGAATTTAAATTCATATAATCCAAACGATGTCGTTATAGTGGTCTTGGGGATGTCAGATGGCGCTATTGGGATCTGATGATACGCCCGCTGTAGGTCGATTGTAGGAAATACACGCTTTCCATGCAAGATGTGAGTAAAGTCTTGAACAAATTATATCGGGAACCGATCTGGTTGCGTTCTCGCATTGGCAATTATCGTTTTCGATGGGGAACTCGAATTCTACTCGTGCGGCATCGAGTGTCTCGGGTGACAACCTTCGGGGCCTGGCGTATACGGATGAGCCCTTCATAGTTATGTGGTGTGTGACAATCGTCGTCGTCGGCTTGCTATGCGATCCCAGCATGGTAGTATTTTTAAATTCTGTTAGGAGATTAGATACGTAAAAATACGTGTTTTACCTGGGTTTGCTTTTGTTCCATTCACTTGCAGCAATGTTGTTTCGTCGATCAATTTTCATCCACAAAAAGGCTATATTTCGATAAAAAATCGACACCGATGATTGCATTTTTGACGACTGAAACAATGAACTTCCGTGCGAATGCTCTTCGTAGTCGCAAATTGAGGATAACACTTTTTTCGCCATATGTAGTGATTTCTGAACCATTTGCAGCATATAATTTGTAAGGGTGCGATTTTTTTAAATTTTTCGTCGAATTTTGGGGGTATTACTTACACGTCGGCACCGGTGTCGGTAATAAAAATGAGATCCACGTGTTTTACGCTACCATGCTGATCGCTTGTTGATGGTGACGCTGAAATTAGTTTTTTGACTTTCGTTGTTGCGGAAGGCGCAGGACGGCCGACAGTTTTTTGCGTTGCTTGTAACATTTCCCCCCTTTGACTGATCATAAGGGGGCGGTTAACAGAAAAGGCACTTTAGGGACCCGTCGCGGTCGTTGACGGGTGTAAGGGCGCCAAGTGTAACCGCATGATGAAAGGAGATGCCGTGCACGCCTGTCGTCCGACCCCGCTACTGACCCTGCCTCATCCTCAAAGATCTCCACCCAAACGGACATCACTCCCGTCTTACGACAATAAAAAAAAAACTAATGAAAAATTGAACCTTGCGTTTTTTCTTTTTCTTTTATTGTAATGCTAGCTGATTACCCGGCGTTGCCCAGGTATTTATTCTTCCTTCCAACATTCTATTAGGCAGGTGTAGAAAAAAGAATTAAATCTATCTATAAGATAAAACTGCAGTTTTTATTAAGAACATTTATTTTAGTAAATATATTTTAAATTATAGCTATAGTATTCAAATTATAAAATAAAATTAAATAAACATACATAAAATTAATTTAAAACAAAACTTAGTTGTATACAATGTTTTTAGTTTAACCTTCAAGAATAAATAAATTTTTAGGTCAAACCAACCCAGAGCAAGCAAAATAAAATTGTCCGTGGGAAAAACATGACGATTTCATCTCTATACTCCGCACTACTTAATAAACTGTCCGACTTATTGATCATCATCGAAAACGCAAGTTTTACTGGAAATTGCAATCTCTTAAATTTAAAAGGTAGATCCGTCGAAATGAGTGCTATCCGTGGGATAAAAACTGTTTCACACTGTCCCTTTTCTGTGAAGATAGTCGCTTTAATTATATTTCCCAGCATCTCTTGTGCCGTTGCAAAGTTTTGGCGAATAATTGGAGATCAAACTGTAAGACGGTGTGGTGGACGAACTAAGTGAGTTAAGGAACTCAGTTAGATAATTACCTTTCTCATCAGTATCTACAAAGGTATCGATACACTTATATTCAGTGACTACGCCTATTAAAACGGCATGTATTTGATTGTTTATTTCGTGGTTGTCTCCATTTTTAGTAGGAAGAAAGGCCCCTTATCGCAACCGGTTCAAAATGTTGTAGTTTTAAATAAAAGCCGGATAAATAGAATTTATTAGTTCAGCGGCAGATTTCAAAAATCGATGTCAATTAAACATATCCATAAAACACTGCTACTAATCTACTTTTTCCAATTTGAAGTAGGGGCGACAATGTCCTCATACCCAAATTCGTTGCCAAATGGTCACCGAGTACCATGCTATACACAACTATTCATCTCAGCGACCCCGAAAACTATGGGATCGACACTAATATCGGTCACCCTCCCCCATCCGGGGAGACAACTCACCAATAGGAGTGTCCTACCAACACTATTAATCTCAGTGGCCTCGAGAACTATTGAATGGACACTAATATCGGTCACCCCTCCCTCTCAGTTCTCGACCCCATCCCTCTAGAGCTGTCTTAACAGCACCATTCAACTCAGCGACACCGAAAACCATAGAATCAACACTAATATCGGTCACCCCTCCCCCCTCAGTTATTGACCCCGACCCTTTAGAACTGTCTTACCATCACCATTAAACTCAGCGACCACGAAAACCATAAAATCGACACTAATATCGGTCACCCCATCCCCCTCAGTTATCGATCCCATCCCTGTAGAGCTGTCTTACCATCACCATTCAACTCAGTGACATCGAAAACCGAGAGTTAATAAAGCTACTATAGCTCTAGCTTTATTAACTCTCGGTTTCCAACTTAGTTTTTTATCCAGAATAGTCCCCAGACTTATTTGTGAAAACTAGACTAGTACCGTATAGTAGGAGTAACTCTTGGAATTTTAGTATTTATTTGTAAAGAGGACCAACTCATTTTTTCAATGGTTTACTACCAGTCCGCAGCTTTTGGCCCATTTGGTGACGTTGAGAGACCTAGGAGCTCGTGTGCCTATAATATATAATATAATAATGGAAAGTTTTTGGTAAGAACCCGTATATCTTGGCTTTAACCAGTCAGAATTTAGACTAGTTTTAAAACAATTGTGACGCGTGTCGAGTTTTTTAGAAAAAAATTTAAAAAAAAAAATTTCCAGAATTTCCACAGTTCCATATTGGTCCTGCCTACCGAGTTTCATAGAAATCGCATGGAAAATGACTTAGTTCCAGAAATTCGAGTCCCTAATGACCGTGTTCCGGATTTTCTATAGAACAAGTCTCATTGTCGCATCTTACTCCTACATAGCGAATTTCATACGAATCGCTTGAGAAATGGCTTAGTTCCCGAAGTTCCAGACCCTCGGTAGCAAATGGGGTCTTCAACCCCATATCACGCATTGGCTTTATATTTCGGTAATAAGACCGACACTTCTGTACTGCCTTATACAAAGCAACAAATCGCGACAAAGTAAGCAAAGTCCAAAGATCGGCTTGTCTATGTGTGAGCAGATAGGATAGCATGGAGCATGGCTTGATATATTTTCCAATGACTTCTGCAAAAGCTGTATGGACGAGGAAGAGGAAAAGACTATTCTTCATCTTCTCTGCACATGCACAGCTCTTTTTTTCAAAGCGTGAGCTCTATTTGGGAGCCTACTTTTACAACGACCTTAACGGATTTGCCAAGCACCAGACATCAAAAGTCAAAAGTTTTGAGGGCGTCTTGAGAGGATGTTAAGATAATATTAAAGGGGTTACTTGAGGAGGTCAAGTACAACCTCAAGGTGGTGTTGATGGGGTCTTGAGGGCGTCTTGAGGGATTTCTTGAATGGTCTTGATGGTGGTCTTTATGGCTTGAGGGCGGTTTGAGGGGAGTTTTTAGATGGTATTTAGGATTTGAGAAGAGTAAGAGAGTGTTTTAAGTGGGGTCCTGAAGGGGGTCGTATCGTAGTCTTGAGGTAGTCTTGAGAGGGTTTTTAGAGGGGTCTTCAGAGGATATTGAGGGAGTCTTTAGAATATATTGAGGTCTAAATGGGTCTTGAGGCTGGTCTTGAGGGGGTCTTAAGATGGTCTTTAGTGGAGTGTTTAGGTGGTCTTTGGGAGGGCTTGAGGGGCTTCTGAGAGGGTCTCGAGTGGAGTCTTAAGGGGGTCTTGAGCGAGTCTTGAATTAGTCTTGAGGGGGTCTCGAGGGAGTCTTTAGGTGTTCTTGAGGGGTTCTTAAGGAGATTTTCAAAGGGTCATGAGTGGAGTCTTGAGGGGATCTTAAGAAGGTTTTGAGGTGGTCTTGAGGTGGTAATGAGGGGATTTTAAGAGGGGAGAGTGAGTGGTACCTTAAAGGGGTTTTTAGGTGATCTTGAAGGGGTTTTAGGTGGTCTTGAGGGGATCTTGAGGGGATTTTTGGAGTGTCTTGAGTAGAGTGTTAAGAGGGTTTTGTGTTGGTCTTAAGGAAACCTTAATGGGTTTTGAGAGGGTCGTGAATGGAGTCTTGAGGGGTGTTTTGAGGGGGGCCTTAATGGAATCTTAAGTGGGGTTTGAGGGGGTCTTGGGGGAGTATAAATGGGGGTATGAACGTGGTCTTAACGGGGTCTTGAGATGAGGTCTTTAGGTAGTCTTCAGAGTGGCCCCGAGGAGGTTTTGTGAGTATATTTAGAGGGGTGTCGAGGTGGTCCTTAGGTGGTCTTGAGGGTGTGGGTTGCTTTCTGTGTTCCTTTTACCAAAAATCGGGGAGTTAAATTAAAAGCATAACGGATATTAATAGCTCTTGATAACTTTATTAAATACTAAGAACAAGTATAAAAGATGAAAAGGCACGTGCGTGTCGGTATACAATTAATGAGCGAGTTGTTTTGCAATTACATTTCGCATGTACATATACGTCTCGTGTTTACACGCAGGCGTTATATTCTTGCTTGCCACAATACTCCCCTACTGAAAATCCCTAGAAATGTGGTAAAATATTTGTCAGTCCGCTTGGTTACTTCGAATGGTCCGTCGTAGCATGGTTGCAGAGGTATTCGAACTTCATCGTTTCGCACGAATACATGCATGCAATTAGACAACCCCTGTTCAACAAAAATGGAAGTTTGATCGTGATGTTTGACGGGAGTTGGTGTCAGGCTCTGCATGATGCGGCGCCACTTCCTTACAAATTCGGTTTCGTTTGGCTTGATGGTTGTTGGCGACAGAAATTCACCTGGCAATTTATTTGTAGTGCCGAATACCATTGTTGCTGGTGTAGCGTGTAAGTCTTCCTTGAAAGTAGCGCGCAGGCCAAGAAGAAGAATTTTTAAAAATTGTTTGTTGCGTTTGCCCCTGTGATATGCCGTGCAGTTTCGACATGACTGCTGCGAATAGTTTTTTGGGTACTAGCGGTCGAACTCGGTCATGTGCGATGTCAGAGTATAAGGAAATATTGTTTTCTGGAAAATTGAGTAGTTTAATAGAGAGTGTACTATTTGTATTTGTACTTGGACGTTAAATCTTCCCAATTCCAGCATCGACTTGTTGCTCCTCCGCCATGGTCAATTCCCAAGTTTTTGATATCTTTGATTCTAGACTGTGTGTCGGCTATGTCATTTTGCAGACCTGGTAGATAGTGTATGTCAGTCGATAATTGTGGCACGTAGTCTAGAAGACGAGCTTGCCTCGGTGTAGCTTTATCGAGTTTTTGATTAAAAGCGAATGTTAACGGTACATTGATAACAGTTCTCTGGGGTAAGAGATTTATCGGATCTGCGAGTCAGTTAATTTTTTTGAAAAAAATCCGAGGGGTTGTACTTCAACGTTAATGACTTGTTGCAATTCTACGCCTATTGCGAAGTCTGACGCGTCGACAGTCAATGTTAATTGTGCATTTGGAGCTGGATGAAAAAGTAATATTGCGTTCGCAAGTTCAATTTTGCATGCATCAAATGCTTCAGTAGATTGGTTGTCCCATTTGAGTGGGGGTAGAATCGTTTTTAATGTTGGCGGTTATAAGTCGCTGTAACACTATTTGGTTTTCGGTGGCATTAGGAATGAATCGGCGATAGAAGTTGATCATTCGTAAAAATCTTTTGAATCCGCGAACGTCAGTTGGCTTAGGAAATTGCTTGATCGATTCCACCTTTTGTTGTAGTGGTTTCATGCCGTGTTGACTTACTTACAACATTTTACTTCGGTTTGTTTGAATGAGCATTTTGAAAAAGCTGAAAAATTTTGCGGAGATGTTTTTCGTGCTCTTCTCCGTTTGCTGATGCCGCACAGATGTCATCGATATAAGCGAAGGCGTAATCTGTCTCAATCGAAAGAATTTTATACATGTGTCGCTGAAATGTTTGGCGTGGATTGCGCAAGCCGAAGGTCATGAATTTAAATTCATATAATCCAAACGATGTCGTTATAGTGGTCTTGGGGATGTCAGATGGCGCTATTGGGATCTGATGATACGCCCGCTGTAGGTCGATTGTAGGAAATACACGCTTTCCATGCAAGATGTGAGTAAAGTCTTGAACAAATTATATCGGGAACCGATCTGGTTGCGTTCTCGCATTGGCAATTATCGTTTTCGATGGGGAACTCGAATTCTACTCGTGCGGCATCGAGTGTCTCGGGTGACAACCTTCGGGGCCTGGCGTATACGGATGAGCCCTTCATAGTTATGTGGTGTGTGACAATCGTCGTCGTCGGCTTGCTATGCGATCCCAGCATGGTAATATTTTTAAATTCTGTTAGGAGATTAGATACGTAAAAATACGTGTTTTACCTGGGTTTGCTTTTGTTCCATTCACTTGCAGCAATGTTGTTTCGTCGATCAATTTTCATCCACAAAAAGGCTATATTTCGATAAAAAATCGACACCGATGATTGCATTTTTGACGACTGAAACAATGAACTTCCGTGCGAATGCTCTTCGTAGTCGCAAATTGAGGATAACACTTTTTTCGCCATATGTAGTGATTTCTGAACCATTTGCAGCATATAATTTGTAAGGGTGCGATTTTTTTAAATTTTTCGTCGAATTTTGGGGGTATTACTTACACGTCGGCACCGGTGTCGGTAATAAAAATGAGATCCACGTGTTTTACGCTACCATGCTGATCGCTTGTTGATGGTGACGCTGAAATTAGTTTTTTGACTTTCGTTGTTGCGGAAGGCGCAGGACGGCCGACAGTTTTTTGCGTTGCTTGTAACATTTCCCCCCTTTGACTGATCATAAGGGGGCGGTTAACAGAAAAGGCACTTTAGGGACCCGTCGCGGTCGTTGATGGGTGTAAGGGCGCCAAGTGTAACCGCATGATGAAAGGAGATGCCGTGCACGCCTGTCGTCCAACCCCGCTACTGACCCTGCCTCATCCTCAAAGATCTCCACCCAAACGGACATCACTCCCGTCTTACGACAATAAAAAAAAACCAATGAAAAATTGAACCTTGCGTTTTTTCTTTTTCTTTTATTGTAATGCTAGCTGATTACCCGGCGTTGCCCAGGTATTTATTCTTCCTTCCCACATTCTATTAGGCAGGTGTAGAAAAAAGAATGAAATCTATCTATAAGGTAAAACTGCAGTTTTTATTAAGAACATTTATTTTAGTAAATATATTTTAAATTATAGCTATAGTATTCAAATTATAAAATAAAATTAAATAAACATACATAAAATTAATTTAAAACAAAACTTAGTTGTATACAATGTTTTTAGTTTAACCTTCAAGAATAAATAAATTTTTAGGTCAAACCAACCCAGAGCAAGCAAAATAAAATTGTCCGTGGGAAAAACATGACGATTTCATCTCTATACTCCGCACTACTTAATAAACTGTCCGACTTATTGATCATCATCGAAAACGCAAGTTTTACTGGAAATTGCAATCTCTTAAATTTAAAAAGTAGATCCGTCGAAATGAGTGCTATCCGTGGGATAAAAACTGTTTCACACTGTCCCTTTTCTGTGAAGATAGTTGCTTTAATTATATTTCCCAGCATCTCTTGTGCCGTTGCAAAGTTTTGGGGAATAATTGGAGATCAAACTGTAAGACGGTGTGGTGGACGAACTAAGTGAGTTAAGGAACTCAGTTAGATAATTACCTTTCTCATCAGTATCTACAAAGGTATCGATACACTTATATTCAGTGACTACGCCTATTAAAATGGCATGTATTTGATTGTTTATTTCGTGGTTGTCTCCATTTTTAGTAGGAAGAAAGGCCCCTTATCGCAACCGGTTCAAAATGTTGTAGTTTTAAATAAAAGCCGGATAAATAGAATTTATTAGTTCAGCGGCAGATTTCAAAAATCGATGTCAATTAAACATATCCATAAAACACTGCTACTAATCTACTTTTTCCAATTTGAAGTAGGGGCGACAATGTCCTCATACCCAAATTCGTTGCCAAATGGTCACCGAGTACCATGCTATACACAACTATTCATCTCAGCGACCCCGAAAACTATGGGATCGACACTAATATCGGTCACCCTCCCCCATCCGGGGAGACAACTCACCAATAGGAGTGTCCTACCAACACTATTAATCTCAGTGGCCTCGAGAACTATTGAATGGACACTAATATCGGTCACCCCTCCCTCTCAGTTCTCGACCCCATCCCTCTAGAGCTGTCTTAACAGCACCATTCAACTCAGCGACACCGAAAACCATAGAATCAACACTAATATCGGTCACCCCTCCCCCCTCAGTTATTGACCCCGACCCTTTAGAACTGTCTTACCATCACCATTAAACTCAGCGACCACGAAAACCATAAAATCGACACTAATATCGGTCACCCCATCCCCCTCAGTTATCGATCCCATCCCTGTAGAGCTGTCTTACCATCACCATTCAACTCAGTGACATCGAAAACCATAGAATCAACACTAATATCGGTCATCCCCCCCCCCCCACCACACAGTTATTGACCACATCCCTCTAGAGCTGACTTACCATCACCATTCAACTCAGCGACCACGAAAACCATAAAATCGACACTAATATCGGTCACCCCCTTCCCTCAGTTATTAATACCATCCCTCTAGAGCTGTCTTACCATTACCATTCAAATCAGCGACCACGAAAAACATAGAATCAACACTTATATCGGTCACCCACCCCCCTCAGTTATCGACCCCATCCCTGTAGAGCTGTCTTACCATCACCATTCAACTTAGCGACCACGAAAACCATAAAATCGATACTAATATCGGTCACCCCATCCCCCTCAGTTATCGACCACATCCCTGTAGAGCTGACTTACCATCACCATTCAACTCAGCGACCACGAAAACCATAGAATCAACACTTATATTGGTCACCCCACCCCCTCAGTTATCGATCCCATCCCTCTAGAGCTGTCTTACAATTTACCATTCAACTCAGTGCCACCGAAAACAATAGAATCGACACTAATATCGGTCACCCCCCCACCCACACAGTTATCGAACCCATCCCTGTAGAGCTGTCTTACCATCACCATTCAACTCAGTGACACCGAAAACCATAGAATCAACACTAATATCGGTCACCCCCCTCCGTTGTTGACCCCATCCCTCTAGAGCTGTCTTTCCATCACCATTCAACTCAGCGACCACGAAAACCATAGAATCAACACTAATATCGGTCACCCCATCCCCCTCAGTTATCGACCCCATCCCTGTAGAGCTGTCTTACCATCACCATTCAACTTAGCGACCACGAAAACCATAAAATCGATACTAATATCGGTCACCCCATCCCCCTCAGTTATCGACCCCATCCCTGTAGAGCTGTATTACCATCACCGTTCAACTCAGTGACACCGAAAATTATAGAATCAACACTAATATCGGTCACCCCCCCCCCCGCCCCTCAGTTACTGACCCCATCCCTCTAGAGCTGTCTTACCATTACCATCCAAATGAGCGACCACGAAAACCATAGAATCAACACTTATATTGGTCACCCCACCCTCTCAGTTATCGATCCCATCCCTATAGAACTGTCTTACCAATTACCATTCAACTCAGTGACACCGAAAACAATAGAATCGACACTAATATCGGTCACCCCCCCACCCACACAGTTATCGACCCCATCTGTCTAGAGCTGTCTTACCATCACCATTCAAATCAGCGACCATGAAAACCCTAAAATCGACACTAATTTTGGTCACCCCCCCCTCCCACAGTAATCGACCCCATCCCCCTAGAGCTGTCTTACCATCAGCATTCAACTCAGCGACCACGAAAACTATAGAATCAACACTAATATCGGTCTCACCGATCTCTCGGTCCACGAAAACAATAAAATCGATACTAATATCCGTCACCCCATCCCCCTCAGTTATCAACCCCATCCCTGTAGAGCTGTCTTATTATCACCATTCAACTTAGTGACACCGAAAACCAAAGAATCGACACTAATATCGGTCACCCCCCCCCCCCCCCACCAACAACACAGTTATGGACCCATCCGTCTACAGCTGTCTTACCATCACCATTCAACTCAGCGACCACGAAAACCATAAAATCGACAGTAATATCGGTCGACCCCCCCCCCCTCCTCCCACAGTAATCGACCCCTTCCCCCGTAGAGCTGTCTTACCATCAGCATTCAACTCAGCGACCACGAAAACTATAGAATCAACACTTATATCGGTCACCCCCCCCGCTCAGTTATCGACCCCATCCCTCTAGAGCTGTCTTACCATTACCATCCAAATGAGCGACCACGAAAACCATAGAAACAACACTTATATTGGTCACCCCATCCCCTCAGTTATCGATCCCATCCCTATAGAACTGTCTTACCAATTACCATTCAACTCAGTGACACCGAAAACAATAGAATCGACACTAATATCGGTCACCCCCCCACCCACACAGTTATCGACCCCATCCGTCTAGAGCTGTTTTACCATCACCATTCAACTCAGCGACCATGAAAACCCTGACATCAACACTAATATTGGTCACCCCCCCACCCACACAGTTATCGAACCCATCCCTGTAGAGCTGTCTTACCATCACCATTCAACTCAGTGACACCGAAAACCATAGAATCAACACTAATATCGGTCACCCCCCTCCGTTGTTGACCCCATCCCTCTAGAGCTGTCTTTCCATCACCATTCAACTCAGCGACCACGAAAACCATAAAATCGACACTAATATCGGTCACCCCATCCCCCTCAGTTATCGACCCCATCCCCATAGAGCTGTCTTACCATCAGCATTCAACTCAGCGACCACGAAAACCATAGAATCAACACTAATATCGGTCACCCCATCCCCCTCAGTTATCGACCCCATCCCTGTAGAGCTGTCTTACCATCACCATTCAACTTAGCGACCACGAAAACCATAAAATCGATACTAATATCGGTCACCCCATCCCCCTCAGTTATCGACCCCATCCTTGTAGAGCTGTATTACCATCACCGTTCAACTCAGTGACACCGAAAATTATAGAATCAACACTAATATCGGTCACCCCCCCCCCGCCCCTCAGTTACTGACCCCATCCCTCTAGAGCTGTCTTACCATTACCATCCAAATGAGCGACCACGAAAACCATAGAATCAACACTTATATTGGTCACCCCACCCTCTCAGTTATCGATCCCATCCCTATAGAACTGTCTTACCAATTACCATTCAACTCAGTGACACCGAAAACAATAGAATCGACACTAATATCGGTCACCCCCCCACCCACACAGTTATCGACCCCATCTGTCTAGAGCTGTCTTACCATCACCATTCAAATCAGCGACCATGAAAACCCTAAAATCGAAACTAATTTTGGTCACCCCCCCCTCCCACAGCAATCGACCCCATCCCCCTAGAACTGTCTTACCATCAGCATTCAACTCAGCGACCACGAAAACTATAGAATCAACACTAATATCGGTCTCCCCGATCTCTCGGTCCACGAAAACAATAAAATCGATACTAATATCCGTCACCCCATCCCCCTCAGTTATCAACCCCATCCCTGTAGAGCTGTCTTATTATCACCATTCAACTTAGTGACACCGAAAACCAAAGAATCGACACTAATATCGGTCACCCCCCCCCCCCCAACAACACAGTTATGGACCCATCCGTCTACAGCTGTCTTACCATCACCATTCAACTCAGCGACCACGAAAACCATAAAATCGACAGTAATATCGGTCGACCCCCCCCCCCCTCCTCCCACAGTAATCGACCCCTTCCCCCGTAGAGCTGTCTTACCATCAGCATTCAACTCAGCGACCACGAAAACTATAGAATCAACACTTATATCGGTCACCCCACCCGCTCAGTTATCGACCCCATCCCTCTAGAGCTGTCTTCCCATCACCATTCAACTCAGTGACACCGAAAACCATAGAATCGACACTAATATCGGACCCCCCTCCCACACTGTTATCTACCCCATCCGTCTAGAGCTGCCTTACCATCACCATTCAACTCAGTGCCACCGAAAACCATAGAATCGACACTAATATCGGTCACCCCTCGCACCAACACTGTTATCTACCCCATCCGTCTAGAGCTGTCTTACCATCACCATTCAACTCAGTGACACCGAAAACCATAGAATCGACACTAATATCGGTCACCCCCCCACCAGCACAGTTATCGACCCATCCGTCTACAGATGTCTTACCATCACCATTCAACTCAGCGACCACGAAAACCATAAAATCGACCCCATCCCTCTAGAGCTGTCTTACCATCACCATTCAACTCAGTGACACCGAAAACCATAGAATCGACTCTAATATCGGTCACCCCACCACACTGTTATCTACCCCATCCGTCTAGAGCTGTCTTACCATCACCATTCAACTCAGCGACCACGAAAACCATAAAATCGACACTAATATCGGTCAACCCCCCCCCCTCCTCCCTCAGTAATCGACCCCTCCCCCCAAGAGCTTACCATCAGAATTAAACTCAGCGACCACGAAAACTATAGAATCAACACTAATATCGGTCTCCCCCCTCACAGTTATCGACCTCATCACTGTAGAGCTGTCTTACCATCACCATTCAACTCAGCGACCACGAAAACCATAAAATCGACACTAATATCGGTCAACCCCCCCCCCCATCCTCCCTCAGTAATCGACCCCTTCCCCCAAGAGCGGTCTTACCATCAGAATTAAACTCAGCGACCACGAAAACTATAGAATCAACACTAATATCGGTCTCCCCCCTCACAGTTATCGACCTCATCACTGTAGAGCTGTCTTACCATCACCATTTAACTCAGCGACACCAAAAACCATAGAACAACACTAATATCGGTCACCCCCCCCCCCACCCACACAGTTATCGACCCCATCTGTCTAGAGCTGTCTTACCATCACCATTCAACTCAGCGACCATGAAAACCCTAAAATCGACACTAATTTTGGTCACCCCCCCTCACACAGTTATCGAACCCATCCCTGTAGAGCTGTCTTACCATCACCATTCAACTCAGTGACACCGAAAACCATAGAATCAACACTAATATCGGTCACCCCCCTCAGTTGTTGACCCCATCCCTCTAGAGCTGTCTTACCAATTACCATTCAACTCAGTGCCACCGAAAACAATAGAATCGACACTAATATCGGTCACCCCCCCACCCACACAGTTATCGAACCCATCCCTGTAGAGCTGTCTTACCATCACCATTCAACTCAGTGACACCGAAAACCATAGAATCAACACTAATATCGGTCACCCCCCTTAGTTGTTGACCCCATCCCTCTAGAGCTGTCTTTCCATCACCATTCAACTCAGCGACCACGAAAACCATAAAATCGACACTAATATCGGTCACCCCATCCCCCTCAGTTATCGACCCCATCCCCATAGAGCTGTCTTACCATCAGCATTCAACTCAGCGACCACGAAAACCATAGAATCAACACTAATATCGGTCACCCCATCCCCCTCAGTTATCGACCCCATCCCTGTAGAGCTGTCTTACCATCACCATTCAACTTAGCGACCACGAAAACCATAAAATCGATACTAATATCGGTCACCCCATCCCCCTCAGTTATCGACCCCATCCCTGTAGAGCTGTATTACCATCACCGTTCAACTCAGTGACACCGAAAATTATAGAATCAACACTAATATCGGTCACCCCCCCCCCCCCCGCCCCTCAGTTACTGACCCCATCCCTCTAGAGCTGTCTTACCATTACCATCCAAATGAGCGACCACGAAAACCATAGAATCAACACTTATATTGGTCACCCCACCCCCTCAGTTATCGATCCCATCCCTATATAACTGTCTTACCAATTACCATTCAACTCAGTGACACCGAAAACAATAGAATCGACACTAATATCGGTCACCCCCCCACCCACACAGTTATCGACCCCATCTGTCTAGAGCTGTCTTACCATCACCATTCAAATCAGCGACCATGAAAACCCTAAAATCGACACTAATTTTGGTCACCCCCCCCCTCCCACAGTAATCGACCCCATCCCCCTAGAGCTGTCTTACCATCAGCATTCAACTCAGCGACCACGAAAACTATAGAATCAACACTAATATCGGTCTCCCCGATCTCCCGGTCCACGAAAACCATAAAATCGATACTAATATCCGTCACCCCATCCCCCTCAGTTATCAACCCCATCCCTGTAGAGCTGTCTTATTATCACCATTCAACTTAGTGACACCGAAAACCAAAGAATCGACACTAATATCGGTCACCCCCCCCCCCACAACACAGTTATGGACCCATCCGTCTACAGCTGTCTTACCATCACCATTCAACTCAGCGACCACGAAAACCATAACATCGACAGTAATATCGGTCGACCCCCCCCTCCTCCCACAGTAATCGACCCCTTCCCCCGTAGAGCTGTCTTACCATCAGCATTCAACTCAGCGACCACGAAAACTATAGAATCAACACTTATATCGGTCACCCCCACCCCGCTCAGATATCGACCCCATCCCTCTAGAGCTGTCTTACCATCACCATTCAACTCAGTGACACCGAAAACCATAGAATCGACACTAATATCGGACCCCCCTCCCACACTGTTATCTACCCCATCCGTCTAGAGCTGCCTTACCATCACCATTCAACTCAGTGCCACCGAAAACCATAGAATCGACACTAATATCGGTCACCCCCCCCACCAACACTGTTATCTACCCCATCCGTCTAGAGCTGTCTTACCATCACCATTCAACTCAGTGACACCGAAAACCATAGAATCGACACTAATATCGGTCACCCCCCCACCAGCACAGTTATCGACCCATCCGTCTACAGATGTCTTACCATCACCATTCAACTCAGCGACCACGAAAACCATAAAATCGACCCCATCCCTCTAGAGCTGTCTTACCATCACCATTCAACTCAGTGACACCGAAAACCATAGAATCGACTCTAATATCGGTCACCCCACCACACTGTTATCTACCCCATCCGTCTAGAGCTGTCTTACCATCACCATTCAACTCAGCGACCACGAAAACCATAAAATCGACACTAATATCGGTCAACCCCCCCCCCCTCCACCCTCAGTAATCGACCCCTTCCCCCAAGAGCGGTCTTACCATCAGAATTATACTCAGCGACCACGAAAACCATAAAATCGATACTAATATCGGTCACCCCATCCCCCTCAGTTATCGATCCCATCCCTCTAGAGCTGTCTTACCAATTACCATACAACTCAGTGCCACCGAAAACAATAGAATCGACACTAATATCGGTCACCCCCCCACCCACACAGTTATCGAACCCATCCCTGTAGAGCTGTCTTATCATCACCATTCAACTCAGTGACACCGAAAACCATAGAATCAACACTAATATCGGTCACCCCCCTCAGTTGTTGACCCCATCCCTCTAGAGCTGTCTTACCATCACCATTCAACTCAGCGACCACGAAAACCATAAAATCGACACTAATATCGGTCACCCCATCCCCCTCAGTTATCGACCCCATCCCTGTAGAGCTGTCTTACCATCACCATTCAACTTAGCGACCACGAAAACCATAAAATCGATACTAATATCGGTCACCCCATCCCCCTCAGTTATCGACCCCATCCCTGTAGAGCTGTATTACCATCACCGTTCAACTCAGCGACACCGAAAATTATAGAATCAACACTAATATCGGTCACCCCCCCCCCGCCCCTCAGTTACTGACCCCATCCCTCGAGAGCTGTCTTACCATTACCATCCAAATGAGCGACCACGAAAACCATAGAATCAACACTTATATTGGTCACCCCACCCCCTCAGTTATCGATCCCATCCCTATAGAACTGTCTTACCAATTACCATTCAACTCAGTGACACCGAAAACAATAGAATCGACACTAATATCGGTTACCCCTCCACCCACACAGTTATCGACCCCATCTGTCTAGAGCTGTCTTACCATCACCATTCAACTCAGCGACCATGAAAACCCTAAAATCGACACTAATTTTGGTCACCACCCCTCCCACAGTAATCGACCCCATCCCCCTAGAGCTGTCTTACCATCAGCATTCAACTCAGCGACCACGAAAACTATAGAATCAACACTAATATCGGTCTCCCCGATCTCCCGGTCCACGAAAACCATAAAATCGATACTAATATCCGTCACCCCTTCCACCTCAGTTATCAACCCCATCCCTGTAGAGCTGTCTTATTATCACCATTCACCTTAGTGACACCGAAAACCAAAGAATCGACACTAATATCGGTCACCCCCCCCCAACACAGTTATGGACCCATCAGTCTACAGCTGTCTTACCATCACCATTCAACTCAGCGACCACGAAAACCATAAAATCGACAGTAATATCGGTCAACCCCCCCCCTCCACCCACAGTAATCGACCCCTTCCCCCGTAGAGCTGTCTTACCATCAGCATTCAACTCAGCGACCACGAAAACTATAGAATCAACACTTATATCGGTCACCCCCCCCCCGCTCAGTTATCGACCCCATCCTTCTAGAGCTGTCTTACCATCACCATTCAACTCAGTGACACCGAAAACCATAGAATCGACACTAATATCGGACCCCCCTCCCACACTGTTATCTACCACATCCGTCTAGAGCTGTCTTACCATCACCATTCAACTCAGTGACACCGAAAACCATAGAATCGACACTAATATCGGTCACCCCCCCCCCACCAACACTGTTATCTACCCCATCCATCTAGAGCTGTCTTACCATCACCATTCAACTCAGTGACACCGAAAACCATAGAATCGACACTAATATCGGTCACCCCCCCCCCCACCAGCACAGTTATCGACCCATCCGTCTACAGATGTCTTACCATCACCATTCAACTCAGCGACCACGAAAACCATAAAATCGACCCCATCCCTCTAGAGCTGTCTTACCATCACCATTCAACTCAGTGACACCGAAAACCATAGAATCGACTCTAATATCGGTCACCCCACCACACTGTTATCTACCCCATCCGTCTAGAGCTGTCTTACCATCACCATTCAACTCAGCGACCACGAAAACCATAAAATCGACACTAATATCGGTCAACCCCCCCCCTCCTCCCTCAGTAATCGACCCCTCCCCCCAAGAGCTTACCATCAGAATTAAACTCAGCGACCACGAAAACTATAGAATCAACACTAATATCGGTCTCCCCCCCTCACAGTTATCGACCTCATCACTGTAGAGCTGTCTTACCATCACCATTTAACTCAGCGACACCAAAAACCATAGAACAACACTAATATCGGTCACCCCACCCCCCTCAGTTATCGACCCCATCCCAATAGAGCTGTCTTACCATCACCATTCAACTCAGCGACCACGAAAACCATAACATCGACACTATTATCGATCACCCACCCCCCTGCGGGAATATAACTCACCCATAGGAGTGTACTACCTGCACTATTCGTCTCGACGATACCGAAAACGGTGGGTCCGACACTTAAATCGTCTGCCACTCCTCCTCCAGCCAAAAAATGTGCTACCCCCCACCACCTATATTTGATTCCACATAGTAACTTATATGTATACCAAGTTTGCTTGAAATTGGTCAAGGCGTTCCAGAGCTAGTTAGGCACAAATATACAAATATACAAATATATATACAAATAAATTCTCTATTTTATATACAGGGTGTACAAGAATTCGTGGCACAAACGAAGCAGGGTAATAGCGGAGGTCATTTCCAACCAAAATAGCCAAATGAAGTTTTAGCGAATTGTTGATGGTTAAAAAGTTATTCCATTTTTAGTATTTTTGGGTAAAATCGCATACGCCGCCGCTAAAAAATTAATTTAAAAAAAAACCAACAGTTCTTTTGTTTATGTTTATTTTTTAATACGATCTGGAAGAGTGTGCCTTTTTAATAAAGTCATTTTTATAAACTTTATTATCTGCTGTCAAATAAAAACAATAGATTTGTGATGTCGTTTTGTTTCCCAAAATTTTTTGATTGATTTTTAAGTAGCTCTGGCGGAAAAATAATGTACTACAGAAAGTTGAACGACTATCAGAAAAACCTTGCGACATTAATGCAGATTCTTAAATGGTATCACACATAGGAATATTCAAAACAGAATGGTTTTTATCAATTGTTTTGTGGTGTACGTAGAGTTTTAAAACATAGATACGTACTTTCGACCTTACATCACTTTACACACTGTAACCCTTGAAAAAGCTACAATATCACTGTATTTTGATAGAAAACTAAATCTTTAAGGTAAAAAAAATGTAATTTTTTTTAAATTCTTAAAACCATTACCGATATAAAAGTCGTCAAAGTCAAAAAAAGAAAGGTTTTTTTAAAATTTTATTTTCAAACGCGATAATTTCGAAAAATGATCTAGGATAATTTTTTTTGACAAGTGCAGTATTAAAGCCCATTGAATTTTCTACAACTTCACCTCATAATATTTCTTCAATAGGTCAACAGGAACAGGATTAAAATTGAAAGTTTGTGAAATGATTGAAAACGTACTTTTGATCTTACATGCTCTACACCCTATAAAACTTGAACACTTCCAGCTACAAGGTTACTGTTAATCTTTTTTGAAGGAGAATTAAATTTTTAAGATTAAGCAATGTACATTTTTTAAATTATTTAAGCCATACCGACTCCATTTTCATGTGTCCATTTTAACCACTCACTCATGTGTCCACTCACAAAATTAAGTCCTTCTAGGCAAGTCCGTTTGAAGCAGATTATGCACTGGAGTGGAGTGGTAAGAGTGCATCCATTCAACGGTAATTTTGTTGCACCGTTGCACCGTTGCTGCACTATCTCGCTCTTGTTGACCGAATCCACAAACATTGTGCCATGGATTTTTAGGAAATTGAACACACTTTAATATAACATTTGTCAAAAAAAATGTATCCGAGAGAATTTCTCGAAACAATCGCGTTTTTAAATACAATTTCTATTTTTAATATGAATTTTGACTTTGACGATCTTTAGATCGGTATGGCTTAAATAATTTAAAAAATGTACATTGCTTAATCTTAAAAATTTAATTCTCATTCAAAAAAATTAACAGTAATCTTGTAACTGGAAGTGTTCAAGTTTTATAGGGTGTAAAGGATGTAAGATCAAAAGTACGTTTTCAATCATTTCACAAACTTTCAATTTCAATCCTGTTCCTGTTAACCTATTGCAGAAATATTATGAAGTGAAGTTGTAGAAAATTAAATGGGCTTTAATACTGCATTTGTCAAAAAAAAATTATCCAAGATCATTTTTCGAAATAATCGCGTTGGAAAATAAAATTTTAGAAAAACCTTTCTTTTTTTTACTTTGACGACGTTTATATCGGTAATGGTTTTAAGAATTTAAAAACAAAATTAAATTTTTTTGACCTTAAAGATTTAGTTTTCTATCAAAATAGACCAACAGTTATATTGTAGCTTGTTCAAGGGTTACAGTGTGTAAAGTGATGTAAGATCAAAAGTACGTATCTCTGTTTTAAAACTCTACGTACACCACAAAACAATTGATAAAAACCATTCCGTTTTGAATATTCCTATGTGTGATACCATTTAAGAATTTGCATTAATGTCGCAAGTTTTTCTGATAGTCCTTCAACTTTCTGTAGTACGTTGTTTTTCCGCCAGAGCTACTTAAGAATCAATCAAAAAATTTTGGGAAACAAAAAGACATCACAAATCTATTGTTTTAATTTGACAGAAGATAATAAAGTTTATAAAAATGACTTTATTAAAAAGGCACACTCTTCCAGATCGTATTAAAAAATAAACATAAACAAAAGAACTGTTGGTTTTTTTAAATTAATTTTTTAGCGGCGGCGTATGCGATTTTACCCAAAAATACTAAAAATAGAATAACTTTTTAACCATCAACAATTCCATAAAACTTCATTTGACTATTTTGGTTGGAAATAACCTCCGCTATTACCCTGCTTCGTTTGTGCCACGAATTCTTGTACACCCTGTATATAGATAAAATAGTATAAGATGGTAGCGAAAAAAAATATACGGGGGGTTTGGTGCACCAGCCAAAGTGCATATTAATGAGAATAATTAATCAAAACTTAGGTGTACTATATATATATATACTGTATGTATGTAAAGAAAACAAAATACCTTACTACTTGACATCTAGCTTAAAAATTACAATATTTGTTGTTGATTATATTAATGACGCTGCCGAAGCTGACAATGATGATTCGATGACGATACTGCTGAGGCTGACAATGATGATTTGATGATGATGATGATTTTGACTGATGATACTGCTGAGGCTGACAACGATGGTGACTTCGATACGATCTCGGTTCTTAGAGAAACCAAGGCAATATACCCCTCAGAAGTATGCACAATATTGGGACACACAGCTAACCAACCGATGACCAGCGGCCGCGATGATGAACAAAAGACACGATCGGCAATACAACCAAAAATCAGCATTGCGAAAACGGATATTAATAGCAACCGACGACGATTACAGGGAGAACTGCATATCGACCACGCTCTTGCACTTCCACAGACCGACGAGCGACGACTTTGTTTGAGTTGACTGCAGCGAAGAAATTGATAGTTTTATTTTGTATTATCTTGGGAGAATTAAATACGATGCACTTTTGATTGTTGTATTATCTCGAGAGAAATAAGTACGATGCAATTTTCTCCCTTTCGATGATGTTCGCACAAAAAAAAAATTGCACAGTACTTTTCACTTTACATGAAAATGGCCTTCGACGCGTTTATTTCTATTGCTTTTTCATAAAATCGGATCACTCTTCGAAACAATTTACCAAGAATTCATTTTAAATGTAAAAATATTGCAACTTTATTCCATATATTTTTATGGAAAATTATGAAAAATTAATTTAACACCGCAAATAACGTAAGCAAAAAAAAAACAGTTACCAACGACCCTTTACGTTTGCAGAGAGAACTTCTTCACCGAATACCACCGAATGTAAATTGCAGACCAAATGCTATTGCCGATATTAACTTCATGTGATAAGAATGGAACGCAAATTTCCGATTTCACCACGAATTTCGAATGAGTTTATCATTCGCAAATAAAAATTTTCAAAACTTCTTTCCTGGCTCCTGTTAAAACTGACAAGGATCTTGCTGAGCACCTTCTCGATTCACATTCGATTTATAATACGACTCTCTCACGCGAACTCCGTGACTTTCGTGTCCGGGTAGATGGCGAATTTAGCGACGGCGACGAACCAAATGAAAACGTGGTGGGGTGCTCCTTAATATCAATTTATACGTGTTAAATTCTTTTTGTGTTTAGGTACTTAACGATTACAAAATTGTATTATGCGTTTTATAATCTTATATATTATAATTTAAAATTTTATAATATTTGAAAATAAGAAGGAAACGATACACCGTGGTAAGAGTAACCGGTGTAATACTACTAATATAAATTTAATATTTTTGGTTTTTAATGTATTGCCATTTATCATATTTACACCGAACCAATAAGAAAAAAATACAAACGATGTGTGGATCTCCAAAAAATGCCAATAAGAAAAAAAATGTCTCGTCCATGTTTTCTTTCTCACCATCGAGGTGTAGCTTATATTTAAGTTACAATGGGTTAAAATAAATTTATTGATTCAGATTCAAATGGATATAATAATAAAAAAAAAACTTATTAAAAGTGAATTTTAATGTAGAATTATAAATTTTAAATGTCGTGTCTACATTTTTTTTCCTCTCGAAAACAAAGAAAAAAAAACACGACTTGTTCGTTAAAAAGCGGAAGGAAGAAGGTCTCGTCATCTTTTTTTCTTCTCTTTCTCCTTCTCATATTCGTCAAAAGGAAATGATTGTTTTGTCATGTTGGCATTAATGATTGTACGCAATCAAAAAATTATAATAAATTTTATTTAAAATAATTGAAAATATTTTTTCATATTTTCATTTTAATTAAAAATTAACTTTTTTCTTTTATTTCAAATTGTGTTTAATACCATTCAGTATTTATTGTTGTGTTAAAAATTTTCAAGAATACTTTTTGATATCTATAACTGTATTGGTAAAGATCGTTAAAGAAAGCAATCCACTTTCTTAAAAAGAACAAATTGGTCATTTGTAGAATTCAAGAATATCAACAAAAGTGGTGTAGATTTACCAACCAAAGCGGAAACAATCGCCGATTTATAATCGCTGTGTCTGGTGCAGTTGGATAATTTAAACGACAAGAATATCACACTGAATCACCAAAAGAAGTCAAATAAAATCCTTGCGACAAAAATTGCTGTACTCGAACAGCGGATACAGGCAATGGTTTCTCACCATCACATATTATTTTGCACGGATATTGTTCATCAAGCGTGGATACTGCTGACAGCAATACCATCATCTCGTAACGTTACCGAAGATTCGGGCACAAAAAAGCAGTTACGTTAAAAAGTATTTTTATTCAAGTTTTTCAATTTTTTAAAAAATTTATTTTATTTGAGTTAGTTTTTAGAATTAGAATTTTTATTGACTTTCTGTCTCAGTAGCTGTGCGTGCCATTTTCGTTTGTTAGGCCTGGTACTACAAACCAATCAGTAACGTTTTCACTGTTGAGTGGTTGGTTCGTAGAAATTCTTCTTATTGTTGTTATTTTTAATATTTTTTTATTTTTTATTTTATTCTTATCTTATTTTACGTATATTTTCATCATCTTGACGGGTTCGGTATTTTTACTTTGTAAAATGAATTATTTTGAAATTCATTTCACAAATATTCGCGGCATTAAAAATAATTTCAACTCGATCGTAGCACATCTTGACGCGAATAAACCTGCGGTTCTAAGTTTATGTGAAACGCAGGCCTCTTATATGGGTACCCCAAAAGATTTTTATTGTCCGGGGTATTCTCGTGTCGACTGTTTGGTTCCACATCGTGGGGTTATTTTATTTATACGAGATGACATCCGTTTTAGTGTACCTAATTTTAATATTCCAAACAGTAATCCCATGTTCAATACGATATGGATTGAAATTTTAATTTCAAACCATTCGATGTTTATTTGTTCACTTTATCGTAGTCCTAATTTGTCACCTGATGACACTAATATTGAGTTTAATTACTTATAAGACACTATAGACAAGATATACTAATCATCACCAACATCAGAATTGGTAGTCTTGAGTGATTTTAATGTCCACAATGATTCATGGTTGACCTATTCGAATAGTAGAGATCGCTCTGATAAAACCGCTGAACTATTTTTCAAATGTTAATCTTTTCACCCAACTCGTTGATAAGCCAACTAGGTATCCCGATACTACTGGTCAATCACCTCACCTTTTAGATTTACTATGCCAAATAAATATTCAATTGATGTATCTGCTCCATTGGGTCTTTCTGACCATTCTTTGGTAGTACCCAAATTTTCAATAACACCAGCCCTTATAGAGCCTACAAGTAAAAGGCTTCTCTGGCACTATAAAAATGCTAACTGGGAGCTCCTGAACCAATTATATAGCTCATTTCATTGGTCAACCTGTTTTTCCAGCAATAATGCTGATGAAGCATCACAACTAATCACATCAACCATTTTGCTAGGAATGAAAAATTGCATTCCTTCTTCATTTAAAAAGAAAAATACTCATAAAAATAAATGGTTTAACGAACATTGCAGGTCAGCAGTCGCGTGTAAAAAACGCAGCCCATTTTGACTACGTTAATTGCACTTCTGAAGAAAACCTTGTAAAGTTTCGAATAGCTAGAAATACATCAAACGCTATATTGACAAGGTCCAAAATAATATATGACCTTAAGATTCGAGATAGCATGCAAAAAATTTTGGATTCTGATTCAAACAGTCGAAGCTTTTGGTCGTTTGCTGCATTGGTTAAAATTTTGCAGACAATACTTCGTCTATTCCTTCTTTATTTCATAATGGTATTCATTATAGAACGGATATTGAGAAAGCTAATCTCTTAGCTTCTCATTTCGCTGGTGCGTCTACTCTTCCTTTAACTAACCAAAGCCCCCCAATTCTCCCAAATCTAGGCCCAGGTATGTCTAAAATCTATTTTCGGAAACGGGTTGTTTCAAAGATTCTGAAAGAACTTGACTCCAATAAAGCGACTGGCCCCGACGGCATTCCGCCATTAGTATTGTTCCATATGTTCCACCTGTTATTAATGGTACCCCTATTGCGAGATCTGATTCACTTAAGTTGTTAGGTTTAAAAGTATCAAGTGATCTTTCCTGGAAAGAACATATTTATGTCAAAAAGAGCTAGCCAATGTTTGGGCTTCATAAGACGTTGTAACTTCCACTTCACTCCCTCTGAAGTATTAAGATTATATAAACCTTATGTTAGACCAATTTTAGAATTTAATTCATATGTGTTGGGTGGGGCTCCGAGGTAGCATTTGGTTCATCTTGATGGAATTCAGAATAGATCCGTTTGATAAACGATGTAACCATTACTTCGTCTCTTGATACTTTGGAGCACAGACGAAATGTAGGAGCTTTATCGGTTTTCTACAAATTTTACAACGGCAAATGTTCTTTAGAAAGCCGTTCTGTAGTTCCAGGTCCTTTTCTCAGTAACGTAAACACTCGTTTAAGGTCCAATCAACATAGATTTGCCTTAAACCTTTTTTCATGTAGAAATCCTCCTTTATTCCGAGAGTCTCTTCGATGTGGAATCAATTAGTCGAGCACGTGTTTCACGAATCTTATAATCTGCAGGCGTACAAATTAGCCATTAACAACTTCTTGAAGGATGATGGATAAAGTATTTATAAGTTGTTTACTAATATAAAAAAATGAAAAAAAAAAATGTAACGGCGTTCAAATTAGCCGTTAACAACTTCTTGAAGGATGATGGGATAAAGTATTTATAAGTTGTTTACTAATATAAAAAAATAAAAAAAATAAAAAAAATAAAAAAATTGTTTATCAGTATTTTTTACATTATATTTATAATTTGTTATATTTTCTTGGTCAAGGTTTGTAGTTTTCCCTGACCATGATTCATTGATAAAGGTATTTGGACTCGCGTCGTTTTAGTTTCATGTTCGTTTTTTCGTATTGCTTTTTCAATGAATCAGAGAGAATTCTGAGAAAATAAATTGAAACCGGCTACAAACGTGAGGAATGTGATATATTGTAAATCACATTGATTTTTATTTTATTTTGAATTTAATAAAGGGCTTAGCCCACCTTATTGCCGTGACGCAAGTCATTCAGGGAGTCCTTCTTGGCAATAAGTCACTATGTAAAAAAAAAAGCCATAAATTGAAAATTATGTGGCGAGGGTTATGCCACTTGCCACATGCTACCGAACTTTTCGTGGTACCAACATTTACCACCGCGTGCTGGTGTTGCGTCTCGCTCACGTTGACAGGGTACATTCGACCATGCTGGCGATTTGCTACGCTGGTGATTTGAAGTTAGGTTGTGGTGTGAGTGAGTTTTTTCAAAGTGTGCTTGATACGGTCGATTCAACATTCTTACAAGTTATTTGCAAGCGCATTGTAATAATATGAACGCACCCATTGATTTTCAACTTATGACAGTTGATAGAGTGTGAGGTTGAAGTCAGTTGTTGTTGAGAGATTGAATAAAGTAGATCAGACAAGCTGACCACTAAGATTACAGAAAGTGTTTTATTCTTTTATTATAATAATTAAGTAAATTATTACATGGTGTCAGAAGTGGGATCCGTTTAAAAAAATTAAAATTATTCCAAGAAACACAGCAAAACACCAACCAACCAAAAGCAAAAGCTAAAAGCGTACACAAAACAATTGCAAATTGTGCGTCGCAATTATAACTGTTCTGTGTATTCTTCAAAGCCACGCCATATACTCAATCAAACGAAAATCGCAAGTGTGATAGGAAATCAATCGGCTTAAATCAGCACAACATTTGACCATCGGGAATCAATAAATAATCATCGTTGATTATAAAACATTGGAGATCACGTCGTAAGAATTTTGTTGAGTGGAAATGGCAACAAATGACAGATTACCGAATGAGCTGGATTGTTCGAATTTGGCTAATGAATGGCCTAAATGGAAACGCACATTTTTGATGTACATGATGGCAAATGGAAAATTTGAAGAAACTGAACAGACCAAAATCGCCACGTTTTTATGGTTGATAGGATCGCGAGCAATGGACATCTATAACACATTGTTCCAAAATGATGGCACAACAGAAGGAATTATCGGAAATCAAATTGTAGCAGTGCCAGCTGCAGGAGATGTAAATGAACAGGGTGAGCCACAAAATGCACAACGCACATTGGAAATTATTCTGGCGGCATTTGATGAGTATTGTATTCCACGCAAAAACATGACAATGGAATCCTTTAAATTTAACACAATTGTCCAAAAAGAAAAACAATCATTTGCTGACTTTGAGACGGAGCTACGAAAACAAATTCAGTTTTGTGAATTTAAGTGCGCTTGTGGTATCGCCTATGAAGAACGCATGCTTAAAGATCGCATTATCATTGGAATTCATGATAAAAAGTTACAGCTAAAGCTGCTGGATGGAAAAATGGAACCGTTGAAGAATGTGATTGATACATGCAAAATATTTGAAGCAGCAAATGCAAACAAAGTTTTCTTGGATAAAAGCAGTGGTCAATCTATTCATATGGTGGAACAACAACAACAACTAAACCAGCAACCGAATTCGGTCAACAATGTCATAAATCGTCACTGCTATATCTGTGGCTTACCATACACACCAACTCATCTGCGGTTCTGCACAGCTAATAATGTGAACTGTAAAAACTGCGGTCGACGGGGTCATTTTGAGCAATTCTGCAAGCAACCAAAAGGAAAGCAAGGGGAAAACAAATCCAAGGAAAGCAAATCGAACAACAAAATGTATACCAAAGGAATAAAGCAAAACAACAACTGGGGCAATAAACAAAGCTGTCAATCATTGCGCTGGTGCGACATGTCAGGTAAAATTTTGGAAATCAATGGAAATGCTAATAGTTTGAAAAGTTTAATTTTTAGATTAGATTCAAATAATGAAATAAATAATAAAAAGCGTTGGACCAAAGACTATTTGATAGGTAATCAAAAGATAACCTTTAAGCTCGATACTGGATCAGATGTAGATTGCGTACCCATCGGTCTAATTAAAAAACTTAACGTTATCATTAAAAACAAAACAAATTACTTTTCTGTATTTGATTACAGCGGAAATAAAATTAAAAGTTTCGGTACCGTAAAGTTAAAATGCCTTGATTTGGAAAAACAAACTGAGCGATCTTCTTGTTTTCTTGTTGTGGATGACTCATATGAACCTCTGCTGGGGTTGGAAACATGTATTGCGTTTGGACTTGTCAAACGAATGGACGTTGGTACTGTCACTAAAATGCCTAAACTAAAAGAAGCTTTTGTGGAGAATAACAAAGATGTCTTTACGGGGTTAGGAAAGATTCCGGGCACCGTAACTATCAAATTCTACATTACAAAAAACGAGTGCCATTGGGCTTATTGGATAAACTGGAGATTGAACTTAAATATATGGTGGAAGAAAAAATAATTTCGCCAGTAGATTACGCGACCGAATGGGTGAATAATCTCCAGATTGTTGAAAAGCCTAATGGTCGGCTACGAATTTGTCTTGATCCAAAACCCCTTAACGCATGCATTAAACGCGAACATTTTCTTATACCAACAATTGATGAATTTATATCACGATTGACTAATAAACGAATATTTACAGTCCTTGACTTGAGTAGTGGTTTTTGGCAGTTAGACTTGGATAAGCATAGTGCGGATTTAACGACATTTATGACTCCATTTGGGAGATACAGGTTTAATCGCATGCCATTCGGTATTAATAGTGCTCCGGAAATCTTTCAATGTAAAATGGTATACATATTCGGAAATATACCAGGTGTTTTGATATATTTTGATGATATCGCAATCGCCGCAAATAACGAAGAGGAGCATGATAAAATATTATCAGTTGTTTTGGAGCGTGCTCGTAAGAATAACATTAAATTCAATGCCGATAAAATTCAATATCGTCAATCGGAGGTTAAATTTATGGGTCACATTTTATCGAAAGGGGAAATTAAACCAGATAATAAATACCGTGAAGCAGTTTTAAAGATTAAAAAACCTAAAAATAAACAGGATGTTTTGCGACTATTAGGGCTCTTTAAATATCTGGCTAAATTCATTCCCAACTTATCTAAACAGTCAGCGGAATTAAGAAATTTAACAAAAAATGATATAGAGTTTGAATGGAATGAACCACATGAAAGGGAATTGAAAAACTTGTCGGAAATAATAACGTCAAAACCTGTGTTATCAATTTATGACCCGAAATTGCCGGTAGTAGTGCAAACGGACTTAGAAACTTAGAAACCCTGGTAAAACGGGATATTGACGATGTGACAGCAAGACTGCAAGGAATGTTTATGCTGTTATTAAAATATCCTAACCTATCAGTCATATACAAACCGGGTAAGGAGATGCTTGTCGCGGACTGCTTATCAAGAGCGCAATTAGCTGAGTGCTCGGAATTAAATGAACTTAAGGGAGTCATACATTCTGTTACTACTGCTGCCTGTTTGTCCGAGGAAAATTATCACTTGTATCGCTCAATCATGGAAAAAGACAACAAATATTCGCGTATTTGTAAGTATGTAAAAAACGGGTGGCCACGATATCATCAATTAGATGACCTAAGTCAGGAATTATACAAATACAAAGATGAACTGCATTGCGAAAACGATTTGCTATTTCGAAATCACAGATTAATAATACCTAATGAACTCCAAGGAAAAATTAGTAAATGGTTACACGCACCCCTCCTGGGGGTTGAAAAAACACTTGCTAGAGCAAGAATGTACTATTTCTGGCCAAAAATGAATGCTCAAATTAAAGAAATCGTTACAGCGTGCGACATTTGTGAAAAATTTAAGCGTCATCAACAGAAAGAAGAATTAATTCAGGAGGAAACCCCGCAGTATCCTTTTCACATAGTTGCAATGGACATTTTCGAATATGCAGGTCAGGATTTTATATCCGTAATCGACGCTTACTCTGGATATATACTCGTAGAGCATTTAAGTAGCAAGACATCGGGACATATAATAAATAAATTAAAAAATAATTTTAACAAACTTGGGTATCCAACAATGATAAAAAGTGACAACAGCCCTTTTGGATCGGCTGAATTCGAGAAATTCGCTAACGACCATAACATCATATTCAAATTTTCAAGCCCCCGATACCCCCAATCAAACGGAATGGCGGAAAAAGGTGTGGCCATAGCAAAAAATATTCTCAAAAGATGTTACGAAGCTCAAGAAACGAAGCACTATCAATACCGAATTCTCGAATATAACTCAACGCCAGTTGCAAGCATGCAACTAACCCCAGCACAATTGTTTTTTGGAAGAGTAGTCAAAACAAGATTGCCCATATCCAATTCACTCTTATTAAGAGCAAATATAAGTGAGAAGATCGTTCAAAACAAAATCAGAGAAAAAAGGGTAAAGCAAAAATACTACTATGACCGAAATGCTAGAACATTACCAGTATTGAGCATGGGTGACCTAGTCATATTTAAGAAAACAAGTAACGAATGGAATTATGGCACGATCATAGGAATTGTAAATGATCGGTCATATCTCATTCGTGATAATTTTGACAATGTATTTAGACGCAATCGACGACTCATAGCAAAAACAAGAAATAATAATCTTGACATGAGTGAAATGTTATATGATTCTTCATATAACCGAAAGTGTAATCTCATGCCTGATGTACCGAGTGAGTTGAAAGAAACTCAAATGGTACCGCCCTGTGCAAATGGAAGGCAAGGAAATCTAAATAAAGGCTATGAGTCACCTTGTGAAGTGAAGGAACCGGCACTGCCAGCCCAAGATATTAATAATGATTCATCCAGTGAGTATCAAATAGCTGGCAGCTCCGATTCTGAAGCTGAGTCAATTGACAACAATAAACCACTTTGTGATAACAATCATGATAATAATGTTCGCACACGTAGTGGTCGTTTAATAAGACCACCCACTAGATATGGGTGGTAGTAGGTTAGGTTAAATTAAATACTCATGGTCCAATCGCTGATTCATTATAACTTATTAATTTATTTATGTTATTACATTATTAATAAAAAAAAATTAATTAATGTTATTTTAAAAAGAAAGCGTGTAATAATATGAACGCACCCATTGATTTCCAACTTATGACAGTTGATAGAGTGTGAGGTTGAAGTCAGTTGTTGTTGAGAGATTGAATAAAGTAGATCAGACAAGCTGACCACTAAGATTACAGAAAGTGTTTTATTCTTTTATTATAATAATTAAGTAAATTGATACACGCATGCAAATCGATTTTATACAAAGAAGAAACTTTGTTTTTAAAATCACCTACCTCCATAACTTTATCCGCCAGCGAAGCTTTTTCCATTTGAAGACTTGTCAGTAATAAAAATGAGATCCACGTGTTTTACGCTACCATGCTGATCGCTTGTTGATGGTGCCGCTGAAATTAGTTCTTTGCCTTTCGTTGTTGCGGAAGGCGCAGGACGGCCGACAGTTTTTTGCGTTGCTACCGAACTTTTCGTGGTACCAACATTTGCCGGTCGATTCGACATCCTAACAAGTTATTTGCAAGCGCGTGCAAATCGATCTTAGACACCGAAAAAACTTTGTTTCTGAAATCACCCTAGAAAAGAGGAGATATCAATGAGCTTGTCAGCAGTTCTGAATGCCTGTGGATCACAGTGATATGTGAAGACAGAGCTTGGCAGAGCATTCCACACACGTGTTGTACGGCTGAAGAACGAATCCCTAAATTTAAATGTACGAGCATTTACAGCACCACGAGTATTGCGGTTGAATTCAAGGAGAGGTGCCATGCAGCTGGCTATTTCTCTTGAGCACCACTGATAGAAGAAGCGATAAAACAGAGACAAGCAGGAGACGTTCCTGCGGTATTCAAGCGAATCTTTTAATTTCCCTATATTTGCGTCATCAATAATTTTTATCGTGCAAGGTAGTTTTAGGCTCACCAGACCAGATATGACAATTGTACTCAAGTTTAGGGCGAATAAAAGACTTATAGATAGCAGCCAGATCAGAGGGAGTGAAATACTTCTTTGTAATATTGGTGGGTTTCTTTCCCAATATTGATTTAATTTACCAGATTCGATATCTGACTCGTCAGGCGTGTTGCAATATAAACGTAAACCCAAAAGCCGGAGCTCTTTATGGTGTCAGAATGTCGAATGGTTTCGAAGACTTTTAAAATTAAAAACTCAACGTTCTAGTTTGAAGCTAAACTTAAAAAGTGATTTTATTCAGTAAATTTTCCTTTCTTTTATACAAAAATAATTGATCGATTTTAGACCATAGATCGTCTCTGGAATTCATACTCATCGATATTCATATTTTACGTAATATCGCTTTATCAGCATAGTGTATCTATGTACGTATGTAATATATGACCGACCGCGTCAAGTGTTTTTGGGTTCACTCGCCTGAGCTGCTGCGCTGACATATTTATTTCCACAAGCCAACGATCTCATTAGTTCATTAGAATTTCCATGCGCCGCTTACTCAGCTCAATGCACGGTTTCTTTGATTAGCCAATGTCTTCATTTTTAATAAATTGGATTTTTAAGTATATTGTTAAATATTTACTATGAACAATTAACTTACATTATTTTTATTTGAAGTGACAATTTTTTTATACTTCGTATTAATAAATGATTTTGCTTAGTATTATAATACTTCGTAATTACTGGGGTATTTTTAAAGTAATTTGATTTTTATTATTCTTGTGTTTAATCCTAGCACTTATTCTATTGATTATTCTGAATATTCTAATTCCTAACGCTTTCTTAGGTTTATAATGTTTATCCTAAATATACTTATTCCTATTCTATTCTATTGATTATTCTGGATATATTCTAATACTTAAATTTCTAAAATTATATTATTCTCGTATTTATTTCTAATATTCTAAATCTAAAATACCGGTACATAAAGTTGTCTATTATTAATTTTGAAAATTAAATGTAGGGTTTCTAGGTCAATTATTGCACCAAACTCCATTAAGAAGTTTGCTCCAGTAATACCATCGACGGGTATCGAGAAGGAATCGGGTACTACATGGAATTCGTACGGTATGCTGTTCTGTCCGAAGTGTAAGGTGCTTGTACAGGTGCCTTTGGAACGTAGACTTCCTTTGGTATAATTCCCTCAACTACGGACCTTTTTATTACGCAAATTGATGCCCCAGTGTCAAGTAGGCCTCGTGTGACTTTGTTATTGTTTAATTTTATTTGTACGTAAAGGCCGTTTTCAATCCCCGTCGTGAATATGGTACTTGGTATACTGGGATTTATAGACTCCCCTCCGAAGGGTCGGCTGTCCCCTCGGTGGATTGTTCGTTTCCTAATGCCCTCACCCTTGGGTTGCTAGTTGGGTAACCATTGTTTGTTCTACTATTATTATTATTGAGTGATATCTATCGCTATTACGGACATAGTTCTGATTTTCGTAACCCTGTCGGTAGTTGCTATTTCGGTAGCTTGATCTATAGCGGTTACCAGAATTGTTCTGTGGGATTAATCTATTATTGCTATTTCGGTTGGAGTTGTTAGTCATGTTATTGCTGTTACATCCTCTAGAATTTTGTCCTCTGAAGTTTTTTTCTCTATAGTTATTTCCTCTAAAGTTCTGTCATCTACAGTTTTGTCCTGTAAAGTTTTGTTCTCTAAAGTTCTGTCCTTTAAAGTTTTGTCCTCTAAAGTCTTGGTTATTGTTGTTTGCTAGTCTTTGTGTGTTTGGTGACCACTCATTGAGATAGTTCACTGTGGAATTTGTTGTTCCTTGGTCTATTTACAGTAAATGTTGTGCCGCTTCTTGAAAAGTCGTGTGTCTTGCACTGTCGAGTATAATACGTAGTCTGTCATTTACCCCCCTTTTCAGGAATGCTAATCCTCTACGATCATTTGCTGCGGTCAATGTTGCTCTGGTGCTTTCACCATGGCAAGCAAGTTCTAGTTCTGTCATTTTCGTTACTAGTGTCTCAATGTCCGTTACGAATTCTCGTATAGGTCGGTTTTCCTGGTGAGTCCTACTTAGTTTTGTTTGTATAAGTTCTATGGTTTCCTTTGGACCGCATATTTCCGTAAGATATTTTTTTAGTTGTGCAAATCTTCTGGTTTTTGGCTTCCCAACTCGGTGAGTGCCCTGCCTTGGATTTTGCATTTTAGTAGGAATTTTATTAACGTTTGTTTTGCGGTTGGGGAAAGTGTGTCATAATAGAACTCTATATAGGATTTCAATTTCAAATTAACCCATTTAAAGTTCAACGCAAACTTTTTCAAAAGCAAACAAAACCTATTCAAAAACAAATAAAACTTTTTCCAAACCAAACGAAACTTTTTCAAATCCATATGAAGCTTTTTCAAAATTAAAAGAAACTTTTTCAAAATCAAAAGAAACTAAAATTTTTTTTTCAATGGAGGGGCTGCCTGTTAACTGCTTGTGGCAATTTCATTAGCATATTTGTGTTGTAATTGTTGTAGTCGTATTTTACGAAACTCGCCTCCCCGTCTACTTCTGGTTGGTATTGTTGACTGCTGTTCGTCTTGGTTTTTGCCGCTGCGGTACTATTCTATTGAAAGGGGCTTTGGTCCCACTTTCTGTTGCTCCAGAGGAACTTATATGTGGAGCAGAGCTTCTGCTTCTTGGATATAGCGCACTGCTAAGTCCAATTGCTGCTGCCGTTTTTCGCATGACTTTAAAAAAAAATTCGTAGTTGTATTAAACCAGCGACGATGAAAATTTTTTATTTTTTTTCTTTTATATGAAAAAACTAGAAGACTGGCAGGATTTATGCAGGATTTTCAAAAGAAAATTTTTATCTTCTTTTTTAAATTCTCTATATTATTTTCGCGTGCACGTGGCTGGCTGGCTGGCTGATCATTATACTTTCTGATCAATTTTTAACCCACTTCCCATAGCCCGATTTTATTGAAATTTTGAACACATGTATATTTTCGGTGATAATACTTTCTATTAAAATTAAATTAGTAAATAAATTCCCATACAAATATTTTACAAAATTTACCCGATTTTCTTTAAATTTTGTACACATGTATGTCTTCGATGGAAAACACTTTTTTTAAAAATTTGGAGTGATCGGCCCCCCTGGGGACCCCCATGTACATTTTTTAAATATCGCATCAGATCACGGCAAAGTCTGAGCTATGTGCTTTGCTGCGCTGTTCGCTGCCGCTGCGTTTCATTTGGTGGATGATTTGAAACGAGCATGCAGTGAGTTGTTGTGTGTATCCCCGATTAGAGAATTTACACGAAAAATTTTAATTTTTATGGGTTGTTTTTTTCCTCTTTTTTTTATAAGAAAATTAGACTCCTGGCAGTATCGGCATGTAATATTGGTGGGTTTCTTTCCCAATATTGCTTTTAATTTACCAGATTCGATATCTGACTCGTCAGGCGTGTTGCCATAGAAACGTGAACCCAAAAGCCGGAGCTCTATAGGGTGTCAGAATATCGAATGGTTTCGAAGACTTTTAAAATTAAAAACTCAACGTTCTAGTTTGAAGCTAAACTTAAAAAGTGATTTTATTCAGTAAATTTTCCTTTCTTTTATAACAAAATAATTGTTCGATTTTCAACCATACATCGACTCTGGTATGCCTACTTATCGATATTCATATTTACGTAATATCGCTTTGTCAGTATAGTGTATGTATGTACGTATGTCATATATGACCGACCGCGTTTTTGGGTTAGCTGCGTTGATATATTTATTTTAACAAGCGAACGACCAAATTAGTTCATTTGAATTTCCATGCACCGCATACTCAGCGCAATGCATGGAAATGGTAATTAACGTTCTAAGCGATCAGCGCTCGTTTGCCCATGATGCTTAGGTTGAATGTTGAAAGGCAAACTTGTGGGTACTTTATTGACCCAATTTGCACTAATCTTATTAAGAAAATATACTTGTTGACATGACTTCACTTTCATTTAGTTTTTAATTATAATTTAAATTTAGGAATACAAATTGATAGATAAATTGACAAATTTAGTTTTTTGTAAAGGAGCAATATGAATACTATGAACAATTCTAAATTAACGCAATAACTCCTTGTGAAGTTGTTTGACAGTTTTATGTATTGATGACATTTTGTGTTGTTCGTTTGATTTATCAGCTTTTTTCGTTTAGAGTGTTTGTGATTATGATGTATATAATAATAAAATACTAAATTATATTTAAGATATACATATGGTTGTTATAATAATATTAGTAGTATAATTATAATTAATTATAATATATACTTTAATTTATTTTTTAATTAACAATTTTCTATATTTCCTAGGCGATTATTATATATAATTTAATTTATTTTTTAATTAACAATTTTTTATATTTTCTAGGCGTCAACATTACTGCTCGCAAAAATAAACTAAATTATATATGGCATCATTACAGAATTATTGATTTATGAATTTCATGAATTGCAAGATCAACCCCCGAATTATACAATAGATAATTTTTTTAAAATTTTATATGTTTACTCATTTTGTTACTTAATTGTAATTGTGAATTTTGTGATGTGTCATCTGGATCAACTGTGCTATGGTCATTATCTTCTATTGGAAGTGGAATCAATTTTACAATTGGCCTTTTGAACATCCTTACTGGTGTGAACCTGCAGAATACGACCGATTCTCCAGTGAGATTGCGGAATGTTGTCATCTCGAATGATTACAATTTGATTGATACTCAAATTTTTTGTCTTAGGACGCCATTTAGAGCGTTGATTGAGAGTACTTAGATAATCTCTTGACCACGACTTCCAGAAGGATTGAACCCGGTTTTGAATATTTTGCCATTTGGATAATCGGCTTGCGGCAATGTGAGATAACTCTGGCTCAGGAATACTCGTCAGTGGTTCCCCAATCAAGAAATGTGCGGGAGTTAGCACGTTATACGATGTGACATCATCTTATACCGCGCAAAGTGGTCTGGAATTTAATACACCTTCTATTTGAATAAGTAATGTGTTTGCTTCCTCAAACGTAAATGTTGTGTTTCCGGAAACTCTGTATAGATGAGACTTAATTGATTTTATATTTGATTCCCACAATCCTCCAAAGTGTGGCGTGCTTGCAGGGTTAAACTTGAATTTAATTTTCTGTGGAGATAAGGAATCGTATATTAGTTTGACGTGAGTATCCGATGTGGATAGCTTATATAAGGCATGTAGTTCGTTTCGGGATACTACAAAATTACTTCCATTGTCACAATGAATTTGACAAGGGATACCACGACGTGAGATATGCTGTCATATCGGAAACGAGTTCAATGTGGATAGCTTTTATATATAAGCACATAAATACAGCGATGTATGCTTTTGTGATGTGTTGTGTGCCCCTCCCCTTTCGGTCTTTAATGTACAGTGGACCTGCGTTGTCGATCCCAGTGTTGAGAAATGGTCGGCCTGGAGTAACTCGTTCCTTAGGTAGATCTGCCATAAGTTGTTGATTTTGCACTCGCCGTTTCATGAAGCACAAAACACATTTTTGAACGTACCATCTAGTTGCCTTTCTGCAACCGATTAACCAATATTTCTGCCGGATAATACTTGTGAGTATTGAGTGAGCGTTGGCCCTGGATGGAAGTTGTCACGGTGGTACTTATCAATTAGAAGCTATGAAAATGCATGATTTTGTGGCACTATGATAGGATGTTTAGTGTCAAAATTGCAGTTTGAGTTTTCTATTCTTCCTCCAAGACGCAGTATACCCTGATTGTCAATGAACGGAGTTAAGGATGATAGTATGCTCCTTTAATTAACCTCTCCATGCCGCCTGATGTGATGAAGGTCGTCTGAGAATGATTCTGTCCCATTTAGTGCACATGATTTCAGCTTGTGTTATTTCATCTACAGTTGGTGACAATATGCAGGTTTTCAGAGGTAATGTGTCGTCTATATGCAACCGATTAGCCTTTTAAATGAATCTTCTGGTGTGATGGGTTTTTATGTATTTAATGCGAATCTTGAACACGTAGGTATACTGCAGCGCCGTAGGCGAACTCCGATGCATCGGAGAACCCATGCAATTGTGTATTGATGTTTTGTGGGCGATTTGTAAATACAAATCGTGGTATTTGGATGTGTTGAAGGTGATGTAATGAAGACTGTAATTTCATCCAATCTTCCTTTACATCGTCAGGCAATTCATCGTCCCAGTTAAGCTTCCGCAGCCAGAGCTGTTGAAATAACATTTTGATTAATATGACACTAGGAGATAACCAGCCAAGTGGGTCGTATATTCCGGAAGCTTCTGATAGCAAAGTCATTTTTGTTTGTTTGACATTATCTTTGAATGTGACTCTGAAACTAAAGGTATCATTTTTTAATCAACGATACGCCTTCGAATTCTAGAAATTTCGTTTCTCGTTCTGCTTCTGGTATGTGATTGATTAATGCTGAGTCATTTGTCATCCATTTTCGAAGATTGAATCCCACCTTTTTTAAATTCTCTATATTAACTTCACTTGCCCGTGGCGGCCGGCCGGCTGGCTGGTTGATACATCAAATCTTGTGATAAATTTTTAACCCACTTCCTTAAGCCCGATTTTATTGAAATTTTGCGCACATGTGTATCTCCCATGACAACACTTTCTATTAAAATTTGGGGCCCCCGGCCGCGGGGTCGGAGGGCTCCCATACAAAATTTTTAAAAGATTTACCCGATTTTCTTCAAATTTTATTCGCGGGTGTATCTTTGATAGACAACACTTTCGGTAAAAATTTGGAAGTGATCGAGCCCCTGGGTCGGGGGGGCACTCATACAAATTTTATGAAAAAAGTTCCCGATTTACTTCAAATTGTATACGCATATGTATCTCCGACAAACCTTTTTTTAAATTTTTGAAACGATCGGGCCCCGTGGTCGGGGGGCTCCCATACAATTTTTTTTTAATTATCAATTTTTAACGCACTTCCTAAAGCTCGATTTTCCTGAAATTTTGTACACATGTGTATTTCCGGTGATAATACTTTCTTTTAAAATTTGGAAATGATCGGGCCCCGGGTTCCTGGGGCTCCCATACAAATTTAAAATAAAAATTACCCGATTTTTTTCAAATTTTACACACATGTGTATACCCAATAAACAATACTTACGATTTACTTCAAATTGTATACGCATATGTATCTCCGATGGACAAACCTTTTTTTAAATTTTTGAAACGATCGGGCCCCGTGGTCGGGGGGCTCCCATACAATTTTTTTTTTTAATTATCAATTTTTAACGCACTTCCTAAAGCTCGATTTTCCTGAAATTTTGTACACATGTGTATTTCCGGTGATAATACTTTCTTTTAAAATTTGGAAATGATCGGGCCCCGGGTTCCTGGGGCTCCCATACAAATTTAAAATAAAAATTACCCGATTTTTTTCAAATTTTACACACATGTGTATACCCAATAAACAATACTTTTTTAAAATTTGGTAGAGGTCGGGCCACGGGTTCGGCCGCAAGGCCCTTATACATTTGTTTAAATATCATGTAGTGGCATCAAATAACGTCATACATTGTGCTTGGTTTTGGTGGTGGATTTTGATTGCAAAATCTATTCTGCCTGTTCATGGAAGCACTACGAGTTTGCGTCGCCATATCTTTAACTCGGCACTTAAACGGTTATTAATAATGTCATTATTCCTAATAATGAACGAAAACAAAAAATTTCGGTTTCACATCATTTCTCAAGCATCAATATACATTACTCCGACTTACACAATCATTATTAATGCCATTTCAAAAAGTTACCATGAATGTGAGTAATAGTCTAAAAGTCGAATCGATTATGAACATTCCATTTCATCTTTAAGTAATATGTATGTATTTTGTTTACTAATGTCTCTTTCCAATTGCACAAACCGTATCCGAAACCATATCCATAGGTAAGCTTTCAAAGTGAAAGAGTTTTCGAGGTGAACGAGGTGAGTGCCCGATTGCCGACGGGTAGCAAAGTAACATTATCGGTTACAAAACAAAGGTACACAAAATCAAACCGTACTCCGGGCACAGTTCGCAAATTCAACGTTAAACTGAACGAGAGAGAAATCTAAGCTCACCCACAAATGAACCCAGCAAATGAAACTAGACATAAATGTTTTATGCTTAATTCAATTACTTACTTATTTACTGAATTGTATTTTTATTGATGTAGTTTTTTGTTGTCGATATCAACTTACAGATAGAACAACAAGTTTTCACAATATTCTGTCATTTTGCATTTTCATAAATTAGATCAGAGCAATCAAAGAGTTCTCAAGAAAAATGCTCGTGTTTCTTATTTACTCAGAGTATGAGCGTGCTCTAAGTGCTCAGAATAAAATGATCTGAGCATTTTCAAATTTGACATCTGATGTCAAATGTCTCTTTTGATGATTTTCTCCTACAAAAAAAAAAGCCCAGGATCGATCGATCGAGAAAAATTTTAATTTTTATGGGTTGTTTTTTATTTACAGAGATGACGTATCTTCGTAGATTTTAATCGCTTCAGTTACATCGTTAAAGCCGGTTAACATGTCATCGCCGTAGAAGTCTTATTTCAATCTGGTAGCGGCATCTGGATATTATTATAGTCATCAGCTAGTTGATGTAATGTACGACACGCCAAAAAAGGAGCGCTAGATGTTCCGTAGGTTAGGTTTAAAGAATACTGATTACTTTTATTTTTTTTTTTTTTTAGATTAAGATATTTTATTAAACATTTAGATATTATACAATTTTGACTTAAAAAACTAAACTTATAACTATTTTTATTAAGTGTCGGCTCAACAATAGGGGCCCGACGTATTTACATTGTCTTTTTTTGTATTGTTTATTATTAAACAATATTTTTTACTACTTAATCTACTACATGTTTATTTTTAAAGCAATTTAATTTTAAAAGATAAATTTTAAAATAAAATAAAAATGAAGAATAATATTAAAAGGGGGTATAAACAGGGCGATCTTCAGCCTCTGTAATTTTGATTGCTGGCCTTCTCGTAGAAGGAGACGTCTTGATTATTAAAGATGTCGTCAAATCTAGCATCTGTGAATCCTCTGATGTTTATATAGCGGTGGCTTGGCTCGATTTCTTCGATTCTCAGTCCTTGCATCTCCGGACTTGGATGTGTTTCCAACCCATCAACGAATTTCTTTGCCATTCGGAACAAGTGGTCGGTTATGGGCAGCAGACCTGCCGCGTCGTAAAGCCTTGCACTCGAGACAAACTTATAGCTGTTTGGCACCCTCCAGAGTCCTGTACAGATCCTAAGTACCTTCCTTTCAAATAGGGAGATCTTCTTCATCGTTGTTGGTGAGACGGTGAACCATATGGGATAGCCATAGGTTATCACTGGCCTGATGAGCTGCTTGTAGATGAGCAGCCTGGTGTTGTTTGACAGTCCGTTTCGCCTTCGTAGAAGCGGGTGCACCAAATGAAGGGCGTAATTAGCCTTTTTCAACGTTTTATCGATGTGGGCATTAAACTTGAGCCTCTCGGTGAAGTTTATTCCCAGGTACTTCGTCTCTGATTGGGTTTTTATAACTGTGTTGTCTGGAAGGGTGATTTTTAATCCTCTGCACCGGCTCACAAAATTTTTTCTCCCTGTTCTTGTCCCTGGCACTCGGAAGCAGATGAGTTCCGTTTTGTTTGCATTTATCTTCAACCCCCACTTGAGGTAGTAGTCCCAAAGATTTCGGAGGTGTTCCTCCACTCTTCGGGCAGCTATCTCAGGAGAGAGAGAAACGGCATACGTGATCGAGTCATCCGCGTAAAGCATGCTGCTTGTTCCGGCTGTATTGGTGGGTTGATCCGCCGTGTAGATGTTGAAAAGGACTGGGCCAAGTCTGGAACCTTGAGGAAATCCGGCTTTAATTCCTTTCCTAGTGGATGAGTCGCCAAAAATCTGTACAAAAAAAACCCTGTGAAAGAGAAAATTTTTAATTATTTTTACAATATAATTGGGGAAGCCAAATCTTATAAGTTTGAACAGTAGCCCGTTGATCCATACACTATCGAAGGCTTTTTCGATGTCTAGCAAACAGGCTACTGTACTGCTTTTAACGTTCAGTCCTCGAGTGACGTTACTGTGAAGTTTCAGCAGAGGGTGCATCGTAGAGTGCTTCTCACGGAAACCGAATTGAAAGGAAGGAATAAGGCCTCTTTCCGAACAAAATGTATTGATCTTTTTACGGATCAAAGACTCGAATACCTTACTGATACAACACAGTAAAGCTATTGGACGGTAACCAGTTACGCTTGAGCGGAAGATTACTTTTATTGAAATTTCGTTCCTTTTTATACACAATTTGTTGTACTAATACTTACATACTAAATGAATCTACATAATAGGAAAGTAGGGTTTTTTACATAGAGGGATGTTTTACTCTACTTATTCTATCAACGCATTTGACCCTTATTATGAGTATTCAAATGCATTGCCTATTATAAAAAGTGTGATTTATGGGTCATAAATACTGTGGCTTATCGCTAATGCTTACTTTTAATGTGTCAACAACTGGTGCATGTGCGAATGTCTATATTTAGTGTGCATGAAAAATTTATACATTATGGAAAATTATTTTAATTAAATTTATGAAAATTTATAAATTTAATTAATTTAATTAAGAGAATATAAAGGGTGATCAGATTGGAGGTACTTTTTCCAATAGGCTTTTTTTGACATGTCACGCGTGACTACTGTCAAACTAAATAAATAATTTTATTCAGTATTCATTGACATTTCATCATGGAAAGACTAACGCCACAACAGCGTTTGTCCGAATTTTTCTGAGTTATTTGAGGGAGGTATGGGGGTTAATATGTATTACATATTATTACAGGGGCGTTCCTAAAAGTGGGAGGGTCCTAAGTATTGGTGTCAAATAAAAGGTGAAAATAAGTTCTACACAGCCACGCCATTTTTATGGACGTGGCTTAATTTTAACGGAAGTTTGATAAATTTATATTGCATTAATGTGGCATTTCATGTAATTATGCTTCTCCCATACAAAAACAGGTGTTATATGGCAAACTCCATTATACGGTTTTCGAGATTTGGGTTTTCGGACAAACCTTTTATGAAAGCCCCAACAGAGCAGATTTTGAAAATCACCATCTTGTTTTCCGGAAATGCCCCCTTTAGGTAGGAGGGGCATCCAAAGTTTCGAGTTTTTTTTTCAGAAAAACGCATTTTTCTGAGTTATTTGAGGGAGGTATGGGGGTTAATATGTATCATACGAAAGGTAATAAAAATACCTTCCATTTAAAAAAAAAATGGGACCAATCGAACTATCCTTGCCAGTAGTAGAGCCAAAAAACTGATTTTTTTATAAAATTACCAAAGGGGCGTTCCTAAAAGTGGGAGGGTCCTAAGTATTGGTGTCAAATAAAAGGTGAAAATAAGTTCTACACAGCCACGCCATTTTTATGGACGTGGCTTAATTTTAACGGAAGTTTGATAAATTTATATTGCATTAATGTGGCATTTCTGGAATAAGTAATAAAAATACCTTCCATTTAAAAAAAAAATGGGACCAATCGAACTATCCTTGCCAGTAGTAGAGCCAAAAAACTGATTTTTTTATAAAATTACCAAAGGGGCGTTCCTAAAAGTGGGAGGGTCCTAAGTATTGGTGTCAAATGAATGGTGAAAATAAGCTCTAGACGGCCTTGCCATATCTAAGGCGGGACTAAATTTTTACAATCAAATTCAACAAAAATCAAATCAAACAATTATATAAATTTTGATCTGAATTATTCTTAAGTACTTAATAGTAGATATTATTAAAATGTAATTTTTAAAAGAAACAAAATAAACAAAACAACATTATATTTATATATATTTATATTTTTTAAGCCTTTTCCACATCACCCTTGAGGTAAGCTTACAGATGCACATTTTTTTACATGCTATCCCCAGTAGGTATAATGCATGAGTTCTGAAAAGAACTTTTTTAATTTTTTTTCGGTTTTACCTGACCATTTAAATAGCTTACTAGATTTCTTGTGGTACAATAAGAATAGTACCTATCGGTATATTTTCCAGATCGAAATTGTAAGAACAGGCATTTTATTTTTTCCCATTTAATTGGAGTTAATCGTTTTCTAACAATTAACTCCAAATTTTCTAGAGAAATGCCGTTTAAAAAAGCGAAAGTTGTTACAATTAAACGGTCATGGTAAGAACCATCAGAAAAAAATGCATCCACTATAAATCCCGGAACGTTGTTAAAACAGCACACATCATATTTGTTTAGTAATATTTTGCGTGCAGATAGGCGGTTTGCAACAATGATTGCTTTCTGTTCAAGATTCATTTCGTCTTTAATTTATTTGTATAGTAAAAAATACTATCGATGAAAGACAGAACCCAGACGGTATACGATATATTTTGTAACATACAACAAAAAAAACAGACAGCGCTCAAACAGAAGCCAGACAGTAATGCATGCAACATACACACAAAAATAAAAACATCGTCTGGTATTCTTTGAAATAACGGTTTTAACATTTTGAATGCAGTTTAATATGAAGAATAGAGTATTTAGCATTTAGTTATTATTGACTGCGATTCGGGAACAACGTGTTTTGCTTATTAAATTCTGTTCGTAAATTTATTAAATAAAATGAGTTTTGTGGATTTTGTGAACCTAGAAGACTTAAGTGAATGGGACCGCGAAGATGGAGGAAGGAAATTAATAAATTTCCTTCAAGATCATGGAGCAGTGGCCCAAAGCATAAACTGCCCAAATGGACATGGTCCGATGACCTTGAAAAAATGCGATGACAATTTTAAGTGGGTATGCAATGCACGCATTGCAACCCCACACGAAAAAAAAAAATCAAGGTGCTGCAATATAAAAATATCTTGCCGAAAAAATACATTTTTTGACAAGTCGAAATTGTCAATTTTACAAATTTGCAAGTTCGTGAATCTTTGGCTGGATCACGTCCCCCTGAAATGCTGCCAGAAGCAGTGTAGAATTCGAAGCCAAACTTCCGTGGGAGATTGGGCTTCGTTTTCCAGAGAAGTGGTTATTGATTGGGTAAGTCAAATTATGATTATAACTGAATTTGTTTTTATATAGTTTTTTATTCCTTATTATTAGTACATAATATGATGTAAAAATACTATAACAACTTTTGTTATCCAGTTAACTTTATGATTCTTCTATTTTTTGCGAATAAAATAACTTTTTATTTCCTCTTTTGCAAAGGAAATCTACTTTAAATCTGCCATTTTACTTTTTTGTTGCACGATTCTTAAAAGGAAAATTTATATTCCCTAAAATAATGAATAAAAACTTAATTAACTGGGTAACAACATTTTTTTAACATTCACTTTATACTATTATTTATTATTCTTTTATCATATCTATATATGTAAAAGTGAAACTTTGTGTGTGTGTATGTATGTCCGGTATAGACTGCCAAACCCTTCAACCGATCGCGTTCTAACTTTGCATATGGGTTTTCTTCCATAAAAGGCACTTAATAGGCATATTTTGAAAGTGGTCAGACTCCTAGGTCAAGGGGTCACCATATGAATTTTTTTTATTGTTTCTACAAATCGCATGTTTTTATGAAGCAATCGGGTTCAAACTTTGCATTTCTTTTTTGTGTTGCATGATTTTTAAAAAGAACATTTAATTCCGTAAAATCATGAATAAAAACTTCATTAACTGTGTAATAACATTTTTTCAACATTCACTTTTCTTATACCTTTATTCATTATTTTATCATATATGTTTAAATTAATTTTATAGGTTTCGATCAATCAAAAACCTCTAGGAGGGGTAGGCAAAATAGTAGAAATTGATGAATCGAAATTCGGGAAAAGAAAATATCATCGTGGGCACCACATCGAAGGCCAGTGGGTCTTCGGTGGCATAGAACGCGGGACAGGACTTTGCTTTATGGTGCCCGTTGAAAAACGAGATACTGAGACCCTCCTGCCAATAATTAAGGCACGGATTCTGCCAGGAACAACAATAATTAGTGATTGTTGGAAAGCGTACGATTGCCTGGCAGATGAAGGTTACATTCACCAAAAAGTTAACCATTCAAAAACTTTTGTTGACGGGGCAACAGGCATGTACCAACCGTATAGAGGCGTCTTGGGGTGCAGCCAAAAGAACAATGTGTTCCTCAGGGCGAAGAAAAAACTTTTTCGTTGGCTATTTGGCGAAATACATGTTTTTAAAAATGTGTAAAGTAGCCAAAGTGGATCCATTCGTGGAATTCATAAAGGCAGCGGGGAAGTTATATAACCCCTCAGTTCCCAACCCCGAACCCGCTGAGCAGCAGGACTAGTAAAATAAGCAAAAAAAAGTTCTTTTCAGAACTCATGCATTATACCTACTGGGGATAGCATGTAAAAAAATGTGCATCTGTAAGCTTACCTCAAGGGTGATGTGGAAAAGGCTTAAAAAATATAAATATATATAAATATAATGTTGTTTTGTTTATTTTGTTTCTTTTAAAAATTACATTTTAATAATATCTACTATTAAGTACTTAAGAATAATTCAGATCAAAATTTATATAATTGTTTGATTTGATTTTTGTTGAATTTGATTGTAAAAATTTAGTCCCGCCTTAGATATGGCAAGGCCGTCTAGAGCTTATTTTCACCATTCATTTGACACCAATACTTAGGACCCTCCCACTTTTAGGAACGCCCCTTTGGTAATTTTATAAAAAAATCAGTTTTTTGGCTCTACTACTGGCAAGGATAGTTCGATTGGTCCCATTTTTTTTTAAATGGAAGGTATTTTTATTACTTATTCCAGAAATGCCACATTAATGCAATATAAATTTATCAAACTTCCGTTAAAATTAAGCCACGTCCATAAAAATGGCGTGGCTGTGTAGAACTTATTTTCACCTTTTATTTGACACCAATACTTAGGACCCTCCCACTTTTAGGAACGCCCCTTTGGTAATTTTATAAAAAAATCAGTTTTTTGGCTCTACTACTGGCAAGGATAGTTCGATTGGTCTGGTATTCTTTGAAATAACGGTTTTAACATTTTGAATGCAGTTTAATATGAAGAATAGAGTATTTAGCATTTAGTTATTATTGACTGCGATTCGGGAACAACGTGTTTTGCTTATTAAATTCTGTTCGTAAATTTATTAAATAAAATGAGTTTTGTGGATTTTGTGAACCTAGAAGACTTAAGTGAATGGGACCGCGAAGATGGAGGAAGGAAATTAATAAATTTCCTTCAAGATCATGGAGCAGTGGCCCAAAGCATAAACTGCCCAAATGGACATGGTCCGATGACCTTGAAAAAATGCGATGACAATTTTAAGTGGGTATGCAATGCACGCATTGCAACCCCACACGAAAAAAAAAAATCAAGGTGCTGCAATATAAAAATATCTTGCCGAAAAAATACATTTTTTGACAAGTCGAAATTGTCAATTTTACAAATTTGCAAGTTCGTGAATCTTTGGCTGGATCACGTCCCCCTGAAATGCTGCCAGAAGCAGTGTAGAATTCGAAGCCAAACTTCCGTGGGAGATTGGGCTTCGTTTTCCAGAGAAGTGGTTATTGATTGGGTAAGTCAAATTATGATTATAACTGAATTTGTTTTTATATAGTTTTTTATTCCTTATTATTAGTACATAATATGATGTAAAAATACTATAACAACTTTTGTTATCCAGTTAACTTTATGATTCTTCTATTTTTTGCGAATAAAATAACTTTTTATTTCCTCTTTTGCAAAGGAAATCTACTTTAAATCTGCCATTTTACTTTTTTGTTGCACGATTCTTAAAAGGAAAATTTATATTCCCTAAAATAATGAATAAAAACTTAATTAACTGGGTAACAACATTTTTTTAACATTCACTTTATACTATTATTTATTATTCTTTTATCATATCTATATATGTAAAAGTGAAACTTTGTGTGTGTGTATGTATGTCCGGTATAGACTGCCAAACCCTTCAACCGATCGCGTTCTAACTTTGCATATGGGTTTTCTTCCATAAAAGGCACTTAATAGGCATATTTTGAAAGTGGTCAGACTCCTAGGTCAAGGGGTCACCATATGAATTTTTTTTATTGTTTCTACAAATCGCATGTTTTTATGAAGCAATCGGGTTCAAACTTTGCATTTCTTTTTTGTGTTGCATGATTTTTAAAAAGAACATTTAATTCCGTAAAATCATGAATAAAAACTTCATTAACTGTGTAATAACATTTTTTCAACATTCACTTTTCTTATACCTTTATTCATTATTTTATCATATATGTTTAAATTAATTTTATAGGTTTCGATCAATCAAAAACCTCTAGGAGGGGTAGGCAAAATAGTAGAAATTGATGAATCGAAATTCGGGAAAAGAAAATATCATCGTGGGCACCACATCGAAGGCCAGTGGGTCTTCGGTGGCATAGAACGCGGGACAGGACTTTGCTTTATGGTGCCCGTTGAAAAACGAGATACTGAGACCCTCCTGCCAATAATTAAGGCACGGATTCTGCCAGGAACAACAATAATTAGTGATTGTTGGAAAGCGTACGATTGCCTGGCAGATGAAGGTTACATTCACCAAAAAGTTAACCATTCAAAAACTTTTGTTGACGGGGCAACAGGCATGTACCAACCGTATAGAGGCGTCTTGGGGTGCAGCCAAAAGAACAATGTGTTCCTCAGGGCGAAGAAAAAACTTTTTCGTTGGCTATTTGGCGAAATACATGTTTTTAAAAATGTGTAAAGTAGCCAAAGTGGATCCATTCGTGGAATTCATAAAGGCAGCGGGGAAGTTATATAACCCCTCAGTTCCCAACCCCGAACCCGCTGAGCAGCAGGACTAGTAAAATAAGCAAAAAAAAGTTCTTTTCAGAACTCATGCATTATACCTACTGGGGATAGCATGTAAAAAAATGTGCATCTGTAAGCTTACCTCAAGGGTGATGTGGAAAAGGCTTAAAAAATATAAATATATATAAATATAATGTTGTTTTGTTTATTTTGTTTCTTTTAAAAATTACATTTTAATAATATCTACTATTAAGTACTTAAGAATAATTCAGATCAAAATTTATATAATTGTTTGATTTGATTTTTGTTGAATTTGATTGTAAAAATTTAGTCCCGCCTTAGATATGGCAAGGCCGTCTAGAGCTTATTTTCACCATTCATTTGACACCAATACTTAGGACCCTCCCACTTTTAGGAACGCCCCTTTGGTAATTTTATAAAAAAATCAGTTTTTTGGCTCTACTACTGGCAAGGATAGTTCGATTGGTCCCATTTTTTTTTAAATGGAAGGTATTTTTATTACTTATTCCAGAAATGCCACATTAATGCAATATAAATTTATCAAACTTCCGTTAAAATTAAGCCACGTCCATAAAAATGGCGTGGCTGTGTAGAACTTATTTTCACCTTTTATTTGACACCAATACTTAGGACCCTCCCACTTTTAGGAACGCCCCTTTGGTAATTTTATAAAAAAATCAGTTTTTTGGCTCTACTACTGGCAAGGATAGTTCGATTGGTCCCATTTTTTTTTTAAATGGAAGGTATTTTTATTACCTTTCGTATGATACATATTAACCCCCATACCTCCCTCAAATAACTCAGAAAAATGCGTTTTTCTGAAAAAAACTCGAAACTTTGGATGCCCCTCCTACCTAAAGGGGGCATTTCCGGAAAACAAGATGGTGATTTTCAAAATCTGCTCTGTTGGGGCTTTCATAAAAGGTTTGTCCGAAAACCCAAATCTCGAAAACCGTATAATGGAGTTTGCCATATAACACCTGTTTTTGTATGGGAGAAGCATAATTACATGAAATGCCACATTAATGCAATATAAATTTATCAAACTTCCGTTAAAATTAAGCCACGTCCATAAAAATGGCGTGGCTGTGTAGAACTTATTTTCACCTTTTATTTGACACCAATACTTAGGACCCTCCCACTTTTAGGAACGCCCCTATGGTATTCTACTACTGGCAAGGATAGTTCGATTGGTCCCATTTTTTTTTTAAATGGAAGGTATTTTTATTACCTTTCGTATGATACATATTAACCCCCATACCTCCCTCAAATAACTCAGAAAAATGCGTTTTTCTGAAAAAAACTCGAAACTTTGGATGCCCCTCCTACCTAAAGGGGGCATTTCCGGAAAACAAGATGGTGATTTTCAAAATCTGCTCTGTTGGGGCTTTCATAAAAGGTTTGTCCGAAAACCCAAATCTCGAAAACCGTATAATGGAGTTTGCCATATAACACCTGTTTTTTTATGGGAAAAACTCAATTATATGATATACCACTCAATTACATGAAATTGCACATAAACCAATTTCAAATTAATCTAGCTTCCGTTAAACTTTGGCCACGCCCATAAAAATAGTACGGCTGTGTAGAGTTAGTTTTTACCTTTCATTTGACACCAAAATTTACTCCGCCCACTTTTAAATACGCCCCCTCTTCGACTTTTTATAAAAAGTCAGTTTTTGGACTCTTACTCTGTCAAAGGGGGAGGAGATGGAGATTGGATTGGAGATGGATTTTTTAAATGAAAGGTATTTTTATTACCTATCATTTGGTACCAATAAACCCCTAAAGCTCCTTCAAATAACTCAGAAAAATGCATTTTTCTGAAAAAAACTCAAAACTTTGGATGCCCCTCCTACCTAAAGGGGGCGTTTCCGGAAGACCCCACCCACAAAATGTGGGCGGTGGGCGTGGCAAAGGGGCGTGGCAAAATACCCGAAAACCGTATACTGGAGATACGCCCATTGGTATCTTTGTTGATTGCAGAATCAAAAGTGGTGATATAATTTGATGAAGATTTTGTTTGGTTGGACCACTTGTTTTTATTTGAATGTGGTTTGTTATTGCTGTCTATGTTGCCTTGGTGAAGTAGTGTGTGATGTTTGTCCCCACAGTTGAAACATCGGATTCGGTTTTGGCTGCTGCTACTGTCGTGACTGGAGCTTAAACAATTTTGGCATATGTTGTTGGTTTCAATAAAGTGCATTCTTTCTATAATGTTTAATTTCTTAAACCTGAAACATCTGAATAATGGATGGTTAGTTACATTACACATGACACATTTATTAAAAGTAACTGTAGATGAGTGTACTTTAGTATGTTGGCGAATACTCTTTGATCGTTTTATCGATGTGCAGGCTTCCAGAGCATCACAGCGTTCAGTCATGAAGTCCAACAAATCATGAACTGTAGGAACACCAATGTCGATCGAATGTTTTGCCCATGCTTGTTGTGTTTCTACATCGAGTTTTCTTGTTAGAATGTGATCACGAGTTTGTCATTCTGTACCAAGAGCCTGTAGACCTCTGAGCACTTCATCTGAAGTATCGCATATTGTCCGTAGTTTTTTGTATCCCTCAGTATTAACGGATGGTTTATTTAAAAACAATTCGATGAGTTCTCTGACTGAATATTTTTTTTTGTTATACCTCTTCTTTTATTTTTCCCAAGCCATCATATAATTAGCATCTGTTAATTCCATATGCCTTATTAATGATGCTGCCTCATTCTTCAGTAGACTTTTCAGGTATTGGAATTTGTGAATATTTGAAAGATTATCCTTTGAGTGTATAGATGATTCAAATTGATCCTGAAACGACTGCCATTTTGAGTAATCACCACTAAAATTTTCAATTATTACACACGCAGCTCAGAAGTATTATACATAGACCGTTCGCAAGGATTTTCCAACATAGAGGGATTATCATGTGTATTGTTTGTGCCACACTAATACTAGGAACGATTTAGAGATGCCTTAATTTCATAGAATCGGTCTTCAAAGCCATCGGCTTCAGATATTCCATCGTCATGAAGCATAATTTGGTAATCGATATCATGATATTCTTTCCAGGCATCGTTTAATTTTTCAATTCGCGTTTCGAGCTGTTCCGCATTAACAGCTTGACTGGAATCCCAACAAATTTTTTAATGTTTTAATGGCCACATTAGGGCTTTATCATACCACGTTTTTTAATTAGGGCTTGTAATTCTCCGCCCACTTTTGAATACGCCCCCTCTTCGACTTTTTATAAAAAGTCAGTTTTTGGACTCTTACTCTGTCAAAGGGGGAGGAGATGGAGATTTTTTTTTTTAAATGAAAGGTATTTTTATTACCTATCATTTGGTACCAATAAACCCCTAAAGCTCCTTCAAATAACTCAGAAAAATGCATTTTTCTGAAAAAAAACTCAAAACTTTGGATGCCCCTCCTACCTAAAGGGGGCGTTTCCGGAAGACCCCACCCACAAAATGTGGGCGGTGGGCGTGGCAAAGGGGCGTGGCAAAATACCCGAAAACCGTATACTGGAGATACGCCCATTGGTATCTTTGTTGATTGCAGAATCAAAAGTGGTGATATAATTTGATGAAGATTTTGTTTGGTTGGACCACTTGTTTTTATTTGAATGTGGTTTGTTATTGCTGTCTATGTTGCCTTGGTGAAGTAGTGTGTGATGTTTGTCCCCACAGTTGAAACATCGGATTCGGTTTTGGCTGCTGCTACTGTCGTGACTGGAGCTTAAACAATTTTGGCATATGTTGTTGGTTTCAATAAAGTGCATTCTTTCTATAATGTTTAATTTCTTAAACCTGAAACATCTGAATAATGGATGGTTAGTTACATTACACATGACACATTTATTAAAAGTAACTGTAGATGAGTGTACTTTAGTATGTTGGCGAATACTCTTTGATCGTTTTATCGATGTGCAGGCTTCCAGAGCATCACAGCGTTCAGTCATGAAGTCCAACAAATCATGAACTGTAGGAACACCAATGTCGATCGAATGTTTTGCCCATGCTTGTTGTGTTTCTACATCGAGTTTTCTTGTTAGAATGTGATCACGAGTTTGTCATTCTGTACCAAGAGCCTGTAGACCTCTGAGCACTTCATCTGAAGTATCGCATATTGTCCGTAGTTTTTTGTATCCCTCAGTATTAACGGATGGTTTATTTAAAAACAATTCGATGAGTTCTCTGACTGAATATTTTTTTTTGTTATACCTCTTCTTTTATTTTTCCCAAGCCATCATATAATTAGCATCTGTTAATTCCATATGCCTTATTAATGATGCTGCCTCATTCTTCAGTAGACTTTTCAGGTATTGGAATTTGTGAATATTTGAAAGATTATCCTTTGAGTGTATAGATGATTCAAATTGATCCTGAAACGACTGCCATTTTGAGTAATCACCACTAAAATTTTCAATTATTACACACGCAGCTCAGAAGTATTATACATAGACCGTTCGCAAGGATTTTCCAACATAGAGGGATTATCATGTGTATTGTTGGTGCCACACTAATACTAGGAGCTCGTGATCTTAAAAGACGATTTAGAGATGCCTTAATTTCATAGAATCGGTCTTCAAAGCCATCGGCTTCAGATATTCCATCGTCATGAAGCATAATTTGGTAATCGATATCATGATATTCTTTCCAGGCATCGTTTAATTTTTCAATTCGCGTTTCGAGCTGTTCCGCATTAACAGCTTGACTGGAATCCCAACAAATTTTTTAATGTTTTAATGGCCACATTAGGGCTTTATCATACCACGTTTTTTAATAAGGGCTTGTAATTCAGCCATTTTGTACGTTTTAAGTAGTGAGTAGGTTATATGTAAAAAATGTAACAGGATTGCACAAAAAAAGCTAGTAAAACAAAAGTGTAGCAAATAACAATATATGAGATTGAGTGGAGCAAATGGCAATTATATAAAGAAACTACACTATATGGAAATATATACTTCCCAGGTTTCGGCACCAAAATGAATGTTGAAAGGCAAACTTGTGGGTACTTTATTGACCCAATTTGCACTAATCTTATTCAGAAAATATCCTTGTTAACATGACTTCGCTTTTATTTAGTTTTTTATTATAATTTAAATTTAGGAATACAAATTGATAGATAAATTGACAAATTTAGTTTTTTGTAAAGGAGCTATATGAGTACTATGAACAATTCTAAATTAACGCAATAACTCCTTGTAATGTTGTTTGACAGTTTTATGTATTGATGACATTTTGTGTTGTTCGTTTGATTTATCAGCTTTGTTCGTTTTGAGTGTTTGTGATTATGATGTATATAATAATAAAATACTATATTATATTTAAGATATACGTATGGTTGTTATAATAATATTAGTAGTATAGTAATAATATTCTAATTATTATATATAATTTAATTTATTTTTTAATAAACAATTTTCTATATTTCCTAGGCGTCAACATAGGTGGCATATTTATTGTCATAGGCGAACGACCGCTGGTCATATATTATGGTATTGGAAATGTAGCTTATTTTTTTTTTGTTCTCATGCATCACGGTGATATTAAAGAATGCATATTATGGATTTTTGGTTGGAAATGACCTCCGCTAACACCCTGCTTCGTTTGTGCCACGAATTCTGGTACACCCTGTATACCAGTTTACCTATTCCATGCATTTCACACGCAACCCACGACGCGCCACACGCACCACACGCGAAATATCATAAAATTCTGTGTGAGATATAGCTGCTAACAAAATTTAAAAAAACTTTTTTTTTCTTTTAATTTTTTTTACATATGCCACATCACAAATTACATCATCGCAAGCCGAGCGCTAACCAATGCAAACACATGCAGAATGTCAAAAATGCTGTGTTATATAAAGCTACTCACAAAATTTAAAAAATTTTTTTTTTTTATTCTCTATATTAACTTCGCGTGCTCGTGGCACCCTAGCTGGCTGGTCCGATTTTGTGATCAATTTTTATTCCACTTCCCGAAACCAGACTTTATTGAAATTTTGCACACATCTAATTTTTCCGGTGACAACACTTTCTATTAAAATTTGGAGCCATTTGGAGGGATGACCATATACATTTTTTTAAAAATTGACCCGATTTTCTTCAAATTTTAAACCAATGTGTATCCACGATGGACAAAAGTTTTTGTAAAATTTTCGGAGCATCGGAATGATGGGGCCCTGTAGCGCGAGGGGTGCCCATATAAATTTTTTAAAAATTAATCAGATTTTCTTCAAATTTTATACATATGTTTAAAAATTTTGTATGGGAGCCCCCGAACTTGGGCCCGATCACTTCCAAAGCTCAATAGTAAGTTTATCTTCGATGACAACACTTACTATTGAGCTTTGGAAGTGATCGGGCCCAAGTTCGGGGGCTCCCATACAAAATTTTTAAACATTTGTATCTCCACACATCACAAATTACGTCATCGCAAGCCGAGCGCTAAGCAATTGTTTTAAAACAAGTTCATCAAATTCTGACTGGTAGAAAATACCTGTGAATGCGAAATAATCAGCGAAAGTCCTGAACGACGATTTAAATTAAACTCTTACAAACTTTTTGATTGAATGACAATTTATTTTATTTATTCAGAGTTTATATACTACGATTTCTTATCATAAACATGCATTCGTTAAGTGCATAGCCCAGACAACTCGAACGGAAGTTTCCCATGAAAAAGTGCTAAATTTAAAATTTCGGAAACGGAATAACACATGAATGCACACGTCAGTGGTGTGCACCGAACGTGGGAAAAGATAATAAAATATAATGATAAAATATGATACTACAATTAATTCAGCATATTGCCTGCACTGCACTGATCGTGAGAATGCAGAATACTACAAAGTACAACGTCAGCACATTGCACTGGTCGTGTGAAAAACTACAAAGATAATTCAACTTAGTAATAAGATAATATTTTGTTACATTAAGAAATATGTGCTACGTTTATTTGCCTGTAAAACTCTATCTATGAAAATAAAATCTAACTATAAACATTCTCCGCGCCTTGAACTATTGTTCAACGTGAACGGTAAAGTTGTCCCTTGAGATGGTCCTAGGAGCTGGATGTGGTGCTCTGGTCGTTGCTTGTTGTCGACGACGTTGTTTGTTAGTCCAGATCTTGTAGCTCAAGGTGATCAGAAAGCAGAAAAAATGCATGGGCCTGTGTTTGGTGCAGCGACTCGTTAAGTTTTTGCGGCGTTTTCAAATGTCGTTGGAAGATGAAGAGATGCTGGTAACTGGGCCTTAATAGTTGTCAATCGCAGCTGATGCACTGAAATAATTGCGGTACTTAGCCTTCCGTGATGTAGCTCTGTCATTAGGTCCAAGATTGACAATTGAATTTTTGGAAGATTGGTGATAGTGAGGAAAATTTGGAAAGTCTGCGACATTACTAGCTGAGTTTTGAAGTACTTTAGTATAAGTTGCTGTTTGTACCTTGTTTCAAGCATGTCAAAGTCAGAGTCTTTTACGTCATTAAGACATCGCGTGATTTTGAACGCATCCCCGCATTGCGCCATTTGGAAACCAAACACAACATAATATAGTTTCAGACCAGTAGTTCGTGCGCAACACTTCATAGAGAAAATGCAGCGTTACTCACATGTCTGTCCCACTCTCTTTGGTCACCACCCAGGTAAGAGCGTATTTTTTCGAGTACGGAGCAGTTCACGCGTTCTGATGCGTTAGCCTGTGGTGAGTAAAAGGCTGTCTTTACATGCTTGACACCACATCGTTTCAGAAAAGTAGTAAACAAGTCAGCAACAAACTGCTTACCATTATCCGAACACAATTATCCGGGTACTCCGAATATGTGAAACACAGATTTTTCTAAATCACTCTCTCGAGGTTGCCTTCATCAGTGGTTTTAGGAAAACAAATTTGCTAAAGTGGTCCAATACTATGAGAATCTGTGTGTTTCCATTTCTTGTTCTAGAGTAGGGTTCAAGAAAGTACAGCCGTTGAAACGGTCTCTCTGTAATGGTCCGTTGGTTGTCTATTAATCTTATTTGTGCTTTTATTACACTTACAGATTTCGCAGTCCTTAATAAGGTTTTGTACGTCAGTCGCCATTCCTGGCCAAAAATACTGTTGCCTTAACTTATGCAAAGTCTTGTGTATACCGCCATGTCCTGAAGTTGGCGAGTAATGAGCTGACCTTAAAACACCCCCGAGTGGGCCGCTGTATCTTACTTAGTCGTCTGGTTATTATAAGTCTGATACTTGGTCTTACTCGGTAGATTATAGTGGAAAGGGGCTAGTGCTTAGAGTCTCAAGCACGGGCACTGTCTAAGAACGAAGCGCCCCTACCGTACAACTGCAGGCGGTAGTGCCTGGGATAGTTTCTATCCCGGGCGGCCTAGGACTTGAACTACCCTAGTGTCAAATGATAGGATACGAGGTTCCGGACGAACGTGCTGCCAGGGTCTGATCTGCAATCGCCCAGGCACTCATTCTGAAGGAGCTGAGTACCTTGATGGCAGATCTCACCAAGATCGCGTTGGTACTACGGGGGTTGATTCCGCCCACAGATAAGGCTAATCTCCTTGGAGGTTAGCTGAGTCTGGGTCAACCATTGGTTGAGGACCAGTCTTGTTCTGGCCTTGGCCTACGTAGTGGCTTGCGGTTTACTCTCGATGAGAGGACCGCTAAATGTAGTATTTCTAACCATGAGTAAGCTTAATGGCGCAAGCTAGGAAAGCGCGAAGCTCACGCTCCAACTCGAACCGGGTGACCTTAAAACACCCTCTCACAGCTCCGTCGGCACCCAAAGTTTCCAAGCTCTATCTTGTTTCTCCTCTACAAGGTCGACTGCAAGACGTTTGAGGTTCCCTATGATCTCGAGCGAGTGAGGCTATCAGCGACCACGTTTTGTGTTCCTTTTCGATGCTCAATAGAGAACTCGAACGCCTGGAGTTTCAGGCTCCACCTAGCTAGTCGTCAAGACAAGTCTGTCTGTGACATAAGCCACTTCAGACTCGCGTGATAGGTGATTATCGTGAATGGTCACCCTTCTACGTAGGCCCGAAACTTCTTTATACTCAAAAGTGCAGCATAGCATTCCAACTCGGTTACGCTATAGTTCTTTTGCGCTGAATTAAGTTTTTGGGACATGTACGCTATTGGTCTTTCGTTCCCGTCGATATTCACACTTCCTACACCTCTGGTGGAAGCGGAAAAAACGGTTTAGTAAAGTCTGTGTTTGATAGAATGGGTGCCGTAACAAGTAACTTCTTTAGCTCTTCAAATGCACTTCTTGCGTCATCGGTCCATTTGAATTCCTTGGATTTTTTTTAAACAGTTAGTCATTGGGATCTGCCAGAAGGCGTCCTTCAAGTCTATCCCCGATATAAATCGAGTATGTTGGAGTCGGCTTAACAAACCCTCAATATGTGTTAGCGGATATGCATCCTTTTTCGTGACTTGATTCACCTTTCTTGAATCCAAACACAATCTATTTTTGCCCGGTTTCCTCAGCAGCACAACTGGAGAGCTCCCGCTCTCGCTTTCCTCAATCACACCCAAGGAGAGCATGCGATCGAGTTCCTCAAAGAGGAGCTTCTGTATAGCCAGTGACATCGGGTAATGCCTCTGCTTAATGGGTTCCCGTTCACCGGTCTCGATCACATGCTCTTCAAGTCTTGTTTTACCAAGACCTGAGGTAGCGAATGATGGAAATTTCGCTTTGACTGCATGTAGTTGCCTCCGTCTGTGAGGATGAGAGAATGTGCATTGTCGGATCCAATGAGGCTGTTTGTGTTAGTTAAAGTCCCGATATTACGTTTGGAGCAACTTTGAATGCTTTCCAAAAGTTTACCCCTAAGTACAATTTTTTTGTTGTAGTGACGGTACCACATACAGCTCTAATTCTTCGGAAGTTCCATTCCAACTTAGAGGAATGGTCACTAGGTCTTCGATATATTATCGGCTACCGCCCGCTGTTTTGATGTCTGTCTTTATTTCTTTCATTACCAAATTATTTTGTTCAATAAATTGTATGGCACCTTTAGATTTAGATTTAGATTTAGATTTTTATTACCATTCGTTTGAAATATTACAAAATTAAAAAAAGCATGGCATTGCCGTCTGCCGATTGACAATTAATTCTGTATAATAATTTACAAGTTTTACCACTTTGATTTAGTAAAATAAAAATACAAATAAATATTGAAATTAAAAATAAAAATATAAAGAATTTAATTTACGAAGGAAATAATGTGGATGTGGAATAAAATTCAGATTGAATCCTTGGAAGACTCCTATCTTCTGCCCCGACAAATTGCCTACCTCATACAGAGAATTTCCAAGGGTCTTCAAGATGATACATTTAATGGATTTTGGGGCTAGCTTTGCATTATAGTTTTCAACCTTATTGCTTTGTTTAAAGTTTTTGCGATAGACTATTTGTCCAACTTTATACTTTATTTCCCTACTCCTAGTGTTATAGATCTTTTGTGCCTTTTCGTAAGCTATATTCAAATTTTGAAGTACTTTAGTATAAGTTGCTGTTTGTCCCTTGTTTCAAGCATGTCAACGTCAGAGTCTTTTACGTCATTAAGACATCGCGTGATTTTGAACGCATCCCCGCATTGCGCCATTTGGAAACCAAACACAACATAATATAGTTTCAGACCAGTAGTTCGTGCGCAACACTTCATAGAGAAAATGCAGCGTTACTCACATGTCTGTCCCACTCTCTTTGGTCACCACCCAGGTAAGAGCGTATTTTTTCGAGTACGGAGCAGTTCACGCGTTCTGATGCGTTAGCCTGTGGTGAGTAAAAGGCTGTCTTTACATGCTTGACACCACATCGTTTCAGAAAAGTAGTAAACAAGTCAGCAACAAACTGCTTACCATTATCCGAATACAATTATCCGGGTACTCCGAATATGTGAAACACAGATTTTTCTAAATCACTCTCTCGAGGTTGCCTTCATCAGTGGTTTTAGGAAAACAAATTTGCTAAAGTGGTCCAATACTATGAGAATCTGTGTGTTTCCATTTCTTGTTCTAGAGTAGGGTTCAAGAAAGTACAGCCGTTGAAACGGTCTCTCTGTAATGGTCCGTTGGTTGTCTATTAATCTTATTTGTGCTTTTATTACACTTACAGATTTCGCAGTCCTTAATAAGGTTTTGTACGTCAGTCGCCATTCCTGGCCAAAAATACTGTTGCCTTAACTTATGCAAAGTCTTGTGTATACCGCCATGTCCTGAAGTTGGCGAGTAATGAGCTGACCTTAAAACACCCCCGAGTGGGCCGCTGTATCTTACTTAGTCGTCTGGTTATTATAAGTCTGATACTTGGTCTTACTCGGTAGATTATAGTGGAAAGGGGCTAGTGCTTAGAGTCTCAAGCACGGGCACTGTCTAAGAACGAAGCGCCCCTACCGTACAACTGCAGGCGGTAGTGCCTGGGATAGTTTCTATCCCGGGCGGCCTAGGACTTGAACTACCCTAGTGTCAAATGATAGGATACGAGGTTCCGGACGAACGTGCTGCCAGGGTCTGATCTGCAATCGCCCAGGCACTCATTCTGAAGGAGCTGAGTACCTTGATGGCAGATCTCACCAAGATCGCGTTGGTACTACGGGGGTTGATTCCGCCCACAGATAAGGCTAATCTCCTTGGAGGTTAGCTGAGTCTGGGTCAACCATTGGTTGAGGATCAGTCTTGTTCTGGCCTTGGCCTACGTAGTGGCTTACGGTTTACTCTCGATGAGAGGACCGCTAAATGTAGTATTTCTAACCATGAGTAAGCTTAATGGCGCAAGCTAGGAAAGCGCGAAGCTCACGCTCCAACTCGAACCGGGTGACCTTAAAACACCCTCTCACAGCTCCGTCGGCACCCAAAGTTTCCAAGCTCTATCTTGTTTCTCCTCTACAAGGTCGACTGCAAGACGTTTGAGGTTCCCTATGATCTCGAGCGAGTGAGGCTATCAGCGACCACGTTTTGTGTTCCTTTTCGATGCTCAATAGAGAACTCGAACGCCTGGAGTTTCAGGCTCCACCTAGCTAGTCGTCAAGACAAGTCTGTCTGTGACATAAGCCACTTCAGACTCGCGTGATAGGTGATTATCGTGAATGGTAACCCTTCTACGTAGGCCCGAAACTTCTTTACACTCAAAAGTGCAGCATAGCATTCCAACTCGGTTACGCTATAGTTCTTTTGCGCTGAATTAAGTTTTTGGGACATGTACGCTATTGGTCTTTCGTTCCCGTCGATATTCACCTGGAATAGTACACTTCCTACACCTCTGGTGGAAGTGGAAAAAACGGTTTAGTAAAGTTTGTGTTTGATAGAATGGGTGCCGTAACAAGTAACTTCTTTAGCTCTTCAAATGCACTTCTTGCGTCATCGGTCCATTTGAATTCCTTGGATTTTTTTAAACAGTTAGTCATTGGGATCTGCCAGAAGGCGTCCTTCAAGTCTATCCCCGATATAAATCGAGTATCTTGGAGTCGGCTTAACAAACCCTCAATATGTGTTAGCGGATATGCATCCTTTTTCGTGACTTGATTCACCTTTCTTGAATCCAAACACAATCTATTTTTGTCCGGTTTCCTCAGCAGCACAACTGGAGAGCTCCCGCTCTCGCTTTCCTCAATCACACCCAAGGAGAGCATGCGATCGAGTTCCTCAAAGAGGAGCTTCTGTATAGCCAGTGACATCGGGTAATGCCTCTGCTTAATGGGTTCCCGTTCACCGGTCTCGATCACATGCTCTTCAAGTCTTGTTTTACCAAGACCTGAGGTAGCGAATGATGGAAATTTCGCTTTGACTGCATGTAGTTGCCTCCGTCTGTGAGGATGAGAGAATGTGCATTGTCGGATCCAATGAGGCTGTTTGTGTTAGTTAAAGTCCCGATATTACGTTTGGAGCAACTTTGAATGCTTTCCAAAAGTTTACCCCTAAGTACAATTTTTGTTGTAGTGACGGTACCACATACAGCTCTAATTCTTCGGAAGTTCCATTCCAACTTAGAGGAATGATCACTAGGTCTTCGATATATTATCGGCTACCGTCCGCTGTTTTGATGTCTGTCTTTATTTCTTTCATTACCAAATTATTTTGTTCAATAAATTGTATGGCACCTTTAGATTTAGATTTAGATTTTTATTACCATTTGTTTGAAATATTACAAAATCAAAAAAGCATGGCATTGCCGTCTGCCGATTGACAATTAATTCTGTATAATAATTTACAAGTTTTACCACTTTTATTTAGTAAAATAAAAATACAAATAAATATTGAAATTAAAAATAAAAATATAAAGAATTTAATTTACGAATGAAAGAATGTGGATGTGGAATAAAATTCAGATTGAGTAGTTCGCCACGAAGTTTTATAACCATCGATAGTTCATCCACACTATATTCGTCCCTAAAGTAACTGTCTTGCAGATTGTGACATAATTGACTATACGTGGTTCTGTGAATCGACGCCGCTGCTTCTCTTAGAAAGCCTTCCCTTAGTTGAAGGTCAACTTTTTTTTATGAGGTTATAGAGCATTGGTTTCCAAGTTTGATGCTCTGCTATATTAAGTTGAAGCTCCATGCAACAGCTTTGCGCTAGCTCCATCCATTCCGCGAACCAACTTGACCGGTTGGAAATTGTTTTAAGTGCAATTTTCTTCGGCAGTCGATCATTTGGCATTTTAAGAACCTTCAGGATATAGTCCTCTTGCATCTTTAGCGTTTTTATGAATATTGGGGGCAGTCCTGTCTCAATCATTAGCATGTAGTTAGGTGTATTCGGTGGAAGTCGAAATGTTCTTTTTATGTAGAATCTCAAGAGCTTTTCTACGGTGTCATACCTTTTGGTTCCCCATACTTTTGCTGCATACAGCATAATGGCTTCGGAGCATGCTTCAAAAACTTTGTATTTGCTGCTATGCGAAATAAGTTTGTTGGCAAAACATTATCTTCAGGTAGCATTTATTGCTATTTTTGCCTTTGCAATTTTTTCATCGAAATGTTTTTTCATATTCAAGTTTTTTGTGAAGTAAACTCCTAGATATTTGTAGTCCGTCACTACTTCAATTCTTTCTCCATTGTACAACCATTTTTCGTTAGCACAGCTCCTGCCACCTCCTATCTTAAATATCATTACCTTGGATTTCTCCAAGTTAACCACTAAGCTCCATAATTGACAGTATTCATATAACCGATTAATCATCCGCTGGAGAGTCTCGGGAGTGCACGCAAACATAACTATGTCGTCTACAAACATCAGGGCCTTTATCCATGTACCTGCGAACTCTGTACCTCCGGGTAGAAATTCGATTAAGTCTTCAATGAAGAGTGCAAACAATTCCGGACTTAAAGAACATCCTTGCCTTAATCCAGCCTCCATTTGAAACCACTCTGAAGATCCTTCCCCATCCCACACTGCTGCTTTTGTATCTTCATACAGGTTTTGTAGGGCCCTGCCAAATTTGAGTGACATCCCCATACCATATAGTTTATAAAACAATGCATTTCGGTCTACTGTATCGAAGGCTGCTTTGAAGTCTATAAAAAATACATATAGCTTCTTCTGTCTCGCGAGAAAGGACTCCGCAATACTTCTCAAGACGAATATATGATCCACAGTCGAATATCCTGATCTAAATCCTGCTTGAAATTCTTTCAACAAATTATTTTCACTTATCCATGTCGTGAGCCGTGTTGTAGAATAGCTGTGTAGATTTTGTAGGAGGCATTAAGAAACGAGACACCCCTATAGTTGGCTGGGTCCGATTTATTCCCTTTCTTATGGATGGGGTAAATCAGGGATTCTTGAAATTTCTGCGGTATAAAGCCAATCTCCATTATTTTATTAAACACAAGAGCCATCTTGTCTATAAGCACAGTGGTCCCATATTTATAAAATTCGACCGGTATTCGGTCAGATCCAGGAGCTTTGACATCCTTTAGCTCAGCCAGAGCTATACTAATATCTCGTGGTGAAATTCGTTCATTCAGCAACTGATTTGTTAAACAGGGAGCAGGATAATGAAACTTAAGTCTAACCATTACCGGATTAAGCAATTTCTTAAAATGAGTACATAGCACGCTAGGTGTTAAGGTTTTACTGATGTCATACTTCTTGCCATTGAGTTTCTTCGCCAGCCTCCAGAACTCTGCCGCAGTGTTACATTGGGCCAACTTTAGGGCTTCTGCTTCGAAGAAGTTTTTTCTTTTGCTTCTGCATAACTCCTTGTAATTCTTGTTTGCATCGATGTAGAAGTTCTTGAAGTTATCCTCGGTTGAATTACGGAAGACTCTAAGCCAGGCGAATGATCGCTTCCTCGCCATCTCGTATTCCTCGTCAAACCACTTCTCTCTGCACCAGTCTCTGCGGTTCTTATTTTGTCCGGTGATTGGATAAGATACCTTGATAGCCTCTATAATGTTTTCCAAATCTGCCTCTTGTTGCATGCTTAGTATTTCATCCAGTTGTCTTTTGTAGGGAAGAGCGTTAGCCTCTTTCCACAACAATTTAGGAAGGAGCTTCATATTTCTGATCCCGTCATTTTCGTTGTTTTTCACTTGAAAGGTTATGACTATTGGTAGATGATCTGAGTATGGCACCTGTTCAACTTTTAAATCTGTTACATGCGAATTCCATTCTCCACCAATAAGTCCATAATCGATCACTGACGTTCCTTGATGACTTACAAAAGTAAATTCCCCACTTTTATCAGACTTACTCGTTCCATTCAAAATCCGCAGTCCAAAAGATTGGCAGAATTCTAGCACTCTCATGCCTCTGGTGTTAGCAAATCATCTTTTGATGCTCGAACTATTCCGGCGCTAGTGTTTTCAGATCCAGCTTCAGTACCAGTTCTAGCATTCAAATCACCTATCACCATTAGATTTGTATGGTATGGTATGGTATTGGTATGGCACCTTTACCTGGACAACTAACGGACGCGTCACTGTCTAATAAGCCCATTACTTCGTTTTCAAAAATTTTTACTTTGGCATAAGGCTTATTGTCTCCGTCTTCATGTAAAACTGTCGTTTCTATCATTCTTAATCTATTTATTTTCACTTTACATTTTTCCCTAAGTTTCTTTATTTTGTTAAAACGTTTATTCGGCGTACCTAAGTCGGGGCTCTCAGTAAATATTCTATCTCCAGCCTTTTCGTATTCAATAATTCGCTGATGTAAAGTTTTGTTTGGGGGTCTTATTTGTTCAAATTTTGTTTCTGGTTTTTCAATTGTGCATCGTTTTAAGATCTTTACGTCCTCGTTAATTACTACCTCGGGAGTTAAATTGCCTGACGAACACTCCCGACTGTCACGTCCGCTTTTCCATTTTCCGACTCCTGACAGGATGACAGGAAGGACAAACAACAACTTCGCTTCGTTGGGATTAGGTTTATTTTTGTCATACTTAGTAGCTATTGCACATAAATCGTCAGCTACTTCTTTATCGTGAATATGTCTCTGTATGTTTTCGGCTAGGTCGACTTCGTTCACATGATGAACTCTTTGGCGACTATCTCTTGATGCCAAGTGCATTTCTGCTCGTCGGCAAGCAGACCGGAGATCAGGAATCGAAAACAGCGTTCAGCCGAAGATAAGTGTTGCCACTCTGTCATTCACGTTTTGGCGAAGGATTTTGACAAGCTCCATTTTAGGCAACTTGTTCTTCAGCTGAAAAACCAATGCCATCACACTGGAATAGAACTCGTCAAAATTCTCGCCTGGCTTCTGTCTCTTGTCCATGATTGCTCTGAGCAACTCATGGTTGGAGCTAGCTGCCCTGAACTGCCGAAGTAGATCCCTCTTCAAGTCAAAGTAATTGAGCAAGACATCGTCAGAGTGCTCCTCCATCCATTGCCAATACCACCTTTCGGCAACGCCTGTTAAAAGGTGGTGAAAACCACTAAATAGCTCTTCAGTGGTGAGATCCTGAAAAAAAGACTTTCCACCGACATCGACCTTTTTGAGCCATCAAATTTTATGTTCCACTTGTGCATGTTTGCATTTCCATGACTTCGCACAACGCTTGACTGCCTAACATCTATGCTCCGGGAATGGTAGCATGGTTCACGTGGCTAGTTCGATCTGCGGTTGTGGAGTGGAAGACCTCTGACAACTTTGCTGTTGAGCCTCAAGCGCTACGACTTTGGTGGTCAATGTTCATTTTGACCACGGTCATGAACCTCTAATTTATGGTTGTAAGGATCTGCCATTGGTCCAACAGCCACCTCAGATTCATCATCAAAATTCATGTTTCCTAAGAAATTTTCAAATAAATTTGACGTGTGATCATTTTTTGAATTTCCCCCTGTTTCTGCGTAAGGTGCTTGACCGATCAGTGTAGTTAATGAATCTATGCCCGTCGTAATAGGGTTGACCTGTTTATCTGGAGCTAGTGGGCTCAAGAGACTGGAACTGCCAAATCAAACATTTTCGTGTTGGTCCGGTATATCCTCCACATTACCGAGGTTTGCTAACCTCTAAGGACAGCACCAGTTCTTTTGTTTACGTTACTGTCATGTTCGTTTATCACAGTTGACTTTCGCGTTTGGCTTGCGAAAATGAAGACGTACTTCACTGTCCCCATCGCCAGTCCACAGCTCAACTAAAGCGAAAGGTTCTAATGTCTAGTATGAATCAATAGGAAAACGAGCTTATTCCTAGTGAACCGAGAACGCAGCGACCCCACAAAATACTCTTACTTTGAGTACTATTTGTATCGGCAGCCCGCCACGATCTCAGAAAACTAAAAGTCTTCCGAATTATCTGTCCCTTTACAACTACTCACATGCTCAAGTTTATTTGGAACTAGCCCTATACTGGGCTGTGCATGTGACCAATTTGTTCTTAACAATTAACTTCAATGAGGCGCAAATCAAAATGAAGAATTTCAAATACTTTTGCTTTTAAAATACCGGCTTATTCTTGTTAAAATGTATATAAAACTATTAAAATATTGAGTCAATGTCAAACTCCCAATTTTCAAGAATATTGTGATCTCCGTTTGGCGCCATTGTTATAGAGGAGGTTCCACTAGTGGGTCTGCTACTGGTGGGCAGACGATGACACGCTAGCGGTTGTGCGGTCTAGCTCTCGGGTGGGGTGGTCCTTGTCGACCACCAGCAACACCTCTCCACAAACAAAAAAAGTCGTGTCAAAACAAAATTTTTTTAAAACAAATGGAAGGAAGAAAGAGGAAAATAAGGAAAAAAAAGCATTTAAAAGACAGATACACAAAAGGAAAGAAGAAAAAAAAAGTCCTCAAGTACAGGTGCAAGCGGACTCACTCCGACGCGCAGTTCTATCTAACTAAAATTATAGTTATTCCGACCTAAAATACGCAATTGCCTAAATTAAAACTATGCCCTACGACTAAACTATACTATAGTGTAGTGTATAGAGTGCAATAATTTGCACTGCACGCAAAACTAACCTATACTTATACCTATTCTACGGCGAATGCGCTTTGAGACCGGAATTCCATAATTGTATCAAATGTAAAAAAAAAATAAAACTAAAACTAAGCATATACAAACAAGCATACGCGTCATAACGAGTCCGTTCACTTCGGCACAAAAGGTTCGTTAAAAAGGCGCAAGCAGCGAAAATGCATACGCAGACATCGGCCAGACCCCTCAGCTGTGACAACAAATTGTGTCAGTAGCTGTGACTGTGATTGTCCTACATCCCAATGCAGTTCCGCTAGCATTTCGGTCAACGTGTTCATTGTCGGTCATAAGTTTAGAGAAGAGAAAGAAAGTTAAGAAAAGTTGATCGTACTGTCATGTCGTGTTAGAGAACATACAGGATGTGTCGCCTGAAACACCATCGTCGCCGACACCGGCCACACAACAATATAAAACTGTGGTGGCGACCGCAATAGAAAAAAAGAAATAAAAATAAGCACCCATTATTCCCTAATGTAAGCTCCTGTAGTTATCCATTTGAATGCCCATTAAGAGCGCATAACCGTACGCCTTATTGTTCGTTAAAAAGGCGCAAGCAGCGAAAATGCATACGCAGACATCGGCCAGACCCCTCAGCTGTGACAACAAATTGTGTCAGTAGCTGTGACTGTGATTGTCCTACATCCCAATGCAGTTCCGCTAGCATTTCGGTCAACGTGTTCATTGTCGGTCATAAGTTTAGAGAAGAGAAAGAAAGTTAAGAAAAGTTGATCGTACTGTCATGTCGTGTTAGAGAACATACAGGATGTGTCGCCTGAAACACCATCGTCCGCCGCACCGCACCGGCCGCACCGCACCGGCCGCACAACAATATAAAAACTGTGGTGGCGACCGCAAATAGAAAAAAAGAAATAATAATAAGCACCCATTATTCCCTAATGTAAACTCCTGTAGTTATCCACTTGAATGTCCATTAAGAACGCATAACCGTACGCCTTATTGAGTTGGTTCGTTAAAAAGGCGCAAGCAGCGAAAATGCATACGCAGACATCGGCCAGACCCCTCAGCTGCGACCTCACTCTCATATATTGTTTATAATGAATATAATGGGTCAATGACCGCTGATGATAGTTGATGATGTATGATGATGAAGACTCAACATCTTATACACTCTCTACATATGCCTTTGTAGAGTGTGTGATGACCAGCGCGGAACTCCTGTTTCGCTACTTGACTGTTTATATACACGCGTATAAATGTAAGCCGGCGAGCGTGCTGATGACGTCAAAGAAGTGGAAGAAGTGGAAAGAAGTATTGAGCAAGCTCGCTGTATATATGTATATTTCTTTATATTGGTTATTTATAGTTCTCTCTTTTTTTTTTGCTCGAGGCACTACGCTTGCACATATATATATATATGTGCGTGCGGCCGCCTGCGCAATATGCACGGCTACCTAATGGAAAGGATATTAATCACTACACCTCACCACTTCTGAAAACCATTTACCTCGAGTAGCGGCGCATTTAATATTTTAATTATTTTTCTTTAAGAGTAATTCAAAAACAATTTTCACCACACTAAATTTTTTTTTTTAATTTAGAATCTCCAATCTGGCCAATGTTCAATTTAAATTTCTTTAAATTTAATTTAAAAGGCTTAACTTCTACCACTCAGCACCACTGCGAACACACTTCTGTCCGGTCTTCAACCGAACGACGATTTCGTCAGAGTCACACAGGTCACATCTGACTTTATTACAGTATTTGTATTTGTATAGCATAAAAACGTTATAATGTGTATGTGAAGTCGCACAATTTACAGAGATATGGTATATATGCCTTACTACTGAGAAATTATAAAGGAATCTAAATACATGCTATTAAAGAAAAAGTAATTTGAAGGAAAAAGCTATAGAAAAAACCTCCAATCTAAATAGTGTGCTTAAATATAATGTTATGTGACACTAATAAATAAGCTTAAGACTATAATACTAGATTAGAAAAAACGATCAGCAAATAAATAAATAAATATATAAGTAATTATAACTATAAATTAAAAAAATAAAAAAAATAATAAATAAATAAATAAATAAATGAATAATAAGTAAATATACTATAGATAATAAGTTAACAATTAAGAATATAAATAAGAAAAAACTATAATGAATGAATTATGAACAACAAGTAATATAAATATAAGTAATAACGAGAAAAAAAAAAACTTAACAATCTTAAATAAATAACAACAATAAATTTCGATGAGGTGTGATGAACAATCAGGTACACAGACTGTTGATGAGTGGATTATCCGACATTTCACAGTTCATATAGAATTTAGTTCTTAGGGAGCGAATTCTATCTTTTATGAGAGAAACATTTGATTCCTCGTGGAGGGCAACGGTGGAATAATGCCAAGGTAGATTTAACATAATTTTAAGCAGCTTGTTTTGTGCCACTTGAAGTGTTTGGATATGTGTAGTTGCACAGCTACCCCATGCTGGTGATGCGTAAAGGTATAATGCCTGAAAAATTACCTTGCAGAGAATAACTTTATTGTCGTTGCTAAGCAAAGACCTTCGATTAATAAGTGGGTACATCATTTTAATTGCTATTCTAGATTTTTTTACTGTTTGCCTAATATGCTCCTTAAACGTTAATTTGGAATCCAAATGTACACCGAGGTATTTGACACAGTTATTCCAGTTTATGTTTGTGCCATTTACTTCGAGCGTATTCCTGGTTAAAAAACAGGGCTTTCTTCTTCTTGAAAAGAAAATAGCTTGGGTTTTACCAGCATTGATTTTAATCTTCCACTTATTGAAATAATCGATGACAGTGTGTATTGCATTTTGTAAATAAGTTTCAATTATGAAACCTATCTCATGCGTGCTGAAAATTCCGATATCATCGGCGTAAATGGCATACTCGCAGTGAGGAATGCTTGGAATATCAGATGTATAAATGTTGTACAGTAAGGGGCCAAGAACTGATCCCTGAGGAACGCCGGCGGGAATTAGTCTTTCTGAAGAGTAACTTTGAGAGACAGAAACCTTGAAATGACGGTTTTGAAGAAAACTCATTACTATATTAGTTAAGTATGATGGGAAGTCTAGCTTTATCATTTTATAGAGCAGTCCCTCGTGCCACACTGTATCAAAAGCTTTTTCTATGTCAAGAAGGACTAAACCGGTTGATTTTTTTACATGCAAATTTTTCTTAACATGTTTACTAATTCTTAGTATTTGTTGGCATGTACCGTGGTTTTGTCTGAAGCCGAATTGTTCCATTGGTAGTATATTGTGGTCGTCAACATATCTCGAAATTCTTTTTTTTATAATTTTTTCAAAAATTTTGCTTAAGTTACTTAGAAGGCTTATTGGTCTATAGCTTGAAGCCAGTGAGGCTGGTTTTCCAGGTTTTAAAATAGGAATTATTTTCGCTTTTTTCCATACCTCAGGAAAATATTGTAACTTTAAGCATGCGTTTATTATAAAAGAAATAAAAGCAAAACCAATTGGAGGTAAATGTTTAATATATATATTTTTTATATTGTCGATTCCAGACGATTTTTTAATTTTTATTTCAGATATGATATCCACTATATCATCAACATTTGTAAAATCAGAAACATCGGATGTTGGATTGTTAAGGCGCAAATCAGCAACAAAACTACTGACTTCTTGTTGAACACTAGTAGTGCCAAGATTCATTCCAATGTTATGATTTCCGACAAATGTGTCAGCTAAGCAATTGGCTTTGTCTTCGTTGGTTATTATAACATTATTATTTGCTGTTATTAAGGGCAAGAAGTTAGAATGTTTTTTTTTAAGTACTTTGGCAATGTTCCAAAATGGTTTTGCACTTTTACTTAAGGTACTTAATTTATTATTCCAATGTGTGTTTTTAACTTTCAAGATTTCAGCCTTAATATTATTGAATCTGTTTAACATTAGACGAGAAAAAGGCTGCCTAAAACGCTGCCAGTTTCTTCTATGCATGTTCCTAATTCTAATTAAATTAATTACATAAAACGGAAGACTTAAACCTATGTTTTTAGGAACTCTTTTTGGAACAGAAGAATCGATACTATTCAGCATTTCAGATTCAAAAAATTTTATATTTTCATCGATTTCAGAAATACTATGGATATCGTCAATGTTGGTTTGCCTATTTATTAGTTTAATACAGATTTCTTGCTTGTATTTTTTCCAATTAGCCTTCCTGTAATCGAATATTTTGTTTTCTATTTGTAAAGGAGCGTCTAAAATGTGGCAAACTATGGGAAGATGATCAGAACTAAGTTCATTTAAGGCAATAGGCTGGGTAATTTGGTTAGGAATATTGGACAGAAGGAGGTCAATAGTGGATGGAAAGCTTCTGGCATCAGTAGGAATATAAGTGGGAGATGGTGAGTGTAGGATAGAGAAAGGATGCCTTGAACTAAAGTTCGATAGAATGTTACCCCACGAGTTCGCTCTCAAGCAGCCCCAGTCGCGGTGACGGCAATTGAAGTCACCACCAATGATATACTTGTCTCGTATACTAATTAGTTTTCGAATGTCATTGTTGAAGTAATTTTTCTTCTCCAAAGTTGACGCTCCTCCAGCAAAATAAACCGAGAAAATTTTTACCTTGGTACCATCATTTAGAAAAAGGTCTATACCAATGTTTTCTATTAGTAGCGTATTTAAAGAACGTATAAGTTCATGTTTGATTCCTTTTTTAACTACGATGGCAACACCGCCACCTCTTCTATCAGGTCTATCAACACGATAACAATTATAATTTGAATGAGCGAAACTCACTGAACAATTTAACCAGGTCTCACTTACAAGACAAACATCGATTTCATTTCTACACAAAAAATCAAAAAACTCCACACATTTACTACGAATGCTTTTCGCATTCCAACACATAAGCTTGACAGAGACAAACATTATTACTTAATATTCTTATACAAGTACTTAACAGCTAATTGTGCGACAACATTGAATTGTTCAACTTTGTTGTTACATTGCGCTAGATTCGTAATCATTTCCAGCATAAGCGATGTCAGTTCGTCTTGAGTGAAGAAGTTGTTCTCTGCTGGTGTTGTGTTACAAACGGGTGCGTGAGATAATGGAGTGGACCACGCAGTTTGGATCGGTGTTGCACTTGATAGACCAAGCTGTTGGGTTAAAACATTAACTCCAGAACTTTTAGCTGCGAGGGCAGGGAAAGCTGTTTGATTTAAAGCAAAGCCGTTCGCAGTTTGTTTTGCTTGTGCGTTGCGAGAACTTCGCTTGGAGAGATGCTCTTTTATATCAAGGAATCGCTTGCGGCTTGCGCATACACTGTCGGTTGATTTGTGATTTCCTTTGCAGTTTGCGCATTGGAAAATACCATTCGTTTTGCAATCAGCTGTTTTATGATTGCCTGAGCAGTTGGCACAATAAGTTTTTATGCTACAGTTTTTTTCCCCATGTCCAAACATCTGACAGTTGTGACATTGGGTGATTTTGTTTTTAATTTTACGTTGAAAATCCCAATTCACTCGCGTACGCATAATTGCTGGAATGTTTTTCCTTAATTCGGTCATTCGAATTGACCCGCTTTCCAAATATATGATATAAAAAATATCAGTGAAATGATCATGCCGTTTTATGACTTTTTTAGTGTCTTTGCACTTTAACCCAAGCGAAATCAACTCGGTTTTAAGAATTGTAGGATCAATATCATCCAAGCCAAACAACACTACTTTAAAGGACCGCTCACTTTTTAGCTCGTGTGTGAAAAATTGACACTTTGAGTCTTTTAGCAACGAACATACTGCACGATGGGAATCAATTGATTCGCAGAAAATTTTAATTCCGATCGAAATTTTTTTAATGGAATAGTTTAGAATTTTATGTTCATTTAATAATTTGTGTACAAATTCACTAGTTTTTTGCAAAAGTTTTATGGGCGGAATCACAATTTTACTTGCTTGCGTCGCTGGCACAGAGTCGTCGTCAAAATTGCTGTCGTCGTCAGGCAGACATTGTAGAGGACTCCAATAATTCCTCCTAGAAACTTTGGCTGGAGTAGCCATAATTGGAAAATTATTTTTCCTGAGTTTATTATGAGGATATATTGAATCCTCTTCAACTACTGATCGGCCACGTTTTGCTATCTTGAATGTTTTTGATTTATTTTATTTTTAAGTTTTATTACGAGAAAGTCACACGCAGAAGAAAAAACACACGTCATGCGTAGTTGAAAAACTGCACTGCACTGATTTATTACAGTTAATTTCAATAAAATGTAGCCACATTTCACTACACTTACGCGACAAAGCCATTTTATATTATATTATGGTAATTTGTTAAAAAGTTGTATAGGTAAAATTTTAGTTATAGTTTTATTTAAAATTAAAATTAAAATTCAAAGAAACAACCCATAAAAGAGACGACACTGGGGCCCGGGGGTCTCCAAAATTTTTACAAAAAGTGTTTTCCATCGGAGATACACATTTGTATAAAATTGTAAGAAAATCGGGTAATTTTAGTTATATTTTTTATAAAATATTTGTATAGGAGCTCCTCGGACCTCAGGGCCTCAAATTTTAATAGAAAGTATTGTCTCCGGAAATATACATGTGTGCAAAATTTCAATAAAATTGGGCTTTGGGAAGTGGGTTAAAAATTGATCAGAAAATCTCACGCGAAATTAAAAATTTAAATTTTTATTGTAAATTCTCTGTTCGAAGATTCGATTTTGTGGCGAATTCCCCATTTAAAACATAACAGCCACAGCGCACGGTTGGTGCGACGTATCTACAACGACGTACGAAGTACCACTAAAATTATTTATTTTTAGTTGAGTTAAGCTGTAAAGCAGTTGAGTGCGAAACCAGTTCTTTATATACTCGTCATATTGTACAAAACACAAATTCTCTAAACAAAAGTTCGACCCCGACCGACCCCAAGGTCCGAGGGGCCTCAAATTTTAAAAGAAAGTATTGTCACCGGAAGTATACATGTGTGCACAATTTCAATAAAATCGGGCTATGGGAAGTGGGTTAAAAATTGATCAGAAATTCTGACCAGCCAGCCACGTGCACGCGAAGTTAATATAGAGAATTTAAAAACTAACTGACACCTATGATTTTCTTTGAGCTACCTAACAGGGTTTAGAGCCAGAAACTTTTTATGAGCTGTCACTTTACTATTCAAATGCTGAATGACTGATTTCGTATTCGACCTTTCTATTAATAGCAAAGCGCGACCGCGCGAGTTACATATACAAGTAACTATATTGATATTTATAAAAGCTAATGAACCCTATAAATTCGAGGAATTTTTAAATCAAATTAATAAAGCCAGACAGTAACCTAATTTTATATTTCCGGTGCATTTCGCAAGACATAATATTCGCAAAGTAATTAATCAGCATTTTAGCATACTTTTTACCTAATAAAACTTCACACACTTGTATAAACAAAAATGTGTTAGTCAACAAATGTAATTTAAGCTAAGTAAGCAAAATTGTAATACATACATTTTGAGTTCTTGAATAAAATTAATTAAAATAACAGGCAGTCTGATCTGACCGCTGAAATTGATCACAACGTGTCTTTTTTAAAAACGCTTCAACGTCGACAAGTTATAAAATTGGCGCAGTCGGTAGGATCCTTTAAATAATATAAAGGATTCAGTGATACGAACCGCGTTCAGAGAAAAATTTTATACAATTATAAGAATAAGTTTTGGTGCAGTGAAAGCTAAAATATAAAAAAATTTTAAGCCAACACCATCAAAGTGAAGTGAGAATTTTTCAATTCAAAGTGACACTACAAAGAAACAAAGTAAAAACCACTCGTGTGCAGTGAAAGCTAAATAGAAAAAAAAATAAAAACTTTTTACTCTAACACCACCAAAGTGAAGTGAACACTTATAGTTTAAAGTAGACACTACAAAGAAATAATTCAATAACTGTACATAATTAATCAAAGAAGACAACGTGCTTTTGATCAAAGAAGAATGGCGGAAGGACAGCCTCAAGTAGCACCTGTGGAACTGGTCGCAGAACTTGCAACTTGAGAGCAACAACTGGAAGCGATGAGGCAAGCATACCTAGAACTAAGGAATAGGGCAGAAGTAAACAACAGGGACAGCATAATGAAAACAGTAAACAGCCTGCCTACGTTCACCGGTACGGGTGACATCACAATAAATTCATTTTTTAAAAGCATAGAATACCTGTTATCTACAATCAATGACACCGAATTAAAGAAGGAAGCGGTACGAACAATTTTCTACAGGACGATTACAAGGACCTGCGAAGAATGTAATTATCAACATCCCAGAACCAGATAACTGGCAATTAATCAAGGAGACGCTGAAGTTACGATATCGACCTGACGTGGAACCACACCAGCTTTACAGGAAAGTTGCAAACCTCAAAGTAAATAATGTAAGTGAACTTATCGTAGAGGTACAGGACATTAAATATAAGTCGGACGAACTGACAGTGTATTACACAGGCGACCACTATATAGACCTAAGTAATATGGACAGTATGTTAACAAACACTATAAAAGAAATGACCCAGGGAGTTCTGCTAGACAAAATTTATAACGAGGGTAATTTAAACAATATTTTAAAAATAATGACAAGTAGACGATTTGGAGATGGTTGCATACGTCCAGAATATAGGAAATTTAAAATAAAAGAAGATAGACCAACAAATGCATGGAAAGGTAGGTATCAAGAGAAAGGTCAACGATTTAATAATGCATCTGCGGATGGTAGAAATAGGAATCAAAATATAGGTAATAGATTTAATAATTCACCTCAAGAAAGGCAATGGAATCGAAATCCTTACTACCAAAATGAATTAAAATATAACAATTCCGGGCAGTACAGACAAAATAATAATTTAAATAACGGACGGTTTAATAATTTCAATCATTTTGCAAATTCGGCTAATTTCCAAAGACTACAGACAGGAAACACTAGACAAGGTTCAGGCCAAAATCGCCGAAACCCATTTAGGCAAGGTCAGGTTGAACCTATGGAAATTGATAATATCCATTCAATTATGAGTAAACTTCAATTGGTAGGACACCCTGATCCTCAGATTGGCCAAAATTGCTTAATCTCGGACAGGCAAAACCAAGAAGAAACTCAAGCAAACAATAGCAGAAGAGAAGAAGTGAATAATTGTATTTTTTTTACGAAACAGCCTCGGAGTGGTTACCCAAAATAAAATTAGTGATTAGTAATAAAAGCTATAGTGCGCTCATAGATACAGGAGCTAGTTTTAGTTTAATTAATAGCGAAATAAAGGATTTTCCTAAAGTAAAATTAAAAGACCCAATATTATTTAGTACAATCACAAATGAAGATGCAATAAACTATGAAGTATGCACAATAGCACCAGTAGAATTTAATTTACCTAATAACGCCAGAGTAAGATGGAAGGCGGCACCATTAACAGGAAGAAAGTATTCAAATTGTGCACTGATTATTTAAAAATGGCGGTCCACCATGTGTTCCTGCAAAATTTAAAGGATTTTTAAGATTGTCACTAATTCTATTGTAGAGTTTTTTTTTAAAAAAAAATCTGCCGTAGAGTGCTTTTTTGGCTGTCAAGTTGTTCGTTTATTCCAAAAAACCAAATTACGATAGATTGGATTTCCCCTCAAACAGATCTTGAAATTTTGGGAGATTTACCCCTCTTTTCATTAACTGCAACAACAACACATGCAACTAAACAATGTAAACAAAAGATTTTCGGCTTTCGTGTTCGTTTTTTCGAGAAAAAATCTACGCTCGACCGCAGATTGCTAAAACAAAAAAAAACTCGACATAAATGTGCTCGATTAATTAAAAATGGCGGTCCACCAAGTGTTCCTGCAAATCGTTCCACGGATCTAAGAGGTTATATCATACTTGGTTTTACGTATTGCTGAGTCAAAATTGGCGGTCCACCACTGGTTCCTGGATTATATCTTAAATATAGAAGTAAAAGAAAATATAGAAAAAAAAGGGGGGGAAAACCTTCTTCTGCATTCAACAGTTTAATTTGCATTTCTGTTTTGAATATTGTACATATATATTATAGACCTTACATCAGCGAAAGAAAGTCGACGGTAGAGTGGCTCTAGACCCACTCCGGTGATACAAGAAAACAAAAACTAGGAAATTTTTAAGGGGGCTCATAATGTTTTTCTACACTTTATCTTCTGATCAACTAACCATAAATTTGTTTCCAAACAGATGCCGAACGTCGGACTCGTCAGCGCTGCCGATGAAGAAGTTTCGGATGAATTTGTAACGCAAGGTAATTGGATATATATATATATATTTGTTATTGTATTTGCTTTTACTCGTGAGTACTTGCTTCGGTTTGGGAGAAACTACTGCCCATGTAAAAAGAAAATTCTTTTTTCCCTTTTAATGTTTCTTCTGGTTTTTTTTTCTCGCTGAATGATTTCACTTAGAAATTGCGTAATTTCGATATCCTTTTTTTCCCCGTTTGAAATAGTTTCTAGAAAAATTAAATATATATATATATATAGGTATATAGTGTCTCCTGAAAGATACACTTTTCTTTGGTTGTAATACCCGTTATTAATAAATATTGGATAGATATGTATCCTTAATAAAATAGGGACATTTCTTTTGCTCGTTACTGTTAGTTAAAACTGCTTTTTTTTTTTTGAGTTACTAGTTATAAGCTAAAATTGTAGTTACTCTTGTTCGATATAAGAAAGAAAAAGAAAGATAAAGAAAAGAATTTGGAATTATTATTGATATCAATCAGGATTGAATGATCATTTTTTCTGGTCATCGTTCCCTTATTTTTATTATTATTATGGATAACTTTGTAAAAGAAAGTAATTTTTTATTAAATGAGAAAACGATGTGTTTAAAATAATCAGCATAAAATTGGCATTTCTCTTCTCTCTCTCATCGTTGGCTGAAGTATTCTCTTCTCTCTCTCTCTCATGGTTGGCTGAAGTATTTTCGCGTTAAGACATGTGCTCCATGGTGGTACTCCAAGTTTCCCCCCCCCCTTTCCCTTTGGCAGTAGGCTTCATCCCTTTTGGATGCAAGCTGACTACCTAGTGCACGCAAACAAAAACTTTTCTGTAAGACAACTGGTTTGGGCTGGACCGGCAAGAACCCCCCCTCCATCCAACGAGCTGAGCTAAAGCATCGCTAGGCGTGCACACCGCCGTTCATCCCGCCAAACCCGACTTGCCCTGTTAATAATACCGAACACCAGCTATAAGGGTAAAGTTGAAAACACATTATTAGAGTATTTGTCATTACTGTTATTTATTAATTAAAAAAAATATTCAAAAATCTTACAATATAATAAAACTGAATATTTGAAAATATTCGCAATTCTATTATTATTTTTTTTTTTTGATATATATGTATATTTATGTAAGTATTTACATACATGTAGAGTGCTTACATACTTTCCATCGTTGTCCTACCAGTAGAAGGCAATGTGCAGTTCCGTGTTTGTTCTCTATTTAATTATTGTTATATTACCCTTTTTTCCTTTTTTTACATAGATATTCAGGTTTTTACAAAAGCGACTATTATAAAAAAAATTCTTTAACGCGTTTTTTTTTAAATGGAGTAGTTAATTCAAAAAGATGTTAAAATGATAATAAAATTTAAAATTAGGTTATTAAAAAAAATAAAAATTAAAACGTATTATTAAGAAAAATTAAAAAAAAATGAAACACCTTGTTTTGCCAATGTTACTTATTCTCGATCCCTCACTCTCATATATTGTTTATAATGAATATAATGGGTCAATGACCGCTGATGATAGTTGATGATGTATGATGATGAAGACTCAACATCTTATACACTCTCTACATATGCCTTTGTAGAGTGTGTGATGACCAGCGCGGAACTCCTGTTTCGCTACTTGACTGTTTATATACACGCGTATAAATGTAAGCCGGTGAGCGTGCTGATGACGTCAAAGAAGTGGAAGAAGTGGAAAGAAGTATTGAGCAAGCTCGCTGTATATATGTATATTTCTTTATATTGCTTATTTATAGTTCTCTCTTTTTTTTTTTTGCTCGAGGCACTACGCTGGCACATATATATATGTGCGTGCGGCCGCCTGCGCAATGTGCACGGCTACCTAATGGAAAGGATATTAATCACTACACCTCACCACTTCTGAAAACCATTTACCTCGAGTAGCGGCGCATTTAATATTTTAATTATTTTTCTTTAAGAGTAATTCAAAAACAATTTTCACCACACTAAATTTTTTTTTTTTTAGAATCTCCAATCTCGCCAATGTTCAATTTAAATTTCTTTAAATTTAATTTAAAAGGGTTAACTTCTACCACTCAGCACCACTGCGAACACACTTCTGTCCGGTCTTCAACCGAACGACGATTTCGTCAGAGTCACACAGGTCACATCTGACTTTATTACAGTTAATTTCAATAAAATGTAGCCACATTTCACTACACTTACGCGACAAAGCCGTTTTATATTATATTATGGTAATTTGTTAAAAAGTTGTATAGGTAAAATTTTAGTTATAGTTTTATTTAAAATTAAAATTAAAATTCAAAGAAACAACCCATAAAAGAGACGACCCTGGGGCCCGGGGGTCTCCAAAATTTTTACAAAAAGTGTTTTCCATCGGAGATACACATTTGTATAAAATTTTAAGAAAATCGGGTAATTTTTTATAAAATATTTGTATAGGAGCCCCTCGGACCTCGGGGCCTCAAATTTTAATAGAAAGTATTGTCTCCGGAAATATACATGTGTGCAAAATTTCAATAAAGTGGGAAGTGGGTTAAAAATTGATCAGAAAATCTCACCAGCCAGCCAGCCACGGGCACGCGAAATTAAAAATTTAAATTTTTATTGTAAATTCTCTGTTCGAAGATTCGATTTTGTGGCGAATTCCCCATTTGGTATAAAAACATAACAGCCACAGCGCATGGTTGGTGCGACGTACGTACAACGACGTACGAAGTACCACTAAAATTATTTATTTTGAGTTGAGTTAAGCTGTAAAGCAGTTGAGTGCGAAACCAGTTCTTTATATACTCGTAATATTGTACAAAACACAAATTCTCTAAACAAAAGTTCGACCCCGACCGACCCCAAGGTCCGAGGGGCCTCAAATTTTAAAAGAAAGTATTGTCACCGGAAGTATACATGTGTGCAAAATTTCAATAAAATTGAGCTTTGGGAAGTGGGTTAAAAATTGATCAGAAAATCTCACCAGCCAGCCAGCCACGGGCACGCGAAATTAAAAATTTAAATTTTTATTGTAAATTCTCTGTTCGAAGATTCGATTTTGTGGCGAATTCCCCATTTGGTATAAAAACATAACAGCCACAGCGCACGGTTGGTGCGACGTACGTACAACGACGTACGAAGTACCACTAAAATTATTTATTTTGAGTTGAGTTAAGCCTTAAAGCAGTTGAGTGCGAAACCAGTTCTTTATATACTCGTAATATTGTACAAACACACAAATTCTCTAAACAAAAGTTCGACCCCGACCGACCCCAAGGTCCGAGGGGCCTCAAATTTTAAAAGAAAGTATTGTCACCGGAAGTATACATGTGTGCACAATTTCAATAAAATCGGGCTATGGGAAGTGGGTTAAAAATTGATCAGAAATTCTGACCAGCCAGCCACGTGCACGCGAAGTTAATATAGAGAATTTAAAAACTAACTGACACCTATGATTTTCTTTGAGCTACCTAACAGGGTTTAGAGCCAGAAACTTTTTATGAGCTGTCACTTTACTATTCAAATGCTGAATGACTGATTTCGTATTCGACCTTTCTATTAATAGCAAAGCGCGACCGCGCGAGTTACATATACAAGTAACTATATTGATATAAAAGCTAATGAACCCTATAAATTCGAGGAATTTTTAAATCAAATTAATAAAGCCAGACAGTAACCTAATTTTATATTTCCGGTGCATTTCGCAAGACATAATATTCGCAAAGTAATTAATCAGCATTTTAGCATACTTTTTACCTAATAAAACTTCACACACTTGTATAAACAAAAATGTGTTAGTCAACAAATGTAATTTAAGCTAAGTAAGCAAAATTGTAATACATACATTTTGAGTTCTTGAATAAAATTAATTAAAATAACAGGCAGTCTGATCTGACCGCTGAAATTGATCACAACGTGTCTTTTTTAAAAACGCTTCAACGTCGACAAGTTATAAAATTGGCGCAGTCGGTAGGATCCTTTAAATAATATAAAGGATTCAGTGATACGAACCGCGTTCAGAGAAAAATTTTATACAATTATAAGAATAAGTTTTGGTGCAGTGAAAGCTAAAATATAAAAAAATTTTAAGCCAACACCATCAAAGTGAAGTGAGAATTTTTCAATTCAAAGTGACACTACAAAGAAACAAAGTAAAAACCACTCGTGTGCAGTGAAAGCTAAATAGAAAAAAAAATAAAAACTTTTTACTCTAACACCACCAAAGTGAAGTGAACACTTATAGTTTAAAGTAGACACTACAAAGAAATAATTCAATAACTGTACATAATTAATCAAAGAAGACAACGTGCTTTTGATCAAAGAAGAATGGCGGAAGGACAGCCTCAAGTAGCACCTGTGGAACTGGTCGCAGAACTTGCAACTTGAGAGCAACAACTGGAAGCGATGAGGCAAGCATACCTAGAACTAAGGAATAGGGCAGAAGTAAACAACAGGGACAGCATAATGAAAACAGTAAACAGCCTGCCTACGTTCACCGGTACGGGTGACATCACAATAAATTCATTTTTTAAAAGCATAGAATACCTGTTATCTACAATCAATGACACCGAATTAAAGAAGGAAGCGGTACGAACAATTTTCTACAGGACGATTACAAGGACCTGCGAAGAATGTAATTATCAACATCCCAGAACCAGATAACTGGCAATTAATCAAGGAGACGCTGAAGTTACGATATCGACCTGACGTGGAACCACACCAGCTTTACAGGAAAGTTGCAAACCTCAAAGTAAATAATGTAAGTGAACTTATGGTAGAGGTACAGGACATTAAATATAAGTCGGACGAACTGACAGTGTATTACACAGGCGACCACTATATAGACCTAAGTAATATGGACAGTATGTTAACAAACACTATAAAAGAAATGACCCAGGGAGTTCTGCTAGACAAAATTTATAACGAGGGTAATTTAAACAATATTTTAAAAATAATGACAAGTAGACGATTTGGAGATGGTTGCATACGTCCAGAATATAGGAAATTTAAAATAAAAGAAGATAGACCAACAAATGCATGGAAAGGTAGGTATCAAGAGAAAGGTCAACGATTTAATAATGCATCTGCGGATGGTAGAAATAGGAATCAAAATATAGGTAATAGATTTAATAATTCACCTCAAGAAAGGCAATGGAATCGAAATCCTTACTACCAAAATGAATTAAAATATAACAATTCCGGGCAGTACAGACAAAATAATAATTTAAATAACGGACGGTTTAATAATTTCAATCATTTTGCAAATTCGGCTAATTTCCAAAGACTACAGACAGGAAACACTAGACAAGGTTCAGGCCAAAATCGCCAAAACCCATTTAGGCAAGGTCAGGTTGAACCTATGGAAATTGATAATATCCATTCAATTATGAGTAAACTTCAATTGGTAGGACACCCTGATCCTCAGATTGGCCAAAATTGCTTAATCTCGGACAGGCAAAACCAAGAAGAAACTCAAGCAAACAATAGCAGAAGAGAAGAAGTGAATAATTGTATTTTTTTTACGAAACAGCCTCGGAGTGGTTACCCAAAATAAAATTAGTGATTAGTAATAAAAGCTATAGTGCGCTCATAGATACAGGAGCTAGTTTTAGTTTAATTAATAGCGAAATAAAGGATTTTCCTAAAGTAAAATTAAAAGACCCAATATTATTTAGTACAATCACAAATGAAGATGCAATAAACTATGAAGTATGCACAATAGCACCAGTAGAATTTAATTTACCTAATAACGCCAGAGTAAGATGGAAGGCGGCACCATTAACAGGAAGAAAGTATTCAAATTGTGCACTGATTATTTAAAAATGGCGGTCCACCATGTGTTCCTGCAAAATTTAAAGGATTTTTAAGATTGTCACGAATTCTAAATGTGCCTTGGTTAATTAAAAATGGCGGTCCACCATGTGTTCCTGCAAAATTTAAAGGATTTTTAAGATTGTCACGAATTCTATTGTAGAGTTTTTTTTTAAAAAAAATCTGCCATAGAGTGCTTTTTTGGCTGTCAAGTTGTTCGTTTATTCCAAAAAACCAATCTACGATAGATTGGATTTCCCCTCAAACAGATCTTGATATTTTGGGAGATTTACCCCTCTTTTCATTAACTGCAACAACAAAATATGCAACTAAACAATGTAAACAAAAGATTTTCGGCTTTCGTGTTCGTTTTTTCGAGAAAAAATCTACGCTCGACCGCAGATTGCTAAAACAAAAAAAACTCGACATAAATGTGCTCGATTAATTAAAAATGGCGGTCCACCAAGTGTTCCTGCAAATCGTTCCACGGATCTAAGAGGTTATATCATACTTGGTTTTACGTATTGCTGAGTGAAAATTGGCGGTCCACCACTGGTTCCTGGATTATATCTTAAATATAGAAGTCAAAGAAAATATAGAAAAAAAAGGGAAAAAAAACCTTCTTCTGCATTCAACAGTTTAATTTGCATTTCTGTTTTGAATATTGTACATATATATTATAGACCTTACATCAGCGAAAGAAAGTCGACGGTAGAGTGGCTCTAGACCCACTCCGGTGATACAAGAAAACAAAAACTAGGACATTTTTAAGGGGGCTCATAATGTTTTTCTACACTTTATCTTCTGATCAACTAACCATAAATTTGTTCCCAAACAGATGCCGAACGTCGGACTCGTCAGCGCTGCCGATGAAGAAGTTTCGGATGAATTTGTAACGCAAGGTAATTGGATATAACGGGTGTTTTTTTGGGAGGTTTGTTTTTCCGATAGATGTCGTTTTATTTTATGACAGTTGTTTTGACAGCTCAAAGTGGCATTTCTACTCAGTATTGTTTGGCAAATCATTATGAAAAAAAAAAAAAAATTACATTTGTGAAAAATAGTCGTGGTAGCCATATGCCAGAAATTGTGTTTAAATGTTAAATGCCAAAAAATTATCTACCAAATAAAAAAAATTTTTGGTCATTTCATAATTTTATATGTGTTTTATTCAAAAAAAAAATCGGCAACCTCTTAAAAAAACACCCGTTAGATATAATTTTTTTTGGTAGATAATTTTTTGGCATTTAACATTTAAACACAATTTCTGGCATATGGCTACCACGACTATTTTTCACAAATGTCATTTTTTTTTTTTTTTTTTTTTTTTTTTTTCATAATGATTTGCCAAACAATACTGAGTAGAAATGCCACTTTGAGCTGTCAAAACAACTGTCATAAAATAAAACGACATCTATCGGAAAAACAAACCTCCCAAAAAAACACCCTTTATATATATATATATTTGTTATTGTATTTGCTTTTACTCGTGAGTACTTGCTTCGGTTTGGGAGAAACTACTGCCCATGTAAAAAGAAAATTCTTTTTTCCCTTTTAATGTTTCTTCTGGTTTTTTTTTCTTTCGCTGAAATGATTTCACTTAGAAATTGCGTAATTTCGATATCCTTTTTTTCCCCGTTTGAAATAGTTTCTAGAAAAATTAAATATATATATATATATATAGGTATATAGTGTCTCCTGAAAGATACACTTTTCTTTGGTTGTAATACCCGTTATTAATAAATATTGGATAGATATGTATCCTTAATAAAATAAGGACATTTCTTTTGGTCGTTACTGTTAGTTAAAACTGCTTTTTTTTTTTGAGTTACTAGTTATAAACTAAAATTGTAGTTACTCTTGTTCGATATAAGAAAGAAAAAGAAAGATAAAGAAAAGAATTTGGAATTATTATTGATATCAATCAGGATTGAATGACCATTTTTTCTGGTCATCGTTCCCTTATTTTTATTATTATTATGGATAACTTTGTAAAAGAAAGTAATTGTTTATTAAATGAGAAAACGATGTGTTTAAAATAATCAGCATAAAACTGGCATTTCTCTTCTCTCTCTCATCGTTGGCTGAAGTATTCTCTTCTCTCTCTCTCTCTCTCTCATGGTTGGCTGAAGTATTTCCGCGACATGAGACATGTGATCCATGGTGGTACTCCAAGTCCCCCCCCCCCTTTTCCCTTTGGCAGTCGGCTTCATCCCTTTTGGATGCAAGCTGACTACCTAGTGCACGCAAACAAAAACTTTTCTGTAAGACAACTGGTTTGGGCTGGACCAGCAAGAACCCCCCCTCAATCCAACGAGCTGAGCTAAAGCATCGCTAGGCGTGCACACCGCCGTTCGTCCCGCCAAACCCGACTTGCCCTGTTAATAATAGCGAACACCAGCTATAAGGGTAAAGTTGAAAACACAACAAAATAATATGTTTGATCATTACAAAACTTAAATCCTCATCATGGGTATTATCCTAACAATAACAAATTTAAATTGTAGTCATTAGAGTATTTGTCATTACTGTTATTTATTAATTAAAAAAATATTCAAAAATCTTACAATATAATAAAACTGAATATTTGAAAATATTCGGAATTCTATTTTTTTTTTTTTTTTTTGATATATATGTATATTTATGTAAGTATTTACATACAGGTAGAGTGCTTACATACTTTCCATCGTTGTCCTACCGGTAGAAGGCAATGTGCAGTTCCGTGTTTGTTCTCTATTTAATTATTGTTATATTACCCTTTTTTCCTTTTTTTACATAGATATTCAGGTTTTTACAAAAGCGACTATTATAAAAAAAAATTCTTTAACGCGTTTTTTTTTAAATCGAGTAGTTAATTAAAAAAGATGTTAAAATGATAATAAAATTTCAAATTAGGTAATTAAAAAAAAATAAAAATTAAAACGTATTATTAAGAAAAGTTAAAAAAAAATGAAACACCTTGTTTTGCAAATGTTACTTATTCTCGATCCCGCACTCTCATATATTGTTTATAATGAATATAATGGGTCAATGACCGCTGATGATAGTTGATGATGTATGATGATGAAGACTCAACATCTTATACACTCTCTACATATGCCTTTGTAGAGTGTGTGATGACCAGCGCGGAACTCCTGTTTCGCTACTTGACTGTTCATATACACGCGTATAAATGTAAGCCGGTGAGCATGCTGATGACGTCAAAGAAGTGGAAGAAGTGGAAAGAAGTATTGAGCAAGCTCGCTGTATATATGTATATTTCTTTATATTGGTTATTTATAGTTCTCTCTTTTTTTTTTTGCTCGAGGCACTACGCTTGCACATATATATATATGTGCGTGCGGCCGCCTGCGCAATATGCACGGCTACCTAATGGAAAGGATATTAATCACTACACCTCACCACTACTGAAAACCATTTACCTCGAGTAGCGGCGCATTTAATATTTTAATTATTTTTCTTTAAGAGTAATTCAAAAACAATTTTCACCACACTAAATTTTTTTTTTTTAATTTAGAATCTCCAATCCTGCCAATGTTCAATTTAAATTTCTTTAAATTTAATTTCAAAGGGTTAACTTCTACCACTCAGCACCACTGCGAACACACTTCTGTCCGGTCTTCAACCGAACGACGATTTCGCCAGAGTCACACAGGTCACATCTGACTTTATTACAGTTAATTTCAATAAAATGTAGCCACATTTCACTACACTTACGCGACAAAGCCATTTTATATTATATTATGGTAATTTGTTAAAAAGTTGTATAGGTAAAATTTTAGTTATAGTTTTATTTAAAATTAAAATTAAAATTCAAAGAAACAACCCATAAAAGAGACGACCCTGGGGCCCGGGGGTCTCCAAAATTTTTACAAAAAGTGTTTTCCATCGGAGATACACATTTGTATAAAATTTTAAGAAAATCGGGTAATTTTTTATAAAATATTTGTATAGGAGCCCCTCGGACCTCGGGGCCTCAAATTTTAATAGAAAGTATTGTCTCCGGAAATATACATGTGTGCAAAATTTCAATAAAATTGGGCTTTGGGAAGTGGGTTAAAAATTGATCAGAAAATCTCACCAGCCAGCCAGCCACGGGCACGCGAAATTAAAAATTTAAATTTTTATTGTAAATTCTCTATTCGAAGATTCGATTTTGTGGCGAATTCCCCATTTGGTATAAAAACATAACAGCCACTGTGCACGGTTGGTGCGACGTACGTACAACGACGTACGAAGTACCACTAAAATTATTTATTTTGAGTTGAGTTAAGCTGTAAAGCAGTTGAGTGCGAAACCAGTTCTTTATATACTCGTAATATTGTACAAAACACAAATTCTCTAAACAAAAGTTCGACCCCGACCGACCCCAAGGTCCGAGGGGCCTCAAATTTTAAAAGAAAGTATTGTCACCGGAAGTATACATGTGTGCACAATTTCAATAAAATCGGGCTATGGGAAGTGGGTTAAAAATTGATCAGAAATTCTGACCAGCCAGCCACGTGCACGCGAAGTTAATATAGAGAATTTAAAAACTAACTGACACCTATGATTTTCTTTGAGCTACCTAACAGGGTTTAGAGCCAGAAACTTTTTATGAGCTGTCACTTTACTATTCAAATGCTGAATGACTGATTTCGTATTCGACCTTTCTATTAATAGCAAACCGCGACCGCGCGAGTTACATATACAAGTAACTATATTGATATAAAAGCTAATGAACCCGATAAATTCGAGGAATTTTTAAATCAAATTAAAAAAGCCAGACAGTAACCTAATTTTATATTTCCGGTGCATTTCGCAAGACATAATATTCGCAAAGTAATTAATCAGCATTTTAGCATACTTTTTACCTAATAAAACTTCACACACTTGTATAAACAAAAATGTGTTAGTCAACAAATGTAATTTAAACTAAGTAAGCAAAATTGTAATACATACATTTTGAGTTCTTGAATAAAATTAATTAAAATAACAGGCAGTCTGATCTGACCGCTGAAATTGATCACAACGTGTCTTTTTTAAAAACGCTTCAACGTCGACAAGTTATAAAATTGGCGCAGTCGGTAGGATCCTTTAAATAATATAAAGGATTCAGTGATACGAACCGCGTTCAGAGAAAATTTTTATACAATTATAAGAATAAGTTTTGGTGCAGTGAAAGCTAAAATATAAAAAATTTTTAAGCCAACACCATCAAAGTGAAGTGAGTATTTTTCAATTCAAAGTGACACTACAAAGAAACAAAGTAAAAACCACTCGTGTACAGTGAAAGCTAAATAGAAAAAAAAATAAAAACTTTTTACGCTAACACCACCAAAGTGAAGTAAACACTTATAGTTTAAAGTAGACACTACAAAGAAATAATTCAATAACTGTACATAATTAATCAAAGAAGACAACGTGCTTTTGATCAAAGAAGAATGGCGGAAGGACAGCCTCAAGTAGCACCTGTGGAACTGGTCGCAGAACTTGCAACTTGAGAGCAACAATTGGAAGCGATGAGGCAAGCATACCTAGAACTAAGGAATAGGGTAGAAGTAAACAACAGGGACAGCATAATGAAAACAGTAAACAGCCTGCCTACGTTCACCGGTACGGGTGACATCACAATAAATTCATTTTTTAAAAGCATAGAATACCTGTTATCTACAATCAATGACACCGAATTAAAGAAGGAAGCGGTACGAACAATTTTCTACAGGACGATACAAGGACCTGCGAAGAATGTTATTATCAACATCCCAGAACCAGATAACTGGCAATTAATAAAGGAGACGCTGAAGTTACGATATCGACTGACGTGGAACCACACCAGCTTTACAGGAAAGTTGCAAACCTCAAAGTAAATAATGTAAGTGAACTTATGGTAGAGGTACAGGACATTAAATATAAGTCGGACGAACTGACAGTGTATTACACAGGCGACCACTATATAGACCTAAGTAATATGGACAGTATGTTAACAAACACTATAAAAGAAATGACCCAGGGAGTTCTGCTAGACAAAATTTATAACGAGGGAAATTTAAACAATATTTTAAAAATAATGACAAGTAGACGATTTGAAGATGGTTGCATACGTCCAGAATATAGGAAATTTAAAATAAAAGAAGATAGACCAACAAATGCATGGAACAGTAGGTATCAAGAGAAAGGTCAACGATTTAATAATGCATCTGCGGATGGTAGAAATAGGAATCAAAATATAGGTAATAGATTTAATAATTCACTTCAAGAAAGGCAATGGAATCGAAATCCTTACTACCAAAATGAATTAAAATATAACAATTCCGGGCAGTACAGACAAAATAATAATTTGCAATTTGCAAATTCGGCTAATTTCCAAAGACCACAGACAGGAAACACTAGACAAGGTTCAGGCCAAAATCGCCAAAACCCATTTAGGCAAGGTCAGGTTGAACCTATGGAAATTGATAATATCCAATCAATTATGAGTAAACTTCAATTGGTAGGACACCCTGATCCTCAGATTGGCCAAAATTGCTTAATCTCGGACAGGCAAAACTCAAGAAACTCAAGCAAACAATAGCAGAAGAGAAGAAGTGAATAATTGTATTTTTTTTTACGAAACAGCCTCGGAATGGTTACCCAAAATAAAATTAGTGATTAGTAATAAAAGCTATAGTGCGCTCATAGATACAGGAGCTAGTTTTAGTTTAATTAATAGCGAAATAAAGGATTTTCCTAAAGTAAAATTAAAAGACCCAATATTATTTAGTACAATCACAAATGAAGATGCAATAAACTATGAAGTATGCACAATAGCACCAGTAGAATTTAATTAACCTAATAACGCCAGAGTAAGATGGAAGGCGGCACCATTAACAGGAAGAAAGTATTCAAATTGTGCACTGATTATTTAAAAATGGCGGTCCACCATGTGTTCCTGCAAAATTTAAAGGATTTTTAAGATTGTCACTAATTCTAAATGTGCCTTGGTTAATTAAAAATGGCGGTCCACCATGTGTTCCTGCAAAATTTAAAGGATTTTTAAGATTGTCACGAATTCTATTGTAGAGTTTTTTTTTAAAAAAAAATCTGCCGTAGAGTGCTTTTTTGGCTGTCAAGTTGTTCGTTTATTCCAAAAAACCAAATTACGATAGATTGGATTTCCCCTCAAACAGATCTTGATATTTTGGGAGATTTACCCCTCTTTTCATTAACTGCAACAACAACACATGCAACTAAACAATGTAAACAAAAGATTTTCGGCTTTCGTGTTCGTTTTTTCGAGAAAAAATCTACGCTCGACCGCAGATTGCTAAAACAAAAAAAAACTCGACATAAATGTGCTCGATTAATTAAAAATGGCGGTCCACCAAGTGTTCCTGCAAATCGTTCCACGGATCTAAGAGGTTATATCATACTTGGTTTTACGTATTGCTGAGTCAAAATTGGCGGTCCACCACTGGTTCCTGGATTATATCTTAAATATAGAAGTAAAAGAAAATATAGAAAAAAAAGGGGGGAAAAACCTTCTTCTGCATTCAACAGTTTAATTTGCATTTCTGTTTTGAATATTGTACATATATATTATAGACCTTACATCAGCGAAAGAAAGTCGACGGTAGAGTGGCTCTAGACCCACTCCGGTGATACAAGAAAACAAAAACTAGGAAATTTTTAAGGGGGCTCATAATGTTTTTCTACACTTTATCTTCTGATCAATTAACCATAAATTTGTTCCCAAACAGATGCCGAACGTCGGACTCGTCAGCGCTGCCGATGAAGAAGTTTCAGATGAATTTGTAACGCAAGGTAATTGGATATATATATATATTTGTTATTGGATTTGCTTTTACTCGTGAGTACTTGCTTCGGTTTGGGAGAAACTACTGCCCATGTAAAAAGAAAATTCTTTTTTCCCTTTTAATGTTTCTTCTGGTTTTTTTTTCTCTCGCTGAAATGATTTCACTTAGAAATTGCGTAATTTCGATATCCTTTTTTTCCCCGTTTGAAATAGTTTCTAGAAAAATTAAATATATATATATATATAGGTATATAGTGTCTCCTGAAAGATACACTTTTCTTTGGTTGTAATACCCGTTATTAATAAATATTGGATAGATATGTATCCTTAATAAAATAAGGACATTTCTTTTGGTCGTTACTGTTAGTTAAAACTGCTTTTTTTTTTTTTGAGTTACTAGTTATAAACTAAAATTGTAGTTACTCTTGTTCGATATAAGAAAGAAAAAGAAAGATAAAGAAAAGAATTTGGAATTATTATTGATATCAATCAGGATTGAATGACCATTTTTTCTGGTCATCGTTCCCTTATTTTTATTATTATTATGGATAACTTTGTAAAAGAAAGTAATTGTTTATTAAATGAGAAAACGATGTGTTTAAAATAATCAGCATAAAACTGGCATTTCTCTTCTCTCTCTCATCGTTGGCTGAAGTATTCTCTTCTCTCTCTCTCTCTCTCTCATGGTTGGCTGAAGTATTTTCGCTTTAAGACATGTGCTCCATGGTGGTACTCCAAGTTTCCCCCCCCCCCCCCCTTTTCCCTTTGGCAGTCGGCTTCATCCCTTTTGGATGCAAGCTGACTACCTAGTGCACGCAAACAAAAACTTTTCTGTAAGACAACTGGTTTGGGCTGGACCGGCAAGAACCCCCCCTCCAACCAACGAGCTGAGCTAAAGCATCGCTAGGCGTGCACACCGCCGTTCGTCCCGCCAAACCCGACTTGCCCTGTTAATAATATCGAACACCAGCTATAAGGGTAAAGTTGAAAACACAACAAAATAATATGTTTGATCATTACAAAACTTAAATCCTCATCATGGGTATTATCGTAACAATAACAAATTTAAATTGTAGTCATTAGAGTATTTGTCATTACTGTTATTTATTAATTTAAAAAAATATTCAAAAATCTTACAATATAATAAAACTGAATATTTGAAAATATTCGGAATTCTATTTTTTTTTTTTTTTTGATATATATGTATATTTATGTAAGTATTTACATACATGTAGAGTGCTTACATACTTTCCATCGTTGTCCTACCGGTAGAAGGCAATGTGCAGTTCCGTGTTTGTTCTCTATTTAATTATTGTTATATTACCCTTTTTTCCTTTTTTTTACATAGATATTCAGGTTTTTACAAAAGCGACTATTATAAAAAAAATTCTTTAACGCGTTTTTTTTAAATGGAGTAGTTAATTCAAAAAGATGTTAAAATGATAATAAAATTTAAAATTAGGTAATTAAAAAAAAATAAAAATTAAAACGTATTATTAAGAAAAATTAAAAAAAAATGAAACACCTTGTTTTGCCAATGTTACTTATTCTCGATCCCTCACTCTCATATATTGTTTATAATGAATATAATGGGTCAAAGACCGCTGATGATAGTTGATGATGTATGATGATGAAGACTCAACATCTTATACACTCTCTACATATGCCTTTGTAGAGTGTGTGATGACCAGCGCGGAACTCCTGTTTCGCTACTTGACTGTTTATATACACGCGTATAAATGTAAGCCGGTGAGCGTGCTGATGACGTCAAAGAAGTGGAAAGAAGTATTGAGCAAGCTCGCTGTATATATGTATATTTCTTTATATTGCTTATTTATAGTTCTCTCTTTTTTTTTGCTCGAGGCACTACGCTTGCACATATATATATGTGCGTGCGGCCGCCTGCAAAATGTGCACGGCTACCTAATGGAAAGGATATTAATCACTACACCTCACCACTTCTGAAAACCATTTACCTCGAGTAGCGGCGCATTTAATATTTTAACTATTTTTCTTTAAGAGTAATTCAAAAACAATTTTCACCACACTAAATTTTTTTTTTGAATTTAGAATCTCCAATCTGGCCAATGTTCAATTTAAATTTCTTTAAATTTAATTTAAAAGGGTTAACTTCTACCACTCAGCACCACTGCGAACACACTTCTGTCCGGTCTTCAACCGAACGACGATTTCGTCAGAGTCACACAGGTCACATCTGACTTTATTACAGTTAATTTCAATAAAATGTAGCCACATTTCACTACACTTACGCGACAAAGCCATTTTATATTATATTATGGTGATTTGTTAAAAAGTTGTATAGGTAAAATTTTAGTTATAGTTTTATTTAAAATTAAAATTAAAATTCAAGAAACAACCCATAAAAATTAAAATTTTTCATGTAAATTCTCTAATATGTGTGCAAATTTTGAACCGGGTTAATTTGAAAAAAATTAATATTATTTTTCAAAAACTATTCTCACCGGAGATACACATGTGTAAAAAAAATTTGTATGGGTAAAAAATAAAAAACTCAAAAATTTGAAGAAAATCGGGCTAATTTTTAAAAAAATTTACACGCGCCCATTAGCTCAAAAATTGTCCAAAAAGTTTTATCTATCGGAGATACACATGTGTATAAAATTTTACCAAAATAGGGTTAATTTTTATTTTAAATTTGTATGAGGCCCCACCCCAGAGTCCGGCTTCTGTAAAATTTCTAGAAAAAGTTTTGTCCATCGGAGATAACAGCGTGTATACAATTTGAAAAAATTCGGGTTAATTATTTCAAAAAATTTGTTGGGGCCTTATGACTCTAGGGTCTCCAAAATTTCTACAAAAAGTGTTGTCCATGGAGATACACACGTATATAAAACTTGAAGAAAATCGCGTTAATTTATAAAAAAAATGGGGCCCCAGGATAGTGGAGGATGGATGGAGGTACACATGTGTACAACATTTGAAGAAAATCGGTTTAATTTTTTTTTAATTTTATGGGGCCTCACGAACCTGGGGCCCGGGGTTCTCCAAAATTTTTACAAAAAGTGTTTTCCATCGAAGATACACATTTGTATAAAATTTTAAGAAAATCGGGTAATTTTTTATAAAATATTTGTATAGGAGCCCCTCGGACCTCGGGGCCTCAAATTTTAATAGAAAGTATTGTCTCCGGAAATATACATGTGTGCAAAATTTCAATAAAATTGGGCTTTGGGAAGTGGGTTAAAAATTGATCAGAAAATCGCACCAGCCAGCCAGCCACGGGCACGCGAAATTAAAAATTTAAATTTTTATTGTAAATTCTCTGTTCGAAGATTCGATTTTGTGGCGAATTCCCCATTTGGTATAAAAACATAACAGCCACAGCGCACGGTTGGTGCGACGTACGTACAACGACGTACGAAGTACCACTAAAATTATTTATTTTGAGTTGAGTTAAGCTGTAAAGCAGTTGAGTGCGAAACCAGTTCTTTATATACTCGTAATATTGTACAAAACACAAATTCTCTAAACAAAAGTTCGACCCCGACCGACCCCAAGGTCCGAGGGGCCTCAAATTTTAAAAGTATTGTCACCGGAAGTATACATGTGTGCAAAATTTCAATAAAATCGGGCTATGGGAAGTGGGTTAAAAATTTATCAGAAAATCTGACCAGCCAGCCACGTGCACGCGAAGTTAATATAGAGAATTTAAAAACTAACTGACACCTATGATTTTCTTTGAGCTACCTAACAGGGTTTAGAGCCAGAAACTTTTTATGAGCTGTCACTTTACTATTCAAATGCTGAATGACTGATTTCGTATTCGACCTTTCTATTAATAGCAAACCGCGACCGCGCGAGTTACATATACAAGTAACTAATGAACCCGATAAATTCGAGGAATTTTTAAATCAAATTAATAAAGCCAGACAGTAACCTAATTTTATATTTCCGGTGCATTTCGCAAAACATAATATTCGCAAAGTAATTAATCAGCATTTTAGCATACTTTTTACCTAATAAAACTTCACACACTTGTATAAACAAAAATGTGTTAGTCAACAAATGTAATTTAAGCTAAGTAAGCAAAATTGTAATACATACATTTTGAGTTCTTGAATAAAATTAATTAAAATAACAGGCAGTCTGATCTGACCGCTGAAATTGATCACAACGTGTCTTTTTTAAAAACGCTTCAACGTCGACAAGTTATAAAATTGGCGCAGTCGGTAGGATCCTTTAAATAATATAAAGGATTCAGTGATACGAACCGCGTTCAGAGAAAATTTTTATACAATTATAAGAATAAGTTTTGGTGTAGTGAAAGCTAAAATATAAAAAATTTTTAAGCCAACACCATCAAAGTGAAGTAAGAATTTTTCAATTCAAAGTGACACTACAAAGAAACAAAGTAAAAACCACTCGTGTACAGTGAAAGCTAAATAGAAAAAAAAAATAAAAACTTTTTACGCTAACACCACCAAAGTGAAGTGAACACTTATAGTTTAAAGTAGACACTACAAAGAAATAATTCAATAACTGTACATAATTAATCAAAGAAGACAACGTGCTTCTGATCAAAGAAGAATGGCGGAAGGACAGCCTCAAGTAGCACCTGTGGAACTGGTCGCAGAACTTGCAACTTGAGAGCAACAATTGGAAGCGATGAGGCAAGCATACCTAGAACTAAGGAATAGGGCAGAAGTAAACAACAGGGACAGCATAATGAAAACAGTAAACAGCCTGCCTACGTTCACCGGTACGGGTGACATCACAATAAATTCATTTTTTAAAAGCATAGAATACCTGTTATCTACAATCAATGACACCGAATTAAAGAAGGAAGCGGTACGAACAATTTCTACAGGACGATACAAGGACCTGCGAAGAATGTAATTATCAACATCCCAGAACCAGATAACTGGCAATTAATCAAGGAGACGCTGAAGTTACGATATCGACTGACGTGGAACCACACCAGCTTTACAGGAAAGTTGCAAACCTCAAAGTAAATAATGAAGGTGAACTTATGGTAGAGGTACAGGACATTAAATATAAGTCGGACGAACTGACAGTGTATTACACAGGCGACCACTATATAGACCTAAGTAATATGGACAGTATGTTAACAAACACTATAAAAGAAATGACCCAGGGAGTTCTGCTAGACAAAATTTATAACGAGGGAAATTTAAACAATATTTTAAAAATAATGACAAGTAGACGATTTGAAGATGGTTGCATACGTCCAGAATATAGGAAATTTAAAATAAAAGAAGATAGACCAACAAATGCATGGAACAGTAGGTATCAAGAGAAAGGTCAACGATTTAATAATGCATCTGCGGATGGTAGAAATAGGAATCAAAATATAGGTAATAGATTTAATAATTCACTTCAAGAAAGGCAATGGAATCGAAATCCTTACTACCAAAATGAATTAAAATATAACAATTCCGGGCAGTACAGACAAAATAATAATTTGCAATTTGCAAATTCGGCTAATTTCCAAAGACCACAGACAGGAAACACTAGACAAGGTTCAGGCCAAAATCGCCGAAACCCATTTAGGCAAGGTCAGGTTGAACCTATGGAAATTGATAATATCCAATCAATTATGAGTAAACTTCAATTGGTAGGACACCCTGATCCTCAGATTGGCCAAAATTGCTTAATCTCGGACAGGCAAAACCAAGAAGAAACTCAAGCAAACAATAGCAGAAGAGAAGAAGTGAATAATTGTATTTTTTTTTACGAAACAGTCTCGGAATGGTTACCCAAAATAAAATTAGTGATTAGTAATAAAAGCTATAGTGCGCTCATAGATACAGGAGCTAGTTTTAGTTTAATTAATAGCGAAATAAAGGATTTTCCTAAAGTAAAATTAAAAGACCCAATATTATTTAGTACAATCACAAATGAAGATGCAATAAACTATGAAGTATGCACAATAGCACCAGTAGAATTTAATTTACCTAATAACGCCAGAGTAAGATGGAAGGCGGCACCATTAACAGGAAGAAAGTACGACTTTATAATCGGTATAGACATTCTAACGTTTCTTAATGCACAAATAAATGTCGAAGAAAGAAAAATAATTTTAAATCAAAGAGAAAGCAAATTCCTAAATAATCCTTATAATTTTAACCAAATTTATGCCCTTAAAACCACTGATTTCAATTTAGACAGATTAAAGTTAGATCACTTAAACGAAGAGGAGTATAAGGAAATTACAACGCTACTGAAGCGATTTAATAATTTGTTATTCACAGATGGCGATAAATTAGTTAACACAACAGAAATTCAACATGAGATAAAAACCACAACCCCACAACAGATTAATTCAAAATTATACCGATATCCGCCTCAACATGAAATGGAGGTGAGGAAGCAAATAAAAGAAATGGAGGAACAAGGCATTATTCAAAAAACTTATTCCAGATATTCCAGCCCACTCATAGTGGTACCGAAAAAGATGGACAATTCGGGCGAAAACAATGTCGGTTAGTAATAGACTATAGAAAATTAAATGAGGTAACGGTGGACGACAAATATCCTCTTCCGAACATCGATTCAATCCTAGACAAGCTAGGCAGGGCCCAATATTTCACAACGTTAGACTTGGCAAAAGGGTACCATCAAATTCTAGTAAAAAAGGAAGATAGGGAAAAAACGGCATTTGTTACACCTCATGGTTTGTACGAGTTCATAAGGATGCCGTTTGGATTAAAGAATGCTCCCGCAACCTTCCAGCGTGTCATGAACGAAATTTTGCGAATCTTTATAAGCCGAACATGCGTAGTCTATTTGGATGACATATTGATTTTTAGTACAACGTTACAAGAACATGTGAAAGCAATTAAGGACATATTCAAAGTCTTGGAAAATAAAAATTTGAAAATTCAGATAGATAAGTGCAATCTTTTGAGGAAGGAAACGGAATTCCTGGGCCACATCCTAACGAAAGATGGCATGAAACCGAACCCTAATAAGGTCAAAGTGATTGAAAATCTAGAATTACCAAAAACCGAAAAGCAAATAAAAAGTTTTTTGGGCTTGACGGGATATTATCGTAAATTTGTGAAGGACTATGCGAAAAAAGCACAGCCAATTACGAAATATTTGAAAAAAGGGGCAAAAATTAACCAGAAGGACCCAACCTACATTGAAGCGTTCGAAAAATTAAAGACACTAAAAGTACACATCCAGTTTTACGCTACCCAGATTTCGAAAAGCAATTCACGTTGACTACAGATGCGTCCAACTACGCTATTGGCGCAGTATTATCGCAAGAAGGACACCCAGTTTGCTACGCCTCAAGAACCTTGAATAACCACGAGAGAAACTACTCTGCAACTGACAAGGAATTTCTAGCGATCATGTGGAGTGTCAACTATTTTAGACCATATGTGTACGGCAAAAGATTTAAAATTTTAACCGATCACCAGCCAATCAAATTTTTACATTCAAAATATAAAGGCAAGGACATGTCACCACGACATCAGAGATGGCTACTAAAACGAGGAGAATACCAATTCGACATTGAATATTTAAAAGGCAAGGAAAACAAAGTGGCGGATTTCTTAAGCAGGATAGAAAATGGTGAGGGTACTGCTTCGGAAAGAGTAGAGAACAACAATATCAATACTTTTAAATTTGTAGTCAATAATATAGAGGACGATGAGACAATGGTAACAGTACACTCAGCGGAGGAAGACTTAGTTGAGCATTTCCCAATCAAAGAAGAAATAGTGAAAAAATATAAAACGAAAATTATCTTAACAAATAATAAAACGGAAGACTTTAAAATATTACATGGGAAAAGAATAATATTTGTTGCAGAAAGTGATTTTGAAGAAATGGGAAACATATTCAGAAGCTTTTTTACAAAAGGGAAGATTGGGATTTATGCGGAAATTTCAGATCACAGTTACAATAAAGTGCAGGAAAAACTAATTGAAATGTATTCCAATGATAATCAGATAGAATTTATTAAGTGTACAAGGAGAGCACAAGACATCGACACAGAAGTCGAAGCCATTAAGCAAATTTCCCTGTACCACGTAAGAGAAAGTATGCATTCAGGTATCCTGGAAATATACAATCAAATAAGAAATAAAATATATTACCCAAAATTAATGGAATTGATTCAGAGCGTGATCAATCAGTGTGAAATTTGTCAGGAAGTGAAGTACGATAGAAAACCTATCAAACCAAAATTGAATATTACAGAAATACCGACAAGAAAAAATTAAATTATACACATAGATACGTATGTTATGAAAAGAAACCACTTTTTAACAATTGTAGATAAATTTTCGAAGTTCGGAGCAGCTTATCCGCTGACTGATAGAAATCATATTACCATTATGGAACAACTAGAAGACCATTTTACTAAATTAGGGAAACCAAGGAAAATAATTGCTGACAATGAATTTAAAACTACAAGAACAAAGGAATTTTTGGACAATGAAAATATAGAACTTCACTTAACAAAACCTAATAGCTATACGGGCAATGCTGATATTGAAAGATTTCACAGTACGATAGCTGAAAAATTTAGGATTTTGTATAAATTAGAAAAAGGATTGTCAGTCAAACAATTAATACAGAAAGCCATTCGAAACTATAATGATAGATTCCATTCAGCGACAAAGTATACACCAAAAGAAGTGCATGATAATACAGTAGATCTTGAAATAGTGAAAAACAGTTTAGAAGCAACAAAACATAAAATCATAAATAAATTAAATAGAAATAGAGAGGATTATGAGGAAAAGAGATCAGAAGGGTTTGTAAAAAATTATAAAGCGGTTAGGCATAAAGAGCAACCAAGGTATAAGAAAGGAAAATTGAAAAATATTCATCCTCACAACATTAAAAAATCATTACAATTTTCAGATACTAATCATGATACTGGTAATATCAATATGGATACGACCGAGTAAAGGCACAATGATTCTAACGGAACTAGTGGACCAAATAGGATTTATTGACTTACAAATAAGAGATCAGGAAATAGTTAAGGACAGTGACATAGTATACATATAATTGATGTTAAACAAATAGAAAATATTATTAATGAAATGACTGACAATATTATACTAGCGAAAACATGTAACAAGGACATATTACAAGCCGAACTACTTGAAGCCAGAAATAAATTAATGACGTTAGTACCAACAGAAAAAAGACAAAAAAGGGGACTTATAAATGCGATAGGTACCGTAGCTAAATGGACATTTGGCACAATGGACGACGACGATAGACAGAACATACAAAAACATTTATTACAGACAGATGAGACATTAAACGACCAAATACATATAAACGACCATTTTAATTTAGCGATAGAGCAAATAAAAAATATTGTAAAAAACGATAGGAAAGAAATTGAAAAAGGTCTTAATACCATAAATAAAATTGTAGACGAAGAATACCAACAACATATGAATCTTCAACAAATGACTAAAATTCAATTGATAAAAAGTAAAATAGAACAAATCCAAGATAATGTAGTCTCATCCAAATACGGCCTAGTTCACCCAAATATTTTAACAAGTCATGAAATTAACAAATATAACATTGATTTTAATAAATTAAAATATTTGCAATTAGGAATAGCAACTTTCAATAATACTTATTTAATACTAAGCATTAAAATACCAAAATTGTTCATACAAGTAAAAATAAGAAAAATTGTACCATTACCAAATAAAAATCAAAAAGAAATAGAAGCCAAAATAGAGGAAGTTTTTACGTACAAAGATAAAATTATGCAATTTGAGGAGAATAAACATTTCAAACTGTTAAAACCCAGCACTCATTGTATATATAAAAAAAAAATTGTAAATTAATAACAAACAGAGAATTAGAAATTATAGCGTTAGATGAAAAAACAATCATGGTGAAAAACGCAGTCAATTTATTTGTAAACAATACATGTAATAAAAACTATACTATTTTAAATGGAAATAATTTAATTCAATTTAACAATTGTTCAATAGAAATTAATGATTACTACTATTCTAATTTAGCGAAAAAAGTTGAAGGAAATAAAGGGTGTTTTTTTGGGAGGTTTGTTTTTCCGATAGATGTCGTTTTATTTTATGACAGTTGTTTTGACAGCTCAAAGTGGCATTTCTACTCAGTATTGTTTGGCAAATCATTATGAAAAAAAAAAAAAAAAAAAAAAAAAAAAAAAAATGACATTTATGAAAAATAGTCGTGGTAGCCATATGCCAGAAATTGTGTTTAAATGTTAAATGCCAAAAAATTATCTACCAAATATATCTAACGGGTGTTTTTTTAAGAAGTTGCCGATTTTTTTTTTTGAATAAAACACATATAAAATTATGAAATGACCAAAATTTTTTTTTATTTGGTAGATAATTTTTTGGCATTTAACATTTAAACACAATTTCTGGCATATGGCTACCACGACTATTTTTCACAAATGTCATTTTTTTTTTTTTTTTTTTTTTTTTTTTTCATAATGATTTGCCAAACAATACTGAGTAGAAATGCCACTTTGAGCTGTCAAAACAACTGTCATAAAATAAAACGACATCTATCGGAAAAACAAACCTCCCAAAAAAACACCCGTTATTATGAGCTTGCGATATGATGATAAAGGGTGTTTTTTTAGGAGGTTTGTTTTTCCGATAGATGTCGTTTTATTTTATGACAGTTGTTTTGACAGCTCAAAGTGGCATTTCTACTCAGTATTGTTTGGCAAATCATTATGAATAGGTTAACTCCAGAACAACGTTTTCAAATCGTGGAAATTTATTTTCAAAATCAGTGTTCAATTAAAAATGTTTATAGAGCACTTCGTGAATTTTATGGTGCACATAATCGTCCGTCAGAGACCACCATAAAGAACGTAATTACCAAATTTCGGTCTACATTCACTCTTTTGGATGCCAAGCCACCGACAAGAATGAGAAGAGTTCGTACAGAAGAAAATATTGCTGTCGTTGAGGCCAGTGTCGAAGAAAACGACAATTTATCGATTCGTCGTCGTGCTCAGCAAATTGGACTTTGTCCATCGACTTTATGGAAAATTTTACGTAAAGATTTGGGTTTGGTGCCATACAAAATTCAATTGGTGCAAGAATTAAAGCCACACGACCATCGTTTGCGCCGTGAATTCAGTGATTGGTCGTTAAATCAATTGAACGAAGATCCATTTTTTTACCGTAAAATTCTCTTCAGTGATGATGCGCATTTTTTGTTAAATGGATACGTCAACAAACAAAATTGTCGCATTTGGAGCAAAGATAATCCACACGCCGTTCAAGAATTACCAATGCATCCTGATAAATGTACTGTTTGGTGCGGTCTATGGGCTGGTGGGATCATCGGTCCATATTTCTTTAAAAATGAGGAAGGACGACGCGTTACCGTGAATGGAAATCGATACAGAACCATGTTAAATGAGTTTTTGTTGTCAAATCTTGAAGATATGGATATGGATGAAATGTGGTTTCAACAAGATGGTGCCACTTGCCATACAGCACGTGAAACAATCGACTTATGTTAATAAATATGTCCGATCGACGGTGACCCATATTCGCAGCGTAGTATGGAGTATGTACACAACAATTGAATTGTGCAACTTAAGCGAATAAATTATTTAATTATTTTGAGGTAAACGTCTGATCGACGGTGACCCATATTCGCAGCGTAGTATGTAGTATGTACACAACAATTGAATTGTGCAACTTAAGCTAATAAATTATTTAATTATTTTGAGGTAAACGTCCGATCGACGAATACCCATATTCGTTGCATAACAATTGAACGTATGCTTAATGCCTTTATTTTTGTTTTGGTTTGGGTATTGTTTTTTGTTGTCATAAACAAACTCCCGGCGGGAAAAGGTTGTTAGTTGTAAGGGAGGAAAATCTAGACTGAGTCTGTGGTTATGTGGGATATCGACTCGTTATTGATCATGTATGCACGTACCCAGCTTCCGGGTATTTTATCTTCTTTATTGAGGTAACTGACGCTAGCAATCTCTGATTTTTTTCTTCGGCGCTGTTTGCGTATGGCAACGATGAAACAGAGAGTGATGCAGAGTAAGGTACATATACTTCCTACTCCAAAATACCAGTACCGATGATCCAAGGTGTTCCAGTCATATCCATTCAGTTCATCTGAGAGTTTTTCCTTGAGAATAGCGAGGCGAGGATCTTTGGGGATTATCTCGCTTAAATCAATTTTGGGGGGAGACAAACTTTCCTCGTCTGGAAAAGTCTTGATGTTGGTTTCTACTTTCTCGAACCCTTTGGTGGGAGCCGTAATGTTGAATTGAGTGCCGGAAATTCTGCATCCTGGAAATCTTACCAGATATTCTGTTGTTATGAGGGGTGTCAGTGTATCGTTGCATACAATATTAACTTCGTTGGTAGCAGTTCTATAGATGACTGCAAGATCACTATCCAAAAGATAGATTTTATTGAATTCTGCTTTAAGTTGTTTTGCTGTGCAGGTGTCGGAAAGAGAATCTGGTGTAGGACTCAACGCAGTTTTCCAGCAGTCACTGAGTTTGTTTTCTTCAACTTTCTCGTAAATTCCTTCCCCAAGATCAATGGCTTGAGTTGGATCAAAGTAAGTTTTGTTATCACTGCTGAGCACAATTTGTTGAACAAAGTCTTAATGGTCTAGGAGAACCGCATGAGACTCGATAGTTGGAACACTGATAAGAGCAAATTTAGAGAAGATTCTTAGTTGAACCAGAGGAATGGTGAACGTCACGGTAACCATATTTTCTCGGACAGATTTTGTTACTTTGTTGAACGTGAATAGCATAGATGAATCTGATACGTTTGGCAACCTGCAGAAGTTCAAGTCACCGTTTATTTTACTGACATACGTTGTTAAAGCTTCAACGGGGCGGATGTTAATGATGTTCTGATGATTTGCTTGGATAGCGTTGATGAGTAGTTGAATGCTGGAGGAGTAGTCATTCATTTGTTCTTGAATACGGAGCTGTTGCTGCTGTTCTACTAGTGCATGAAGTTGCATGTCAACAGTTTTAGACTTTATGTCATTGATGTCTGTGATGAGGCGAGACATTTTTAAAACTTTTTAAATTTTGTCCTCCAATTTTACGATTTGATGCTCCAGTTGATAGTTTTCTATTGTTTGATAGGCTACGCCGGCGGTCATAAGTATTTGTGGAGCGTATTTGACAATACCTTTTAAAACCCCTGGCATTATGAAACGTTTTGTTCGTCTACTACTATAGCTTGTAGTGATGCCTTCTTTAATTGTCATGGCCTCGCGTCTCATTGCTTTTTCTAGGGTCCAGCAATGTTGATGTAAAGCTGAGTAGTTACTGTTCGGAAATTGTTGGCAGTAGTCGTTGAAGTCCTTAATATGCGAGTCGATGGCAATCAGATCGGAGGTCAAATTCAAAGAGGTTTCGACAGAGAGCTCCAAGTCGAAATATTTGATGGAAGCGTCTCCCAACCGATGAATGTGAAGACCTGGAGTGAGTGGGTGAACTTCTAGGGCGTTTGTTGTTGGGATAGTAAGAGCGAGCCAACATAAAAGGACTCGAGTTAGTAGCGAGGTGGTGCGATTTTTCTGACGATTACTTCTGCGTGGGGCAGGCTCCTCCTGGGTGTCTTCTGGGAACAATGGTACCAACCGATTTGTGGCGCGATGCACGACCTCGCGTTTAGTTGTCTTCGCGTCAACTCTGCGGATGTCTCCTTTACTGTCAGGATAGCTTTCAATAATTCGGCCCATTTTCCAATCTGCGGGAGTAACACTTGGTTCTTAAAGTAATACAACATCTCCGATGCCGAGTGTTCGGGAAGGGAACTTCCATTTATTTCTCTTTTGTATTTGATGAAGGTGCTCCTGTTCCTGGAACTGTTCCCAAAATTGTTGTTGAAGTTGTTGTACTTGTAGCCAGCGTTTTGTGATCGGAACAGCAGCTGGCGGACCTGCATCGACTACGGAGTTTTTAAAGCTGCGTTGCGTGATGAAATGGAATGGTGTAAGGGCGGATGGGTCTTCTGCTTCTGATGACTCTGGATATAATGGTCTGCTATTTAGGATACCTTCGATGCGGCATAATAGGGAATTGAATTCTTCATAGTTCAGATTAGTTGTACTAGACGTTTTCTTCATAAGATGTTTCATTGACTTAACGGCAGCTTCCCATAGTCCACCGAAGTTAGGGCTGTAGGGCGGGTTGAATTTCCAAACAATCTCTTGGATAGCCATTCGGTCCTTACTGTCTGTGGTTATCTTGCTCCATTCTTTGTTTATCCGCTTCTTTGCTCCGACAAAGTTGGTGCCATTGTCAGAGAGGACCAAGGAAGGCCAGCAACGTCTGTTTGCAAAGCGTGCGAAGGCTGCGAGGAACATTTCAGTGCTTAGATCCGAACAAATTTCTAAGTGAACAGCTTTTGTAACCAAACAGACAAAGACTGCCACCCAAACTTTGATGATTTTGTCGAACCGAATTGCGCTGGCTTTTATGTGGAAGGGACCGCATAAATCTACCCCGATTTTGCTGAACGCTGGTGCTGGAGTGATGCGCTCTGCCGGTAGATCTCCCATGATCGGTTGAACAGTTTGAGCCTTCCATCGGATGCAGGTTGGGCAACTCCGAATACATTTCTTGATGCGTGATTTTACAGCAGGGATCCAGAATTCTTCCCGTATTAAGTGTTCCGTTAGAGAGTTTCCGCAATGGTGGTGATCCAGGTGTGTTTGGCGTACCATTAAATCAACTAAATGGCATTTGGTTAATAAAATGGGATGCTTACGACTTTCGGAGATGTTGGCAAGAGAAATCCTTCCCCTTGCACGAAGAATGTTGTCGTCTGGACCAAATAATGGAGTTAGAGAGGTTAACCAGCTTTTTCTCGGAAAAGTGGTCGTTTTTTCGAAGTGGGCTATTTCGTTTGTAAAGCATTGTTGCTGCTGAAACCTGATGATTTTTGCCTTTGCATTGGAAATTTCTTCAGCGGTGATTGGGCCAACCTCACGTATATGCTGTTTTCTGGCCCACCGAAGGCAATATGCGGTAACTCGCAGTAAACGGTTAAGGCATGAGAACCTTTCAATAAAATTTTCTTTGTCCACCTCAGTTCGAGAGGCATGCGTTATGGTGATCTCCATATCTTTAAATGGTGTAAATGGCAGTTGGTTATCCAGTAACCAAGTTGGACCTTCAAACCAGAGCCGACATTTGGCCAGATGGCCTGGTGTTTGTCCACGTGAAGCTGGATCTGCAGGATTCTCCGATGATTTGACGTAGTGGATATCCGCCGGTCCAATCACTTTCCGAAACTTGGCAACTCTACTACTCTACTCTACTCTTTGTTGTCAATCACTTTATTGCTTCGTACCCAGGCTAAGGCAACCTCACTATCAGTGTATGCTGTCAGCGTGATATTAGTGTGGCGGAGATTACTTCTGATTTGTTTGAAGAGCCCGGAAAGCAGCACCATTCCCTCAAGCTCCATCTTGGGGATCGTACATATATTACTGTCTTTGTTTGTTCTAGTCTTGAGTGGCGTTACGCGGCCCTTGGCTGCTAGTAAACGGACAGTGTACGTTGCCCCGATCTTTACTCGACTGTAAATCACTGCCGAGTATCCATCCCCTGAGGCGTCACAAAATCCAATGAGCTGAATTGCAGGGCTTTTGGTTCCGTCGATCCAGCGAGGAATTCTAATGTCACTTAGTTGCGATAGAGTTTCCAATGGTTTGCTGAATTTCTTTTGGATTTTCTCATCTAACTGGTCATCCCAGTCGTACTTAAGTAGCCACAACTCTTGGATCCGTATACGGAAAAGCATTATTACTGGCAAGATCTAACCCATGGGATCGTAAAGCGATGCAGCAATAGAAAGCAGACCTCTTTTAGTGAATTTTATCAGGTATGGAGTTGGGATTCGGATGAGAAATGTGTCCTCTCCTGGGTTGTAGTTAATCCCTAAGATTTTCATAATTGGATCGGCAGTATCTTTGTAGGCACTGAGTTTTTTGCTGTCTTCTATGTAACGAAGAACGTCTGGGTGGTTTGATGACCATTTTGTTAGGGATAGCTTACCGGCCTCTAGTGTAGTTGTTATCTTAGAAATTTGCTCTTGACATTTTTTAATGCTATCAGCTCCGTGAAACAGATCATCCATGTAAATAGAGTTCTTGATTATGTCCTTGATCTCCAAATCCGGTGCGTTGTCATCTGCGATTTGATGGATAGTACGAATTGCTTGCCATGGTGCGCAGTCCACACCGTATGTCACAGTGTTAAGGAAAAACTCGCCCAATGGTTCTGTTTTGTTGGGTCGCCAGAGGATACGAAATTTCTCGCGGCCTGGTTTCGGGATCAGGAACTGGCGAAACATCTGTTTCATGTCGCTGGTGTAAATAAACTCGTACTGTCTATTCTGAAGGATAATATCAAAGATGTGACTCTGCAGTTTCGGACCTGGGTAGATAAGCTGATTTAGAGAGATTCCGTTGCTTGATGGTGCGCTAGCGTTAAAAACGTTCCTCAACTTTGTTGTAACAGCAACTTTTCGAATGATGCTTATATATGGTATGTAGTAAACGTTTCCGGTCTCATCTCGCTGCCTTGCAGCAGGAACCGGGGACATGTGATGCGACGTGAGATAGTCTTCCATAAATTCGTTTGATATTTTCTTGTAAGTCTCGTTTTGTTCCCATCGTCTTTCTTGTCCAATGAAGAATTTTACTGCATTCCTATACGAATTTCCCAATTCAGGTGCGTCGATCTTCCAAGGGATTGGGACGATGTAGCGCCCGTCTTTAGTTCGAGAGTGGTTTTCAATGAATAAGTTTTCGCAGTACGAACTCTCAACTTTACAGATGTCTTCTTTGGTAATTGGCATGTCCCAGAAATCCATTAGATTTGACTCGAACTCTGATAGTGTAGTAAAGGCGGAAGTGCGTTTTCCACTTCCGTTTCCCGGGTCACCAGATACGATCCACCCACCAAGAAATGTGTTTTGCAGTAATAATCCTTCCTTCTTCTCCAAACCTGGACGTAACACTGTTGAATATACTAGTCCACCCAATAGCAAAGGAATATATGCTGGTTTGTTGAAATGCGGATCTGCAAGATGTTTGTCAAAGGAGGATTTCCAAGTGATGTGACTGGGCATGCAGGGAAGTGATCCGGTAACTCGTTTGACCACGAGTGCTTTTATGTTTATGAATGGTTGATCAGGATTATCCAGTTTTAGTTTTATATTGGCAATAGAGCGGACTGTTCCAATCTCCCCCCCTACTCCAATAACTTTGACAAGTGTTCGTTTTTAGGCAATCGTAACTTCTGCACCAAATCCTCGGATATGTAATTGGCTTGGCTGCTTTGATCCAGCAAGCAACGAACTGGAATGTTGTCATCGTGAACTAAAAGCGTAGCAATAGCTGTAGGTAGGAGCACACTAGAAGAGGCATCGGACTCATTTTGGCACAGGTAAGTGCTACTTGTCGATGGAAGGTTAGCCGTGGAATTTGGTTGTGGATGCATTTCCGTAATATGAGGTCCTTGACAGGTTCTGCATTTTAAATACTCTCTTGATTTGCAAGGAGAGCGATAGTCGAAACGATGCTTTAAGCAATAGATGCAGATCTTGTGGTCACGCAGCATGGCTTCTCGATTTTGTGAGCTCAGGAACTTTGGACAGTCCACAACTGGATGGTTTTCTGTGCAGATGAAGAACTTCTTTGTTGCTGCTTCTTTCGATTGAAGTGTAGCATGTACTTTGGTATGCGGCATACTGAAATCCTTGCTAGGTACCTTATGAGATGACTGAATATTTTGACAATTGTCGTCTTGATCTAGATGATGCTGGTATTCCTTGAACATGAAGTCTTCTATTTCCTCTAAGGTAGGAAGTCTGGTTTTACAGTTGTAAGAATCGTCCAATCTGCCACGTGTGATAGGATCTAAGCCTCGAAGGATTAAATAGGCCATGATCTGTTCTCCACTTATTTTATTTCTTTTTAGATTGGAGACCCGTCCTTTAGTGTAGTGCATGTACGAAATAATAGACTCTGAATTTCCTGGGATTGTTGGACGTCGTGGTAGAGCTAGCATAGCCTCTAGTTCAATTTTTGCTAAATGTCTCGGATTGTCAAACGTTCGGTCCAATGTTGACCAGGCAATCGGATAGTTGTCTCCAGACAAATCCAAATCGGTAATTGCTTCCAATGCTTTCCCAGTGAGCTTCGACTTGAGTAAAGTGAAGCGATCGATGTTTGACATTCGGCTTTTCACTACCAGTGAGTCGAACTGCTCTTTAAATTCACGGTACTTCGTGATGTCACCACTATATTCTTTTAGGTGTACCTCCGGGATTTTGATACCCTCTGCACGCGGTCTGTCTGCCTTCGATTCATTCTCTCGATCAAGCGTTAGTTTCGCTATGGCATGTAGAAGTGCTTCGGTTGTATTACTTACATGTTGAGGTAAGTTGGACGGCTGCGATGGAGTGATGTATTCTTGACCACACCTCCCTCCCGCGGGATTTTGTAAAACAAACCCAACTCCTTGTACGTATGTAAATACTGGTTGAACGGGCATGGAGAGTTGGGAATCGTTAGGCGCCTTGGACTCCGCCTTGCAGCTATCGACAGATGTAGTGGAAGAATTGTTCCTTTCATCTGTTTGAGGATTGGAACTTGCGGCCGTTTGTGCTTGGGGAGCCTGGCTGGTTTCCTCATCAGTTGGGGCAACTGCATCTCCAGGATTTCCGTCGTCGGTTTTGTCCTCATCCAACAACTGCGGGGAGTTCTTCTTGATGAACTCTTTAATTTTGGCCAAGATTGTTTGAGCTGCCTCGAATTTTGGCAGGAATTCGGCAGCGGCTTTTTTGCTTAGCTTTGATAAGTTGGCATAGTAAGTCTCGATGGAAGTCCAAAGGCTCTTAGCCTTTTCGTACTGCCTGGAAAGCGTTTCTGGAGAACGCTTTTCTAATCCCAGTTTGACGAGGTTAACTCTAACCTCTTCCAGCTGGGTGATGACATCTTGTAGATTATCGTCCTAGTTGGTCCATGTTGAAGTGAAGTGCGTTTTAATGCGTTGGAGAAGTAAACTATTACTTCCAAATTTGTATAAAGTAAACTATTACTTTGACGTGAAGTGCGTTTTAATGCGTTGGTGAAGTAAACTATTACTTCTAAATTTGTAAAAAGTAAACTATTACTTTTTTATATGCTTGGCAAAGTAAACTGTTACTTTTGTTTATGCGACTGTTTATAACCACCCAAGTGCAGCCTCACACTTGGATACGAAAGAATGGCTTGAAAGTAGTTATAAACTGTCGAGGCTCGAAGGACCACTGTTTTTAGATATTGCTCCTTGGACTTGAAATACTTGAAATAGTCACCTTACCTTGGGTAGGGGGATAACTATTTAATATGAAAACAAGACTTTTTGTAAAGGTAACTTATTCTGAATTTATTATGAACATTTCTTAACTATTTATACAAATTATTTGCTTACATAATTACTAATAATTTGCTTAAACTAGGCTAAATTGTTATTGTGCAACTTAAACGTTCGATGCAATTTATGCTTACTAAGAATAAATGTGCAACTTATGTTAATAAATATGTCCGATCGACGGTGACCCATATTCGCAGCGTAGTATGTAGTATGTACACAACAATTGAATTGTGCAACTTAAGCGAATAAATTATTTAATTATTTTGAGGTAAACGTCTGATCGACGGTGACCCATATTCGCAGCGTAGTATGTAGTATGTACACAACAATTGAATTGTGCAACTTAAGCTAATAAATTATTTAATTATTTTGAGGTAAACGTCCGATCGACGAATACCCATATTCGTTGCATAACAATTGAACGTATGCTTAATGCGTTTATTTTTGTTTTGGTATTGGGTATTGTTTTTTCTTGTCATAAACAGTCCGAGATCCTAAAAATTTATGATACTGCTTATACACAAACAGGCAAAACTAAACAACGGATCGAAATAAAAATTACGTAGATATTTAAAATGGGCTATAATCTGCATATACAATACATAAAAAGTGTCTAACTAGTTTTAAATTACAGTTAAAAATCTGGCAAACAATTTTACTGATTCTGATGTTTTTATATATGATTCTCATATAAAAATGTTACACGTGGAAAAATGTTTTGTCATGTGAGAGCGATTCAAGTCGTTACTTTTGAACCTGTTTTTTGCGAACAGGTTAGTGAACGAATGATCAAGTCATTCCTTTTTAACCTGTTCTTTGCGAACCAGTTCAGTGAACGAATGAGCAAGTCGTTCCTTTTTAAATTCTCTATATTAAGTTCGCGTGCACGTGGCTGGCTGGCTGGTCAGATTTTCTGATCAATTTTTAACCCACTTCCCAAAGCCCGACTTTATTGAAATTTTGCACACATGTGTATTTCCGGAGACAAAACTTTCTATTAAAATTTGGGGCCTCGGGGCCGAGGGGTGTCAATATAAATTTTTTAAAAAATAACCCGATTTTCTTACAAATTTATACACATATGTATCTCCGATGGACAACACTTTTTGTAAAAATTTTGGAGACCCCATAAAAATGTTTCAAACAAATTTATCCGATTTTCTTTAAATTTTATACACATGTGTCTCTCCGATGGACAACACTTTTTGTCGTGGGGCCACAATTAAATTTTTTTAAATTAACCCGATTTTCTTCAAATTTTATTGAAGTATGTATCTCCGATGGACAACACTTTTTGTAACAATTTTTGGAGACCCCGGCTCACAGGGTCATGGGACCCCAACAAATTTTTTAAAAAAATTACCCGATTTTCTTTAAATTTTATATACGTGTGTATCTCCGATAGACAAACCTTTTTGTAAAAATTTTGGAGACCCCGGGCCCCGGGGCCCGACATTCTTCAAATTTCATACAGATGTATATCTCCGATGGACAACACTTATTGTAAAAATTTTACAGACGCCGGGCACTGGGATGGAGGGCCTTATACAAATTTAAAATAAAAATTAATCCGATTTTGGTAAAATTTTATACACATGTGTATCTCCGATGGACAAAACTTTTTTTTACACATGTGTATCTCCCGTGACAACAGGATTTGAAAAAAATTTTAAGTGAAGGGGGCTCCAATATTAATTTTTTCCAAATTAGCCCGGTTCAAACTTTGCACACATATGTTGTGAGGAACAAAATTCTTGTGGCCGAATTTTGTTCACACAAAACATGCAATATACTTTTTACCAAATTCGGGTGCACCCTGTACCCACGCAGTGCAACCACCAAACGCATATAAAAACAAAACAGCCAAAACAGCATTACGCCACCGGATTGACCAATCACAGCGCAGCACGCTATCTAGAATTTTTGCTGCGCAAAAAGGTAAAGGGCGAGCATGCAGTCAGTCGCTCTCTTACTCTTCGTCTGCTTCCTGTGCAGTTCGGATCACGTGGTGGTAAGTCATTGTTAATAAAATTAGTTCACTTAATTCACTGACTATCGCTGCCGACGTCTTCCTCTGCTTCCGTCATTCGTACGACGCAACTTCACTGTGTGGCTCCCCTACGGGTTGTTGCGCTGGTACATCCAGCAGCTCGCTGCCGACGTCTTCCTCTGCTTCCGTCATTCGTACGACGCAACTTCACTGTGTGGCTCCCCTACGGGTTGTTGCGCTGGTATATCCAGCAGATCGCTGCCGACGTCGTCCTCTGCTTTCGTCATTCGTACGACGCAACTTCACTGTGTGGCTCCCCTACGGGTTGTTGCGCTGGTACATCCAGCAGATCGCTGCCGACGTCTTCCTCTGCTTTCGTCATTCGTACGACGCAACTTCACTTTGTGACTCCCTTACGGGTTGTTGCGCTGGTACATCCAGCAGATCGCTGCCGACGTCTTCCTCTGCTTTCGTCATTCGTACGACGCAACTTCGCTGTGTGGTTCCCCTTCGGGTTGTTGCGCTGGTACATCCAGCAGATCGCTGCCGACGTTCTCTCGCTGCATCCACCACTGTTGCTCACGTCAAGGCCCGTCGATACTCACGTCACTTTGTCAAGGCATTCACGTCGCTCGTCGTCACTAACGTCAAGGCTCGTCACCATTCACGACGCTCGTCAAAGGCTAACGCATCGCTCAGGACTTGCGCTCGTCAAAGGCCAACGCATCGCTCAGGACTCACGTTAAATTATAGATTATAAGAAAAGTAGAAAAATAAAGAAAATACTTCGAAAAGTCCCAAAATATAAATTTAATTGTAACGACCCTTTGCCACAGAACCCTGGTCACGCTGAGTTTACCCCGGCTGGGAAAACTCCGTTACAATGTATCTACTATTAGAGAAAAACATGAAAATTTTTATGGGTTGTTTTTTTTAAATTTTCTTTGCGAACCAGTTCATTGAACGAATGAGCAAGTCGTTCCTTTTTAACCTGATCTTTTTTTGTGAACCAGTTCGATAATTTCAATCCTTTGAGTGATCAGATTAATAAGATTTGGTTCGATCTATTTTGCCCATCATAGTTGGAGATCTACCTGTGTTTGTTTTTGATACCAGATTTGATGCATGGTTTGAAAGGGTACTTATGATATTTTCAACTTGATTCCGTTCGGGTACTTAAATCGAAAAATTACTTTTGAAATTAGTTGTTTTTATCATTAGGTCTAATGGTTCGACAGTTACATCTTCCAAATATGTTTTGGTTATGACGCTAGAGTGTCCTTGTTTGTTCGCTTTAATTTGCTCAAAAATTTTAGTTTTGTGGCTCTTGATCCAGCCTCGCTTTTGATGTATATGTGCTGGGGTGGAAGTGCACTCACTGGGCACTCAGCCAGATTAGTCCTTGTATTTTGTCTAGTTTTGTCGTTGATTGCTCTGTTTTTGGCCACCAAACCAGGGCCGCTTATATGATCCTGGGTCTAATTTGTTTTGGTATAGCGATAAGGTAATTTGCGGGTGTATTCACTATGTTTTGTGTAGCATGTGTAGCATAATCTTGCAAATTATAGCAAAGTCCTTGGTAGTTTCAATTAATTGACAGAAGTCCATCCAAGAGCGTCGCTTTGCTTCTTTGATGGCCTTCTTGTACCTTCTTAGGCAGTCTTTTTAAGGCTGCCAGTATTTGTTGGTATGGCAGATATTGAAGATCGACCTAGTCATGCTCCTAAGTTTACTAAAGTCTTGGCTCTACCGGATGAACTTTTTTACTCCGACTGATTGGGCAAGAGGCCTTCAGAGCCACGTTAATTGATTTCTCGAACGTATCAATTTTGTTGTCCAATTCATCAGCCGAAGTTACTTTAATATTGGGTAATTTGCCTAATTTTGACTGGATAATATTGCCGAATTTCACCCAGTCAGTTCTTTTTATGTTTTGATAAGTTTTAATCGACTCCTTACGGAGGTTCAGATCAAACCTTATATACTTATGGTCAGAGTAGGAGTTGACATCGGACACTGTCCAGCTATCAACCCTAGGCTGCCATTAGTATTAGAAATCAAGGTAATATCGCCCCGTTCATTGTCCTCCGAGCTGCCCCAGATGGAATGTCTGGCATTGGAGTCGCATCCCAAGAGGATGCTTTTATCGTTTGACTTTATTAGCTTTACAAACACGATCCCTAAATATTTGGCTTCTGACATTAATTGAAGGGTTTTGTCTTGGAATTGTGTTACTGGGAGCGCTACTTTGTGCCTTTTGGTGAATAGGGTGCAAACTATCTTGTCGGGATTGACGCTTAGGCCAACTTTGCACCAGTCTTTAACTAGTTTGAGAGCAAATTGCATACGATCTTTTACCGTGCTCTAGAATTTGTCACCAGTATAGAACTAGGTCATCTGAATAGCTTATATTTGTTAGGCCGTTGTTTGCTAGCCTGGAGAGCAGCTGGTCCATCACTAATAGCCACAGAAAGGGTGATAGGACACCGCCTTGTGGACAGCCTCTGGTTGCCGCTATTGTAATGCTTTCGTCGCCGAGTGAGGCCTGAATCTTCCTGCTTCTTAGCATGCTTATGACCCATCCTATGATAGAGGAGTCGATGCTCTTTGATCTAGTTTGTGTTTGAATTATTTCGAACCTAGTGTTGTCAAAAGCGCCTTGTATGTCAATGAAGGTGCATAATAACATTTCTTTGCTTCGAAATGTATCTTCGATTTTGATTGTCAGCTTATGTAGTGCTATTTCCGTCGATTTGCCAGTCTGGTATGCGGAGTTGATTAAGTCAGGAGGGTCCGCTATACACCAATCAATTCATGAACTAAAAGTGCAAATATGCGAGAAAGCAGCGATGCCAGAAGACTGGCGAAGAGGCATCCTGAGCCCGATACATTATAAAGGAGATATCACAACATGCAGCATTTAACTTGGTATAACTTTGTTGAGTACCGCATATAAGATTTTCTACTCTATCCTACAAGACAGGATAACCCCATACGCTAAAGTCATCATTGGTCCATACCAGTGTGGCTTCATAGCAGGCAAATCAACAACTGATCAGCTTTACACCCTTAGGCAGGTGATGGAAAAATGTCTAGAGTTTCAAAACTCACTACACCATCTTTTTATAGACTTTAAAGCCGCGTATTTGGCGAAGAAGACAATGCACTAGTTTACACATCCGTCATCGTGATGGCAAAAATCAATGAGTTAAAGTTCAAATTTCTTCCTCATACACCCATATTTAGCCCCCCTCGGATTATTTTTTGTTTCTGAACTTGAAAAAATGGCTCGGTGGTAAACGATTTGCCAACAATGAAGAGGTGGAGTCTGCGGTTGCAAAAAAAAATGTAAAAAAACGCATTGGAAATGTTACACTTTAATGCAATTAGTATTTGTGTATGAAGTTTACTATAGAAAAAGTAACGATTTGATTCAAAGTAGTGTAAATATAGGAAACGTTTTGTTTTGATGCAACGACTCACTGGAAAAAAATTTGGTTTTGATCCAATCGCGATTTTTATTTTGTACATTTGGAAGGGAATCACTGTGTTTTATTACATTCTGCCTGTCCGCCTCTCTGTCGGTGACCGGCCCCACCGGCCACATCCTAAAGCCCAAGTTTATTCAAATTGTATAGACGTGTACCTCTGCTGACAACACTTTTCTTAACCACCTTCAACACGACCTGAGCAGTTGAAATTTTGTGAGTAGCTTAGTCTCGTATGGCGTTTTTGAGATCCCGCGTGTAACTTGTATCGCGAGATGCGTGTGGCACGTGTGATGCGCAAAAATTGGTTGACCTTTGAAATAAGTCCACATCCATAGTCGATATTTTGAGTTCCTTTTTAACATCGTTTGCACGACTTAGAGAGCTGAAATTTTGTAAAGCAGCTCAGTGTGCCATTTCTAAGATTTTGCATGTGACGCGTGTGACGCTTGTGATGCGTGCGTGATGGAAGGTGGGCTTATCTTTGAAATAAGCCATATTTTTTCGACTTCTTTGCGGTCTTTTTGTACGACCTAGAGAGCTGAAATTAGGCGAGAAGCTGAGTGTCATAGGCCATTTTAGAGATACCGTGCGATGCGTGGAAAATTGGGTTTTCGACTGATGAAATTTTCTGCGCGTGTGACGCGTGCCGATATATACATAAACGTTTGTACACAAATTTTTTTAAATTAACTTGTTTTAATAATCAAACTTTTAAATAATATTTTCTAAAAGATTGTACTTGAATGTTTTCACAGTGGACAATATATATCTTAAAATTAGATCAAGTTTAATATATTTTATCGATATTACGTTTGGTTGCTACGACTACCGTGTCTGGTATTTTCCATTAGGAGTTATTACTTTTACATTACATTTTCAACTCTTACTTGTAATTATACTATCGAACTATTTAGGTTGCTGTTGAAATAAATGTTGAAATTTCTTTGGTATTAAATAACAGTATTGATTATAAATTATTGTGCTTTTGTGAAAAAAGGTAAGGCTTTAGTAACTTAGTTCATTCGAAATATTAAACTACTGCAGTAAAATGGTAAAAATAGTGTTGCGAACTACAATCGAAATAAAAATTACGTAGATATTTAAAATGGGCTATAATCTGCATATACAATTATATATACAATATGTACATAAAAAGTGTCTAACTAGTTTTACAGTTAAAAATCTGGCAAACAATTTTACTGATTCTGATGTTTTTTATATATGATTCTCATATAAAAATGTTATTCGTGGAAAAAATTTTTGTCATGTGAGTGCGATTCAAGTCGTTACTTTTGAACCTGTTCTTTTGCGAACAGTTCAGTGAACGAATGAGCAAGTCGTTCCTTTTTAACCTGTTCTTTGCGAACCAGTTCAATGAACGAATGAGCATCTCGTTCCTTTTTAAATTCTCTATATTAACTTCGCGTGCACGTGGCTGGCTGGTCAGATTTTCTGATCAATTTTTAACCCACTTCCCAAAGCCCGACTTTATTGAAATTTTGCACACATGTATATTTCTTTCTATTAAATTTTCAGAAAGATCAGGCTGCGGGATCGGGGGGCTCCCATACAAATTTTCCATTTTTTTTTTTCAGTTCATATCATACTATAATGACTGTGTTCTGTGTGCGCTGATGAGTGTCGCTTGTAGGCAGCGCTGCTTTCTTTACGATTCGGGTTGTTTTGTTGTTGCGCTGCAGCAGAGAGCAAAACCTTTTCTATAGAGAAGTTTTTGGCAGAGAGTATAGAGATATCAAGAGGAAGCAGAACAAATATTTTTATACAAAACTGAATGGTGCAGCAATTGAAATGTGTTGTACACTCAGAAGTCAGAACGCGAAATAATTATGGATATGTGATGTGCATGTGACATGCGAAACGCAGAAAAATTTCGTATTGTTTTTGCTTGGCTTTTGCTCTTAATTTAATCACCAATACATAAATATTTCATTAGGATCTGTGCTTCAAGAAAACAGTTGGGCTTTATATAAAGAAGGTTTTGTACGAGGGATATGAAGAAATGGAAACGCACTCACACTACACTCTCACTCAACTCAAAAGAAATAATTTTATTGGTACTTCGTACGTCGTTGTGTGCACGTCGTACCAACCGTGCGCTGTGGCTGCTATGTTTTCACAGCAAAATGGGGAATTTCACCACAATCACACAATTTAAAAGAAATATTTCAATATTTAAATTCGCTTGCCCATGGCACATCTGTCCGATTTTATTGAAATTTTGCACACATGTGTATTTCCGGAGACAAAACTTTGTTTGAAAATTCGGGGCCTCAGGGCCGAGGGGTGCCAATATAAATTTTTTAAAAAATAATCCGATTTTCTTAAAATTCTATACACATGTGTCTCTCCGATGGACAACACTTTTTGTCGTAGGGCCACAACATTTTTTTTTTAAAAATTAACCCGATTTTCTTCAAATTTTATAGAAGTATGTATCTCCGATGGACAACACTTTTTGTAAAAATTTTGGAGACCCCGGCTCACAGGGTCATGGGACCCCAACAAATTTATTAAAAAAATTACCCGATTTTCTTTAAATTTTATATACGTGTGTATCTCCGAAAGACAAAACTTTTTGTAAAAATGTTGGTGACTCCGGGCCCCGGGGTCGTAAACCCCATACACATTTTTTTAAAAATTTTTACAAAAAGTTTTGTCTTTCTTCTCTTCCATACAAATTTTTTAAAAAAATTAACTTGACTTTCTTCAAATTTCATACAGATGTATATCTTCGATGGACAACACTTATTGTCTTATACAAATTTAAAATAAAAATTAATCCGATTTTGGTAAAATTTTATACACATGTGTATCTCCGATGGACAAAACTTTTTTTTACACATTTGTATCTCCGGTGACAACAGGTTTTGAAAAAAATTTGAAGTGAAGGGGGCTCCAATATGAATTTTTTCCAAATTAGCCCGGTTCAAACTTTGCACACATATGTATCTACTATTAGAGAATTTACATGAACAATTTTAATTTTTATGGGTTGTTTTTTTAAACTTTTCTTTGCTCACTAGTTTATTGAACGAATCAGCAAGTCATTCCTTTTTAACCTGATCTATTTTTGCGAACCAATTCGATCATTTCAATCTTTTGAGTGATCAGATTAATAAGATTTGGTTAGATCTATTTCGCCCATCATAGTTGGAGATCTACCTAGGGGTATTCGTAGTGTGATTTTCGTAGTGTGATTCTGGGTCCGAACACTCCTGCTTCGGTTTCTGTGTTTGTTTTTGATACCAGATTTGATGCATGGTTTGGAAGGGTACTTATGATATTTTCAACTTGATTCCGTTCGGGTATTTAAATCGAAAAATTACTTTTGAAATTAGTTGTTTTTATCATTAGGTCTAATGGTTCGACAGTTCGATGGTTCGATCTTCCAAATATGATTTGGTTATGACGCTAGAGTGTCCTTGTTTGTTTGCTTTAATTTGCTCAAACATTTTAGTTTTGTGGCTCTTGATCCAGCCTCGCTTTTGATGTGTATGTGTTTGGTCAGCTCTTTACTACACCCGTTGAACTTAGACAGATTAGTCTTTTTATTTTGTTCAGTTTTGAGCGTGTCGTTGATTGCTCTGTTTTTGGCCACCAAACCAGAGCCGCTTATATGATCCTGGGTCTAATTTGCTTTGGTATATCCATAAGGTAATTTGCGGGTGTATTCCCTACGTTTTGCTAAACATGCGATGACAGGTAAAGTAAGCTTTATTAGCTTTGTTTGTAATATATTATATGTGGAGGTCCCATGTTAGTATTTTTGTCAAACACGACCCCTAAATATTTGGTTTCTGACATTAATTGAAGGGATTTGTCTTGGAATTGTATTACTGGGAGCGTTACTTTGTGCCTTTTGGTGAATAGGGTACAAACTATCTTGTCAGGATTGACGCTTAGGCCAACTTTGCACCAGTCTTTAACTAGTTTGAGAGAAAATTGCATACGATCTGTTATCGTGCTCTCGAATTTGTCACGAGTATAGAACTAGGTCATCTGAATAGCTAATATTTGTTAGGCCGTTGTTTGCTAGCCTCGAGAGCAGCTGGTCCATCATTAATAGCCACAGAAAGGGTGATAGGATACCGCCTTGTGGACAGCCTCTGGTTGCCGCTATTGTGATGCTTTCGTCGTACTAGGATAGAGTAGTCGATGCCCTTTGATCTAGTTTGTGTTTGAATTACTTCGAACCTAGTGTTGTCAAAAGCGCCTTGTATGTCAATGATGGTGCATAATAACATTTCTTTGCTTCGAAGTGTATCTTCGATTTTGATTGTCAGCTTATGTAGTGCTATTTCCGTCGATTTGCCAGTCTGGTATGCGAAGTTGATTAAGTCAGGAGGGTCCGCTATACACCAATCAATTCATGAACTAATAGTGCAAATATGCGAGGAAGCAGTGATGCCAGAAGACTGGCGAAGAGGCATCCTGAGCCCGATACATTATAAAGGAGATATCACAACATGCAACAATTATCTTGGTATAACTTTGTTGAGTACCGCGTATAAGATTTTCTCCTCTATCCTACAAGACAGGATAGCCCCATACGCTAAAGTCATCATTGGTCCATACCAGTGTGGCTTCATAGCAGGCAAATCAACAACTGATCAGCTTTACACCATTAGGTAGGTGATGGAAAAATATCTAGAGTTTCAAAACTCACTACACCATCTTTTTATAGACTTTCAAGCCGCGCATTTGGCGAAGAAACAAGTTTTGTTTCATCAAGATAATGCACTAGTTTACACATCCGTCATCGTGATGGCAAAAATCAATGAGTTAAATTTCAAATTGCTTCCTCATGCACCCTGTTCGCCATATTTAGCCCCTCTCGGATTATTTTTTGTTTCCGAACTTGGTAAACGATTTGCCAACAATGAAGAGGTGGAGTCTGCGGTTGCAAAAAAAATGTCAAAAAAATCATTGGAAATGTTACACTTTGGTGCAATTAGTATTTGTGTATGAAGTTTACTATAGAAAAAGTAATGATTTGATTCAAAGTAGTGTAAGTATAGGAAACGTTTTGTTTTGATGCAACGATTCACTGGAAAAAATTTGGTTTTGATCCAATCGCGATTTTTATATTGTACATTCGGAAGGCCTGTCTGTCGGTGACTGGCCGGTGGAATCTTTGGATACATTTTTAACCCACTTCCTAAAGCCAAAGTTTATTCAAATTGTATACATGTGTACCTCCGCTGACAACAGTTTTCGAAAAATTTTCGAATTGATCGGACCTCAGAGCCACCCACCCGTTTCTTAACCACCTGAAAAAGTTGAAATTTTTCAAGTAGCTTAGTCTCGTATTTCGTTTTTGAGATCCCGCGGGTAACTCGTATCGCGGATGCGTGTGATGCGCTGAAAATTAGTTAACCTTTGAAATAAGTCCACATCAAGTCGACATTTTGAGTTCCTTTTTAACATCGTTTGCACGACTTAGAGAGCTGACATTTTGTAAAGCAGCTCAGTGTGCAATTTCTGAGATTTTGCATGTGACGCGTGTAACGCTTGTGATGCGTGCGTGATGGAAGGTGGGCTGATCTTTGAAATAAGCCATATTTTTTCGACTTCTTTGCGGTCTTTTTGTACGACCTAGAGAGCTGAAATTATGCGAGAAGCTGAGTGTCATAGGCAATTTTAGAGATACCGCGGGTGACACGTCTGGCGCTTTTGATGCGTGGAAAACTGGTTTTTTGACTGATGAAATTTTCTGCGCGTGTGACGCGTGCCGATATATATAAAAACGTTTGTACACATATAACGAAGTTTTTTTTTAAATTAACTTGTTTTTATAACAAACTTTAAAATTATATTTTCTAAAAGATTGTACTTGAATGTTTTCACAGTGGACAATATAGACTTAAAATTAGATCAAGTTTAATATATTTTATCGATATTACGTTTGGTTGTTACGACTACCGTGTCTGGTATTTTCCATTATGAGTTATTACTCCACATTTTCCACTCTTACTTGTAATTATACTATCGAACTATTTAGGTTGCTGTTGAAATAAATGTTGAAATTTCTTTGGTATTAAATAACAGTATGGAATATAAATTATTGTGCTTCTGTGAAAAAAGGTAATGATTTAGTAACATAGTTCATTTGAAATATTAAACTACTGCAGTAAAATGGTAAAAATAAGTATATTTTAAATCAGTTCGGTTCATCTGAATAGAGACAGTTAATCAAGAAGGAAAAAAGTAATATGTACATAATATTTTATTTTTCTAAGTAAGCCAAAGGAAAAAATTGACAAACTAAAAAAAGCCGAAAGTATAACTCATAATTAGCGAAATTTTGTCTCTAGTAGAAAAAATTAAAAATTAATTTAAATAAACCAGTAATAACAATGCAATGTAATGCAAATCACAAAAACAAGCCAACAAGTGGGTTAAAGCTTTTCTCAGTAATAACAATAATAAAAAAATTTAACAAAAGAATAAATTATACGTATACGAACGCAACACGTATACGAACAATTTATTATTCCATATCTAGGGAAATAAAATTCCTAACAGTTCGTAATAATAAAAAAATGACATGGGACGCGAGAAACCACAATCAGTCGGGAAGTGTGGTGAAGAGTTTTCTGTCTGATAAAGACTAAAGTAATTCTCCCATTGGAAAAACACTCCTATTTCTTTTGAAAGCGGTATAGCTTAAAAGTGTTGATGCTTTTGCACTCTTAAGCTACTTCGAGCCGAGTAGTTCATTTCGAACGCCCTCAGAGTGCTCACTTGTACTTTCAAGTACACAGTCCGCAGGTGTTGATGCTTTTGCATCTGTTGGCTGCTACTTCGAGCCGAGTAGTTCATTTCGAACGCCCCCCGAGTGCTCGCTACCCTGTCAAGTACGCAGCCCACAGGTGTTAATGCTTTTGCATCGGTTGGCTGCTACTTCGAGCCGAGCGGTTCGTTTACAAACGCCCCACGCGCTTATCCTGAATCATAGTAGGTAGTTATTTAAGTATATTAGTTTATTAAGTATATGACTAGATTAAGATTGTAAACCCTAGTAGTAAACCAACGTAAAAGAAACAAAAAGGAAATAAAACTAAAATAAAAACAACAAAAACAATAAAACACATTTTAATTTGTAACACGAAGGAGAGAACGAACCCTGGGTGACCGGCGAGCGTCACCAGAGCAAACAGCGTTACAAATTTGGCGCCCGAGCAGGGACGACTTTTAAAGTTGCTTCACCGACCGAAACCGGAAAAAAAACCGAAAAAACTTTCTATACTCGATTCCAGCATACTATTTGATCAACGCCATCGAGTCACCGAGGGGCAACAGCCAATTGTTTTCTATTACCGTATACCAGCTGAAAGCAGCAACCGAATCATCGGCAACAGCCAGTATATTTTTTTAATTTAACCAGAGTCATCCACCGTAGAATGACGCTACTATAAGGCAGCTAACGAGTTAGCAGAAACAACAACCTGGGAAAATTTTGTTATTCATTCTAGAGTATGGCCACCCACCAGAGCATGTCCATAATCACTATTAAATAAACCAGGAAATCGTAGACCACAACCAATAACCTACTGGCATCTCCCATGAATCCGAAAGTACCGATCAAAATGGAACAGACCTTTTCCCGAGTATCGACCTATCGTCTGTGCGATACCAATGTAATTGATTTAGTAGATAAATGGAACGTGAGATTGGATGGCGGCAGTAATCCACTTGAATTTCTTGAACGAGTCGAAAAGCCAGCTGAGTGCTATGAACTACCACTCGACCGATTAGTCCGCACTCTACCAGTACTGCTCGCAGCAACCGCATTGGTTTGGTACCGCAACAAAAAAGAGTTTTTAAGTACCTGGGACACGTTTAGTGAGGAATTACGCCGCTTTTTCCTACCGCTCATAGAAGACTCTGAGTGCCTACTAAACGAGCAACTCCCATCTCGACCCTCTCCAGCACCAGGACGACCGCCCGCATTACGTCCTATTACACCACCGTTTCGACCGACTGCACCTCCATTTCGTCAGGCCGCACCGCTCTACCAGACCGGGTCGGCGAATCAACCAGCGATGACTTCACCTCATCTACCGATCCAGACGGCTCGAGCAATTATACCGAATACCCGCGATGTAACATTCCCACATCATATACCGACTATCAGCGATTTAACACGTCCACATCATTTACCGATCACCAGTGATGTACAGTATCCATATCAAGTACCGATTACCAGCGATGTAACATATCCACATCATATACCGAATACCTGCGATGTAACATATCCACATCATAAACCGACTAGACCAGCTGTCCGATCCATCCGACCAGTTGAACAAGCACAACAAGAACAAGAACAGATTCCAAACTGGCGATCGCCCGTCTTCCAAATGGTCAACAAACCAGTTGAAGGCAGACGCCAAGCAGAATCACCAGCGAAATGTCTCCACCCGCACTTCCCATTACAACCAGTCAAACCGACAAAAATGACAAGTTGTACCACGTGCGGACAGTTTGAACACAACCACTGTACCTTCCCTGATCAGAACCATAGACACTCATGTCGCACCGAACAACAATACAAAGACATTCCAAGCTGGCGATTACCCGTCGTCCAAATGGCCAACACATCCGTTGAAGCCAGACGCCCAGCAGAATCACCAGCGAACTGTCTCCAATCTCACTTCCCATAAAAACCAGTCAAACCGACAAATATGACAAGTTGTAGGACGCGTGGACAGTTTGGACACACCCACCGTACCTGCCCTGATCTGAACAATCGACTCTTAGGTCGCACCGAATAACGACACAATGTAGACTCAGCCGTGGGAATACCGAATTGTATAATAAAACCGCCAGGCAGATACCGCTGTCGAATAAACCGTCACCGCTTTTTATTTCAAAACCGCCAAGACAGATACCGCTGTCGAAAAAACTGTCACCGCATTTTATAATAAAACCGCCAAGACAGATACCGCTGTCAAGTAAACCGTCACCGCATTTTATTTCAAAACCGTCAAGACAGACCCCGCTGTCATATAAATCATCAACACGGCTGATCACTACCCTACAGAAGTCGCTGTCTGTAAATCTACCGTTCCGATTACCCATACCGTTCCAGAAAGTACTACCGCTCCGAGTACCGATACCGTCGC